>VWZF01002659.1:0-18385 GCA_013396755.1 Sclerurus mexicanus
TCACGAAGCCTAGCCATGAGTGAGAGGTGTTCCTCTTAGCCTGTTTTCCAATCTGTACGGGTCTCTCCAAGACATTGAACGCCTTGACAGAATCAATGACAGTCATGAATTTATTAAGAGTGTACTCAATCCCATGGTAAACTGCATTAATAAACATGTTGAACAGTACTGGTCTCAGAATCCACCCCTAAGGGAATGCCCTAATAATGTGTTAACTAGCTGGACATCATGTGACTGGTCACAGCTCCTTCAGTCCAGCAGTCAAGTCTGTTTTCCACACAGTTGAGCAGTTCACAACAATTCAGATGTAAGGATACTACAGCCAGTGCAGACAGTGTTGAAGGCCTTACAGATGTCCAGGTAACCAATACACACAGTTCTCTCATCATAAAGCCCATCAGGCTAGTCAGACACAAAGTGCCCTAGTTTAATCTGTGCTGGCTGTTCCAAATCACCTTCCTGTCTTTCATGTTCTTGGAAATGGCTTCCAAGAGGACTTTCTCTATCACCATCTCAGATATGTGGTGAGACAGACTATTTTTTAGTTCCCTATATACTCCTTCTTGAAGAGTAGTGTGAGGCTTGCCATCTTCAAGTCATCAGGAACCTCTCCTGATCACTGGGGCCTTTCAAAGCTGACAGAAAGAAGCCTCACAATGACAATGACCAGCTCTCTGAGCAGTCTTGGATTTATCCCGTCTTATCTCATGGATTTGAGTATGTCTAATTTGCTTAAGCAGTCTGTAATTCCATCCTTCTCTACTGTGAGCAATGCTTTATTCTTATAGAGTCTGCTAATAGCTCAGGGACTTAGTATTTCTGTCCTGAAAAATTATGCCCACAAAGTGTCTACAGTGTAAACAACTGTAAGCTCCTACAGAGAGCTGTAGAGTCCTGAAATCCAAGACATCAGCATCAACAACAGCATGAGGGAAAGTGAAAAATAAAAAAGTGAGCAGAATAAGGTGTGGAAGTATAGGCTGCCAATCTAACTATTTACTGTTGCATAACAGACTTGTATTCCCTATACAAGTTTAATCAATTTTATCAATAAAATGCTCTCTGACTTTATAATGATGATGATGATTCACTGCTTTATCTCTTGAAATGTTGTTAGTAGAACACAGATCTCAATTTAGGTGATCAGGGTTCAGTTTACCAGGACTCTTTTCAGCTGAGTTTAGCAGAAGTTTAGTTGAAGTTCCAGCTAGGGAAGGTATCTACAAATACCATTCCTTTCCTTTGGAGGACATCACTGTAGGTGCTGCAAGGTTATCATCTCCCTCTTAGATAACAGGCAGAAAAAACACAGTTCCTACAGTGATTCTGGCAAGTGCTTCTTGGTAGATCTGAACTGGTCAGTATATGATCATACATGATTCTCATCTCTCATCAGGGTCAGGGACTAGGTGCAATATCATACTTGCAGCCTTTCATGTACTTCACAGAGCTGTACTGCAAGGAGAACAGCTAACAACCTAATACTATTTCCTTGCCTACTTACATTTGATGCTATGCACTAAACATATCCCTTATTTTACAATCTGGCATGTACCATCTCCTGTATCTGACAAGAATAAGCTTGAGAGATTTCAACACTTTGACAAGTTTTGACACTGCCAGTTCCTGAGACTTGGCAAAACTGCAACACAAAGCAACATGGCTGTACTTTGTCACCTTAAAATATCTGTCCATATAAAGAGCCACCAATCCACTCTTCCCACACAAACTCACCTTCTCTGAGCGCTGCTGCCAACAGTGAAGCAGCTTGTGGAGCTTCTCCAGAATCATATTTGATAAGGAGACGAGGTTCTACATGAACATCATCAAACCCACATATATCTCCCAGCTCTGCATAGATATGCAACTTCTCTTCCAAATAACTGCAGATTTGCTGATCCTGGTTACTCAGTGAATCTGTCAACCAAAATCAAATGCTGTATTAATATTTTCTGTCCTGTAGGAAAAATACAGTCTCATTCACCCTTCTAATCCTTATGCCACATAGATATTGCTAATATTTAAATGTTAGATACAGATAATAATAGATATTGCTAATAATTCAAGCTAAGCATTTTTTAACTGGCCAGGAACCAAATTCATCCCATAGTCTGGCCTACTGAAAGCTGGTACAGACCCTGGCAGAGGTCCAGGCCAGAACCCTAGCCTGATGAGGTGGCCTTGGCTGCCCTCTCAAGCCCTCAGTTATCTCCTGTTGCACTCACAATGACAAGTGAGTGCTATCTCCTGGAAAAGTACTTGTCTCAGGAGCACTGATTCAGGGCCTCAATGTCAAAGAACATCTGCTTTCAGCACAGGATTCCCTTCCCTGTGGCTCTCTGCAGGAGAGACATTGCTGCAATTTTTCTCCTTGCAGCAGTATAAAGATTTGGGAGTTAGATGTAAGGGAACCAAGGAAGCAGAATTTATCCCTATTGGATATATTTTCAGATAAAAATAATAGTAGCAAAGCACAAAAACAAGCACAAAGCCACACAATTTTGAAGATTTGAGGTATTCCCACAAATACAGAACTACTTGTTCTGACGCTAATCTGGGAAATTCAGTGTTTATTTTGAAACCATCCTTTTTTTTTTTTCTCCTTTTTTTTTTCTTTTTTTAGTCATGGTAATGTAGAAAACACATTGAAGTCTTCGGAAAAAAAAATGCTTCCCTTTCAATACACTCATATTATACCATCAGACCACCTCAGCTGAGCCAGTTTGAACCCACCAGTCTGTATGGGCACATAATTAATTCATCCTGAACTGTGAAGGTGCCAGAGTTCTCAGAGCAGCGAGAAAGTACCACACCTTGATATTTCTGAATTCTGTATGCTTTGGCCTCAGCAATACGTCTGTCCTCATCAGATTCACTCATTTTTACTTCTTCCTCTGGACAACTTCAAAGATGAAAGGCAAAGGTGGACAAAGCAAAATCAATACATCATCTATTCACCTTCCACACAGTATTACATTCATAATAAACAGAACACAACATCAGCAATAATTTTTGCAACAATTTAGAAGCACGCCATTTGTCTGCCTTTTTAAGAAGCAATAAGGTGACATAAGCCCTACTGAAGGACTCCGTTTAATTCTGGTAAGGCTGCATTGTGTAGCAATGGGTCACTGGCCCACATGTAGGTTTGCTTTCCTAAGCAGAAACTTAGGCCCCATGAGAGGTAATGGTTTCTCTACCATTCTTAAGAAGCTGACACCAAGACAACAGGCATGATTCACAATTTCCTCAAAATGGTTGTGGGGACACCTGCAGGACTCTGGAAAGCATCCAGTGCCAAAGGCAAAGGTGAAGAAAGCTTACAAGGATACCTAATGAGGAGTGGGAAGGGTTTGCTGATTTGGTGGGAAACTAGAAGGAGTATGGGAAGTTTGGCAGAAGTGATGGTGAAATTTTGGCATCTGTCAACTCTGAGCTCGAAGGAAAACTCAAGCTTACAGATAGATCCAGTGCAATGCAGAACAAAGAGCATGCTACCATGAATATCCAACTGACCTCACATCTGCTTTGGATTGCCAGAAGGAAAACCAAAACCCTTTATCCCTACCTTTCCACTGCATCTTGAATGTGCTTCATCCAGTTGTTACGTTCTTCTTTGGAGTTGGTATGAACCTCATACATCTCAGGCCCTGCAGACGAAGCACTAATCAGAAACATCCCCCGTTCTTCGTTGGCTACTTCTCTTACTATGAGCCTCTGAAGGGAGATAACAGAAGGCTTCTGGTCCTGGGGGAGACAGTCACAGCACATGCACAATAAATTACTTTCTATAAAACACCACACTTTAAGAAGAACATGATTTTTAAATCCTTGGACTGATTCTAGTCCTGGTAAAGTCAGACTACAGAAAGTTTTGAGTAATCAGACATGTTTTAAAACTACTTTTTAAAATATGTTCTGCTGTTTATGAACAAATAAAGCACTGGGTATACGCTAAAAAGTAAATCTCAGAGGCTCAATGATAAGGTGGCACAATATTCATGTGATGTTTTTATTTATATAGTTTGGGAACTTCTCTCCATGACCTTTCATATCTCTTATGTGCGTTTACTACTACATTTGTAATTAAAATTATTCTTCTGTTTGTTTCACAGAACCAGAAATTAAAATTTACTTTAGACAACTGAAAGAGCCTGTATTACTTCCCACCTTCACAATCAGATGAGGCATGACACTAAAAATATAATTCCATTATTTTCATCCTTTTTCATAAAATTATTTTTGAAAAGAAACCTAATTTTCTATATAGTGACATATTACAGTTCTGAATACACTACCAGAATTTTAGAAAAAAAAAGAAATTATGTAGTAATAACCTGGATATAGACCTAATTTTTGATAAATATACAAATAAGTGTGCAATGTATACATTTGAATATCTGATAATATACTCACAACAGCTGCAAAGATGTATTTTTGATCCTTTTCTTGTAAGAACAGTAGTACATCAGTTAGAAGCAGAGCTAAGGTGTCTTAAAATTTTGAGAAAAGGAAAACAATGGTTTATAATTAAAGACAGTACCATTACAGTTAATGTCTTATTTTATCTTTATAAAGGGAGAAATTCTAATCAATAAATATGTCATGAATCCTACAATGAACTAAACCAGAAATATTTAAATCAGTCAATGGTCTACATGAAGCACTTGTACATCACCACTTTGTATCTCCCAGGAAAGAGCACCATGTTGGAGCACCGGCCCAAGAAAAGAAGAAATCCTTGCACCAAGGTCAGTACAGCTTCCCTGGGCCATTCACCTGACTAAGACTTTCTCAAAACAATTTTGCTTTGTCTATGCTGTACCTACACTTACAGCATAGTATTACATAGGTAAAAGTATTTCTGGAATAATGATTAACAGACAGCTTTATAAAGTCGTACAGCAAACATCAATAAGCTTGAAAAACCCTAACCCATCCTATCTGATTAACACCAAAATTCACATTCTGGGCTTGCATGCAAAACTGTGCTCCAGGCAAATGTGGCTTCAGAACTTCTCTTCTATTGCAGATTTTTCATTACCATTGAATTTTTCATTAGTTATTTTCAATGGGAAGTACTGTGAACAATAAAAATGCCCAAGTGTGGAGGTTTGGGTTGGCTCCCTGCCAAACCCAGCTGTTGGCCACACAGATTTCCCCCCAGCTCCACTCAAAAAGGGTAAAAAAAGGTACCAAATGAAAATTGTAGTAACATATATGTATATATTCACATATATTACAGTTATATACGATTAAACACCATGTATACACAGAACAAGAATCCCAAGCAACTCCAAAAGGGAAAAGGGGGAAAAGAGAAGGAGAAAAGAAACAAAAATCAGGTAAAACCAATACAAAACGGATATATACACTCAAACTCAGGGAATATCTCAACAAAATAACTAACAAAATAAAATCTCACCAACTTCCCTCAATAAATCAGTTTCTTCACCTCCGTGCAGCTGGGATAACAGTTTCTCAGAGAGGCCTCAGCTCATATAGATAAGAGAGAGGTCAACACACTGAGACCTGCTGTTCTCCAAGCACCCAAAAGGAAGAGAGAGAAGAACCTCCCCTCCTTGTCTTATAGACACCTGATTATGTAAAGGAGTGGTGTGGAATACTTCCTTAGTTATAACCCTGTCCCCAGGGAAGGCCTAAACCAAAATGAAGAAAACTAAACCACCACAGCAAGTTAAGATTCTATGTTATGAGACGAAACTGAAAAACAAAAAACTGAAAGGAGGGTACCAGAAGAAGAAATGCTGCAGGTGGCTTTGTATGCGAACTTGTCTTCTTATGCAGATTACCTACAAACCATGGCAGTTTCTGGAACTATTCTTCTAGCAACTAGTGGCACATTTGCAATACCATTACCTCAGATATTCTTACATGCAATACAGTGTAATAAAGTATTTTCATTCTTAAACCAAACAGTCTTCAAATGGTATTTGCAAATGAAGAGTTAAAGGATTTTACTGCTGGGATGAAATACCTTTGAAACGACCAGTTGCTGTCTTCCAGTACACTAAACCTTCATGAAGAAGTATCCTCTCTTTCCTCATCAAGTCTTGCTTCCTAAAGACATGGCCATTCTTCAGCTTTGTATATGTTTTGTTTTCAGTTCTGCAGAGAATTTCCAACAGCTTTTGCTTTTTCTCATATTCATTCACTTTCAAATCTACTGCTGCAATCACATCCTTAATTAGACAAAGGGCTTTGCACAGGTCTTTATGTTCTTCTGTTCCTTCTGTATGAAACAAAAAGTTAACATGACACTAGTCAGCATGTTCAAGAGAATAAATAATTCCTTACTTTCTGGGAAAAAGGTGCAAAGCTTAACTTGATAAATATTGGTAATTATGTTATTTTAAGCTGAACCTGGCAACAAATTTGCTAGTAATATTAGAAGTATATACCTTCACTTGACTTGCCTGTTAAAAGATCACATATACCTCAGATACGATCATTAGCCAAAACAACAGATTGAATAGTTTGTGCCATATTTACAATGTGGCTAAGTAAATCATCACTCCGGTATATCACTCTTTGGTTAAGTACCCTTGAAACAGGATTGCAAGTACAAAAGGTTTGCATTCAGATATGCAAATGTCTACAATGTTCACTTCCTGCCCATTTAGGGTACAATATTAAGTTACTGGTATTTGTAAAACGTTATACAAAATTTCAGAGGATGCTCAACCTCTGTTCTCAAAGCAGAAAGTAATTTACAAAACATTTGCCTAGCCCTACTTACAAGAGACTCTTCCAGAATTAATTCCTACTCAGGTGCAGATGTGTCTGAACTACTTCACATCCTTTAGTCAAGGTCTTTTCCTAAAACAAATGTGCTCTTCTGGACTTCTATGGCTTACCTGGCTGGGATATCAGAAATCTTCACAGCCCACCCTTGAAAAAGCCAACATACACCCTTAAGAGTAGGTATTTACTTTGATCTGGTTGTATGTCTACAGAGCATGAAATTAATATTTTGTTATATTGTAGCTGTGAAAACTCCTTATGTTAGAAATGTGCTAGGATTTCAGATATGAAGCAACACACAAACTGTTATTCACCTTTTGAGGACTGCAATATCCTTTCAACCAGAACAGGGTATTTGGTGATTCGCTGGGTGACGAGCAAAATGCACTCAGGGATTCCTCGGCGTCGAGCCAACAGGTTACTATTTCTCAGCTACACAGATACAAATATATACTCTAAGTAGCACATGCATATTAAACCACCAATCAACTAATAAGGGATAAGATCTAAAAGTGTTAGAGTAAGTTAAAACAAATGCTGAGTAATCTGAACCATCCCCAAGGAACACTTTCTATGCTGAGAGATGAGGCATACTATAACAGAAACATGTGTGTAATACACACTAGATGCCAAAGCATTCTAAAATTTGAAAGAAAACTGAGATTTATCAGCTCACTCATTAAGGAGGAAAAACCTTTGCCATTTTTATTAGCTACTAAGAGTAAGTTACTAAGTATACTTCCAATCCTAAATCTAAGTAAAATCTATGTATCTTTTTCCTGAGCATTCTGTCATTAGTGATCATAATTCCACATTAACTTACTTTAATAAAATTCTGGAACTTCTTGTTTTGTTGCAACTCTTTGAAGAGATTAACAGCTTCTTTTTGATGGCTGCAAAACTCTCCATATATTTTCTCCATTTTAGTTGCATTTTCCTCTGAAAACTGAAGAAGTTAATAAGTGAATTGTGCTCAACATTGCACCTGACAGGAAAGTGTATACCTTTAATTAACGTATTTTGTACAAATAGAGAACTTTTATGCTACTTGTTCTCAAGTTCTCTGATTTCACTACGGCAGCCTGTCACTACAGAATGAAAATAGGCTAGCTGTTTTTAGGAGCAAGAAGGGGAATATAGACAGGAGAGAGTGCAAGTGACCTCCACTACAGTCTTGTCTATAACAGCTAGAACAGTTATTTTAACAGCATTTCCTTCACCTTTTTGCAAACATAACTCCTTTGAAGTTTATTTGCTTTTGCCCGGTTTCCACACCACTTCTAGACAACATAATAGTTCGGCTCTTTATTTCAGTGGAGTCAAAACTGACTGAAGGTGAGAAGTCACATTCTCGCTATTGCAAGGAAGTGAAGTGTGAATGGCAAGCCATTAGTTAGCCATTCTTCGGCCACAATAAACACATTGGGACCACCCTTCCTCTGGTGAGCAGTATCCTGAGATGACTACAAGAAATGAATGGGTAGTTACTTTTCCATCATAAGTCAGTTCTCACACCTCTGCTCAGCTGTTAAAAAAGTGAATCCATGCGAAAGTGAACCCATTTTTTGCAGTCCATGGTATGACAGCAGCCTTCTACCACAAACAGGACCAAGTCCATCACTGTCCTTATCACTCATACTGCATAGGTAGAAGTTCATCCCAAGTTCATCATGGTGACCTGACAGTAATGATTTTTTGCTATTTCATCTTGCAATAATCTGCATGGGATCGTTTTTGAATTTTATAAGGCAAGTATAGTTGTCCTCCTGCCCATGAATGTTTTAGAGTCATAAAATTGTTTAAACTGGGGACCTTGAGCACTTAAAGGGTTAACAGAACTGATGCCTCTACCTGCTGCACAAGGATGTCTCCAATTCTGTTGATGACAAAGTTACGTTCACTCCCTGCCTCACATGATTCCTGCCGTCTGTCCTTCATTCTGCAGAAGAATTGCCTGTGCATGTCCAGTAGCTCATCTAAGCAGGGGAATATTCTGTCCACTGTGCTGTGGTCAAGCTGCAGCTCTTCCTTCATCCCTTTCCTGAATATTTCAGACATAATGAACAGGGTATGGATGTGGTGTACTTCTGTTTGCATCAGCTCTGCAGTATAAAAGAAAAGAGCATAATGTAGTAATCACCTGAATATTTTGCACACCTCCTAAGACAGACCTTAGTAACATTCAAATATACAATCACAATGCCTTTTTCTGGTTGAGCCTAAAACTTAATAGATTATGCTAGTAGGAAGAGTTAATTTATCTGGCTCTGGCACAGTTCTCTCAACTGTATCCCACTGAACAAGTGGGGGTTGCAACTGCTTGAGCTGGGAATTAGGTGAGTTACATTCCAACCTCAACTGTTCTGTAAACAGGCTAGGTATGTCTTTGGTAGGCACTACTATCCATTTCTTTAGTTCTGGAACACACTGTTATTTGTGACAAAAATATTCTTTGAGCCTTCTAATTGTTTTGAGCTGAAGCATTCATTCTCCTGGACATATACCATGTAGTTCCTTCTCTATTTGATACAACAAATTGCTTTTAAGCCTACACAAAGCTTTGAAATACTGACCAAATATGACATCCTGGCGCTTGATGACATCTTTTTCTTGCTTGCTACAGAAAATTGGATCCACTACAAGACTCCAGGACTCTGCCTCAAACTCTTCTGCATCTGTGCAGAGATCAGTCCACTGAGACAAATCCACATCATCTAAGAAAAAATTTATATCTCTTTAACACCACACATATGAATAGTACAGGAATTCCCTTGGCACATGCAGATCTATTCATATAGTAAGAAGAAAACATCACAGAGTTGAATTATAGATAAAGCTTCTGCAAATATTGCTGAATTTACAGCAGAGAAGTTTTACAGATGTCAATATCATTACCAAAATGTTGAACTGCTTTCGTGATAGCGGGGAAGGAGAATAAAAAAATCTCACTCTTCTTTTCTCAGATTAAATCTTTTTTTTATAATTCTTTCCTTGAAGAAACTTTTAAAAATTTAAAAATAAAATCCAACATTTCCAACAGTAGCTGTGCAGTGAGTGATAAATACACCATCCTATGTGAGTGAATGCCCTTCAGCTTTGAAATTCAGTCTCACACCCAGCTACAGAAAAAGCCTGTTTCTATTCACTTCTCAAGGCTATGTAGCTATTGTAGGAGGGCAGTTCACAATTAGGACGTAAGACTTTGGGGCTACTGAGGAAATATAAGTGTTGTAGGTAGATGCTGTCAACAGAGTTGACTGGATGACTGCAGAAGAAAAGTATATTATATTTTGGTTCTACAAGGATGCCAAATACATTTATCCCCATTTATTTTAAAATGGAAACAAAATAGTAAAATATTCTAGAAGTTATGAAATAGCTAATTGTAAGGAAGAAAGGAAAAGTTATATATTAAGACTAATGTGTCTGATTTTATCATTTCAATGAGGGATGTCATTGTAAGAGGTGCTCTTCTTTTAGGAGATGAAGTGTCTTCCTTTTATCAGCTAAGGCGTTTTCTGTTTTGCACTTTCCAACACAGGCTAGTATCACAGATCTAGTATCTGTGCAATACTTCTCACCTTCCATTATAAAAGTATCCACTGAGGAAAAAGTCCCTAATGATTGTAACATCTCTTCAGACTGTGACTTGTACCTCCAGGTGCTAGTCTCAGAGTCTTGTTCAGAAAACTGTGAAGCTCTTCTACAGCAGAAAAAAAAAATCACACATTTGTTTCATGGTTACAGTTTTCACGGAAATGCTGAATGATGTATTTAGAGTAGTTTCTCAGCAGCTGCCACTCTACCTTTCGAAACTGGCACTGGGAACACTTTTGGACAAGAAGTAGGATTGTTGTGAGGCTTCCCTCTTTCCAGGAGACAGTCCAATAGACACAGAAGAAGAAGAATGCACTGAGGAAAGCATCATCTGTGAAATGTCTCCAGGCAGGGAATCTGTGAAGGAAAGCACAACACGACAAACAATGTAGAGTATGTCATCAACAGCACACTTACACTGAGAAATGTTGTCCAGTGCTCATATTAATCTACACTGGCTAGCAAGAACATCCACTTGTCAAGGTACAAGACCACGATGGTCTCTCACAGTAAATAAAAATAAACCTGTAGCCAAATGGAATAGCTCCAGCATGGATATTATTTGATAAGAAAATAACCTCAAATCATACATGCTGTAACATTGCAACCTGAACACAGGTGTACAAATATTTGAGCACAAGGTCAATTACATACTCAGACAGAACTGTCTGCTTTTTATTTTTATTTGTAGTAAACTTCCAGTCGTTTTAGTAGAAGATGAGTTAATTCAACAGTAATCTCTTCAAAAAATTTTGACATATTAGAAACACACATGGTTTCTTATTGGAAACAAAACACTAAAATGCACAAATGGTGCAGCCAAGTTCATCCTGGCAGTCCCATGATTTTTAACCAAGACTTAATATAAAAGTGTTATGTTTACATCTAACTTACTTGTTACACCAGCTTGGGGCTTGTTTTTATTATGGTATCTCTCCTGGGATTTCTAGAAAAAGAAGAATTTTTTGAAATTTCACAGCTGATAACACACTTAAGAGTCAAGTCAGTAACTCCTTTCTATATATCATCACACAAAGGGCTACAAAAAAGTGGTCCTAAATTACAGTCCTAATTTCTTCCAATAACTAATTTTATTAGTTGTAACTAATAAACTTCTTCCAGTAACTAAGTTTATTAGTTATTGGTAGATAAAAACATTCAAAGTAGAATACTATTTGTACTACAATACAAAGCTGTTTTTTCTAAGCAGAGTCACTGAGTCACAACATTCTACTTTCTCTGTATGAGTATTGCCTGTAAAGACTGCAAGAAAGTGCACATTGAGGGCTTTACATTCAAATAAGCCTGAAGCATTTCTGGCAGAGCACTATCTGAGGAAGCCTGGGTACCAACGGCAGAATTGATCTCCCTTCCAAAGTGGACTTTTGCAAAACCTGTAGCAAAATCCTGCTGTGCTTAGGCATGTACTTCAGGTGTGTCAGTGAACATTTTCTGCACCCCATTCTTGTTGAGATGAGTCAGGGGTGGTGGATGTTCTTGCCTCCTCTTGGCAAATAACCCACTAGCTGCAGTAACTGAAGCAATAAGTTCAGCTGTCCTAAGGCCCTAAAGTTGCCTGGAAATCTGTGAAATTATAATAAAAATTAAAACCACTTGATTTACATACAGTTTAAGAATTGTGTATACTGAAGGATCTGTATGGAAACATGTTGTTCTTGCAAGCCACCATGATGAAAACCCAGCTACACCAGAAAGACTCACTTCACTAAATGGAAAAATGACCCACATCACTGTGGCACATTTCTCTGCAAGTCTCATTTTATTTCAAGAGGGCAGAAGCCTTACACATCTGGTTTTTAAAATTATGTCTCTGTCATGATAACTCCACCATGCATTCCCACTTAAGAGGAGTTAAGGCAGTGTGCATCAGCTCTAGTGCTGATTTTGCCCTGTCTGCAGTGACAGCTGAACAATAGGAGCAACAACAGGAAGGTGGCGGTGGAGTCTCCTCCTCCAGAGACTTTCCAGAATGGGTCAACTAAACATCCACCCAAATTGTTACCTAGAAGTGAGACTGTCCAAAGGTGATGAGATGGATTGGGTCATCTCCCAGGGTCTCCTTCATCCCTGCTTTCCACTAATCCAAACATACGGGATTCCCCCCTCTACAATGGTCCCTCTGTGGTTTTGACGAGCTTTTCTTTTCAATCCCTTTTGTAACCCTCCAGGCACATCATTTCACAATTTGAGCTTGCAAATCTTCAAAAATACAAATCCCTCTTCAAATTCATTTTTGATCCCCTACTAATAATTGCTCCTTAAGCACAGCATTTGCTCTATTGGTCCTATTAGACATTTTACTTGTAGCTCTTTGCATATAAACAGTGAGTCTGAGCAGGCTGTGTGTATTTTCTTTTTCCCCTCATGATGTTTGCAGATGCCTTGGAAAATGAGTATGCTCTAGTGAGATCAGTATAGGAGGTTACCTTGGTGCACACAGGAGTGCACTCCTTGCAGCTCTTATGTACAATCACGTTGCAATCTGAAAGAGAAGGGACGTTTAAAAGCCTGGCACCAAACAAGGTCCCCAGTTTGCAGAAAATATATCCTGAAGCTTCAGTTTTTCCCTTCTCCAGGTTCACTTACTAAAGTAGTCCTGAGGGTGCTTTGGTGTGCAGACATTGGCTAGGAAAAGGCCTCTGCCTAATGTTAGGGCTAAAAGATGAAATGAATATGTCACCTGCTGTGCTTTCTCTCTCTCCCTTGTCAACCTCAGCTCATTACATAAAGTAGGTACATCCAAATGTAGACAAGGTTTCTTTTTTGAACACACTGAACTAGGATCTAAAAACAGCATCCAGACCACTGTAAATTCACATGCAAAAGCCAGTAGCTACTTACAAGAACACTGCAGTGACTCCTTTCCTAGGAGGGCCTTTTCACACACCATACATGGCATAACTCCTGGGAAGGTTCCATTTGTAAAATTGTGCCTGTTCAGTTTATCTTTGGTATCTTTAGTTTTTGTCTTCATCACCAACAGCAGAAGCAAGAAAAAAAAAAACATAAATTAGAAAAGACATTAGAAAATAAGATAAAGTGATTCAGTTTTAAAACTGAATTATTCCCTTTTTAAGCACAAATTATTCTAAAACATTTATTTCCTGTCTTGAAAGACTTGCAACAGCATCCTGTACTACTACACCCAACATTGCTTAAGTCCTAAAATGATATGTCCGTTGCTTTGACTGGCAGCTAAGTCAGGAAGCATTATTAAGGAAGACTAGCAGAAATACATTTATAAATCTACAAAAAGGAGAGGGCCAGAAAATAAAATTTAAGCAGTGTCATGGACTCACTGCACACACAGACAAATATCAATGCCTATATCCCCTACATATATACAGCTCATGCCTCTGCTGTTAAAGCTGCACTTAGACTAGTTTAGACAATTTGTCTTTAGATCTTAGAAGACATTAGGAACAATCTATTTTTAATGAGTGGTAAAGAAGTTAATAATTTTTGCCTATTTTTACAGCACCCTTGTTAGGATAAGTATAAATGTAGTATACACATAGCTAGTGACAGCTTTCTTCGTGAGAATACACAGACACCAGCCAGAGTGTGGCTGCGGGACTAGACATACATGTCCATGGCCAGTTCTGATGCTCTGGAAGACACCATCTCAGACAACCACCTCCACATCCATGGACATTAGGATATCTTGGAGCACACGAGGGCATACTAGGGAGCCTGAAAAACTGCTGAAAGGCCAGCCTGTAGAAAAAAGCCTGTGGACCAAGTCTGTCTCTCAAGTTGCTGACTGATGCCATTAATCTAAAACTAAGATGTCTCAAAATCAAACTACAAATGTTCTAAACTACTTTCCATAGCATGTTCGTTTGACTGTGCAGGCCTCAAATCTCTAACTCTTTAACACTAAGCAGTGCTTACTCATGCAGTAAGTCCCAGTAACTTCAAGTAAGTCAAATTCAACTAATTACAACCTAATGCAGAAGTTGAAGACTCAATTACTTATTGAGAGCAATTCCAAGAACAGACCCATATCCTTTATTTTTTTTTAACAAAGGAAATTATTGCTCAAACACAATTCATACAATTAAACTTTGGCTAAATCATCAAATGAAATTATTACTAACATTAAAAAATGGCAGGGGAAATGCTTGATATTGTTCAACTAAGGCTATTGTTCAAAGAAAAGCTGGTTTTTAATATGAAGGCCATTTCAGGGTATCCTGCATATGTTTTAAATTTTAAAAATAAAGCTAGAAGATTCTTCCTATTATTACTATATTATTAGTAATTATTACTATATTATTCCTAATTATTACTATATTATTTGTGGGTTTGCAATAAACTGCGATATATCTTTACATAAAAATTTAAATTCTCATCTATAATTAATTTAATTATGGTGACATAAGGATACATAATAATATAGGCAAAAATCCCAAACTACCTTGCATTTATTGCGTGTGCTGGTCATTCTGTTCATCAAAAAGCTGAAAGTCCGACTCACTTTACATTTTTCAGCCTCATTTTTTGAGGGTACAATATATTTGTTCCATTCTTCCTCCTGAATCCTAAAATAGAAAAAAAGCCTCATTCCAGTGAGAATAGTCCCTTTATTAACACATGGTAGAAGCTATATGGTGCTTGTCTTACCTAACATTTGCAATTACATGCTTTGTTGTGGGTATAGCAGCCATTATGAAGAAGATTACAAGTCCTCTATAAAAAGAAGGAACACTTGCCCATTGAGCACTCTGCATCTGCAATATGTAACAAGCTTGCCTAGATTATAGTTGGTATCAAAAGCTTCACTGCTTTTACGGCGGTGGTTTGGACGTTCCTACAGTGGACTGGAGCCCATCCCTACTTAGAACATCCCACAGTGGTGCACAGCAAATCCCTTCTGGAGGATGAGATGTGCGGTGAGAGCCCGGCTGAGCTTGGCACAAGGCACGGGCTCACAGATGCCCTGGACAGGGAGGGTTCCACTAAATCACTGCGCAAATCTCGGCAGGAAGGGGCGTCAATGCCTATTCCCCGCACAGCTGCCTAGATGGCATTCTTGCACAGACATGTTCCCGGCACTTCCATGACCCTTCCATGACCCGTACCTTTTCTCTCGGGACTGCTCCGGCAGACTGTAGCCTCTCTCTGCAAGACACAAACAGCTATCAGGCACTCAGACTGCAAGATCATCAGGTTTCTTTGAAACTCACGACCTCCACCAGACCATAACCTTGCCATTAAAGGCTTGTAATGTCATTTGAAAATTAGGAAAGCAAAACTACACACATATTAGAAACAGCTTTTCCTAAGTTAATACCACTTCCTAAGCTTTTAGTTGACTGAATCTACCAGAACTGAGACAAGCATCAGTGAATGTCAATCTCTGCAAATCATCTGTTCTTAAGAATAACAAAAAATATTTCATTTTTCTGAACAATGCAGATTCAAATGAGTCACGCTTCATTTTGCTTTGTCATAATTAGTTGTAAAATACCTTAATAACATTCTTCTAACATTTGTAAGTACCCATCTTATGCAGCTTTATCTATAGTATTAGAAAATTTAAATCCCTCTATGTAAAGAGGAATATTACTACTCTATGTACTGCGCAGGATGTTTAATGTGTTTGTATCTTCTCTGATTCTATGATCCTAGAAACAGAGAACTCAAGAGGGTACTTTTCACAAACTCTCTCAAATGCAAAATGAAAGAAACAATTCAGTTGATTTTTCTCTTTTTGAATAAGCCCAAAACTATAGAGACCATTTTCAAATTAGAAGCCCTCCATTTTGCAGACATTTTTAGCAAAGCTAGCACAGATTGGGTTCAGAAAGATCCTCAGTTGCCTAAGTCAAAGCATCAGACTATGCTTTCTTTAGATACAAACTTAAACACTATTCGCTGAATCAGCATCTCTTCAGACAGACGTAGACTTCAGCTTAGCAAGAGCTAAAATATTTACCAAAGAAGCAGCAAGAATAATAGGGCATTTCAGTGAGTTGTCAGGCACAACCTGTGCTACAGGGTGCCGCCACAAGACACCAATGCCAAGCATCCATGGGAGATGAGGACAGCCTCATGCAAAACAGCACTTGAGGGGTTGGCACTGAAGTACTTAGTGGAAGGGTGGAGCTGAGATGCTGACTTAGAGATTGTAAGGCCCTGTAGGAGGAATGGACCACTGTTCATGAGCACACCATCTACAGAGCAGGGACAAATCCTTTACTGTTGCAGCCTGGTAATATCTTTTCAACTAAAGGCAGGTAGTTGCTTTAAACCTGAGCATACTGAAAAGCTTCCACCAGAAACACATGGTGATTTCCCACCTTTTTTCCTCGTATTTCATGTGAAAAACACTGCCCTGTTGCCATCCTGCATTCATCTGCTTTGTCTTATGTTTCTTCACAATGTACAAGGTCAGCTGAGCCTCCCTCCTGCTTAGCTAAGCCTTGAGTGAGATGTTGAAAATGCTGGCAACTGGGCAGAGGGGAAGGGGTAGGTTTTCAGTGTGCAGATTCCTGCACAGACCCAGACACAATCCCACTACACCTCACAGAAATCAGGATGAGCTATCTTAGCTTCTTGGACCAAGCTGCTGGGCTAGTCCCATATGCAGATACAAATGCTCAAAGTAAGCACAGCTATGCCTGCCTCAGACACTAATCACCACTACCAGTTGCAAAGTGCTTCAACGCTCCCATGCTTGTAAAATTCTGGCAAAGAAGCGACAAGGCAGGACATGCTGGTGGCAAAGAAGTGCCAGCAGAACCCTCAGCAGACCACCACCCTCCCTCCCAGCATCACACTGCCTCTGCAGCGCAGGCTGCAGAATAGCCGGGTTCCAAGGTGTGGACAGAAAAGGGTTTCCACCCTCTCCACAAGATATGCAAAGGTCCATCACTGACTGTCCCAGGAGGAAGCAGAGAAACAATGAAAAGGAAATGGGTCCAAGCCCAGACCAGGGCAGGGCAGATAATGATGTCTGGGTGAAGCTTAATGGGCTATGACACCTTTAGCTATGGGGCCAAAGGAATTCTGTTTCAAGCAAGTGCCACAGGGCTTTGCTGATCTGCCATCATCTGTGACATATTTCCTTCTTTTTCTTCTGCCTTGTTCTGCCAGGGATTTCTCCCCTGATCTGTTGAATATAAATGCTTACAAATACTTTGGCGATGGGGAAAAATACAACACAGCTGCATGATGCACTACAAACTCCTCCTTACAAGGGTACATGAAATCTTACAGCATGAGCAACAGCAACAAGGTTATTTGTTGCACTGCTTAACACAGTTTCTTAAGGAAAAAATATCTGTAGTCATTGTATGTCTCACTTTCACAACAGTTTTTGAAGTTAAATTATTTCAAAGTTAATAATATTGCCACACTTTTTGCATGTTTTCTCATTCATTATCCCAGAATCACAGAATGTTTAGTGTGGAAGGGACCTTTAGGATCATTTAGGGCACTGAGGGAGCTGGCAGAATTGCTTGCCAAGCCAGTTTCCATCATTTATCATCGGTCCTGGTTAACCAGGGAGGTCCCAGACAACTGGAGGTTGGCAAGTGTGACATCCATATACCAAAAGAGTCAGAAAGAGAATCTACAGGTGAGTCAGGTCTGTTAGCGTGACCTAGGTGTCACAGAAGGTTATGGAACAGATTATCTTGAGTCTGACCACCTGGTATGTGCAGGACAACCAAGGCATCAAGCCCAGTCAGCATGGGTTTAGAAAAGGCAGGTCCTGCTTGACAAAACTGATCTTTTATGACCTAATGGATGAGGAAAAGGCAGTGGATGTTGTCTCCCTGGCTTTACAGTAAAGCCTTTGATACTATCTCCCACAGCATTCTCCTGGAGAANGATACTATCTCCCACAGCATTCTCCTGGAGAAGCTGGTAGCCCATGGCTTGGAAGGTGAACTGTTCACTGGGTTGAAAACTGGCTGGGTGGCCGGACTCAGCGAGTGGTGCTGAAGGGAGTTACATCCACCTAACAGCCGGTCACCAGCGGTGTTCCCCAGGG
>VWZF01002661.1:0-10525 GCA_013396755.1 Sclerurus mexicanus
CACTGAGTATTGAAACTATAACATTCCCCCATCCACAAATGCTGTAATCCCATCGTAGAAGGCTGTCAAATTTGTCAGTCATGATTTGCCCTTCACAAAGCCATGTTGGCTATCTTCAGTCACCTCCCTGTCCTTCATGTGCCTCAGCACAGTTTCCAGGAGGATCTGTTCTATGACCTTGCCAGGCACTAAGACTAGCTGGCCTGTAGTTGCCTGGGTCTTCCTTTTTTTATCCTTTTTAAAGATGGGGATTATGTTCCCCGTTTCCAGTCATGGGGAACTTTACTAGTTTAAGTGAAGGAATATCTCATTTAACCTTTATTAACCTCCTTGTTTAGCCTGATAGCACCATCATTCCTCTTGGGATTGCCAGTTCATTTGTAACAGAGCAAGAACCATCTGTCCTGTGTAAAGAAAGCTAAAGTACATTTTATTTTTTTCTCAGCCATTAAGTATAACTAGTACAACTCCTTTCACTGCTGGACATCTGTAATTGGTTCTAGAATTTATTTCTGTATTTATAATAATCTTCAATTCTACTCAAAATTTGCAGTATTATAATTATCAAAAATGTTCACAGCACACCATTAGAGCTGTTATTCCTACTTCACACAACCACGCCCAAACAAAACTAATTATGGGAAAGAAGTACCTGGTTAGAGTAACACACGCTAGATAAAGGCATGACTGAAAAAAGACAGTTAGTTTTATAAAGTGCAGAAATCCTCAACAGCTATCTAAACAATTGATATTTAAAACCTAAATAATCCACATGGATTAGGTTCACATACAAGACATGAGAATACTTCTAAGCTTTGTTACAAGGGTCCTAAAGGTAAAGTTTCTTCTGCAGTTAATATACTGAGACAGGCATAATTGTTAAAGTATAGTCTATAGCATAAGGAATAGTTAAATTTGTCTCTACTTGGAATCTGTTTGTTTAAGTAAAATCTCTTCTGTCACATCTGTTTGTCATTATTTATTCTTACATCTTCGAATAGCAATGATGAAGATACTGAAACTTATTTTACACTTTTCTAATGGTTAAGTTACCAAAGATACTGTGCAGTAAATGAAGAAGTTATCTTAGAATATATTTTTATATAAGAGGACTTTAAGGAATTTCTGTAGCATTTTGAAGGGTATATATATACAAAACTACAGTCTAAAATTGTTTTGAGAAATTAACTAGTTGTTTGTTTGGTTTTTTTTCATTAGTGCAAATTATTCCTAACTACACAATGTTACTAGATGAAATCTGCATAGGCCTTCATTAAAAGTACTGCATCACACATACCAACTGAAATAATTCAAACCTTTCACAGATTACGCTTGCAGTAAGTGGAGAAAATGAACATTTTATCTGTCTTTTGCATGGGGCATGAAGATTTCGAAAACCAAGGCAAAACACAATAGGACGAACTAAATTCTTGACAACAGTTAATGAATTAACTGGGGGAAAGGGGGAGAAGTATAGCTAAGGCTGTAATACACTATGCTTTCTGCTATGTGTAACTTCAAACTAAAGGATTTTTCATTAAGAGTAAACATGAGTTTTCCTCTCTGCTATATATCTTCTTCCCCACCCTCCCCTCCCACCCCGTTCATGTGATGATCTCCACTCATCATGATGCTAAAGAGGTAAGAAACCCCAACACATAGGAAACTATTGTTTTGCCTTAAGGTGTGGTGGTGGTTGTGGTAATAGTAGAAATAATAGTAAAATGCTTGTTACAAGGTGGGATATGAGGAGATAAAAAAAAGGCAAGACATTAGGTTTTATAGTAATGCAGTTAACCTAGACAACTAAAATTGAAACCTCATGGGACTGCTGCCTTCTGCCCATCCTTGCTGATACCATGTGATATCAGCATAAAATTTCTCCAGAGTTTTTCAGTGGAATGGTCCTGATCTTACATTGCAGCATGATTTTGATCTTATATTCCTATCATATCAAAAATTCTCAGACAAGGAAGGCAAATCTATCTGATATTAAGGAATATCAGCCTTGTTTCTGATATTTCTCATTATGAAATCTAAGCATTTCATTTACACATTTAAAATTGACTTTTGGCAGGGCATCAACTCTACAGAGGAGTCTTGGCTATTGAACAATAGTGAATAGAAGGTTCCACATATTTTCCCATCTGCTTTCCCAACAGTTAAAATAAAAATAACAGCTCTGAATGGGAATTGAGTGTTATTTTATGCAACCTTGATCCTTGCAACAAACACTTTGGTGTTGTTAATTTAAAATTTCTTGGTCTGAAATCTCCCTCAGTGCTAATCACATCTTGCAAACTTTATTTTCCTTAGATTAACCCTCAGTAATGGAGGTGCTAATTGACAGAAGCTTAAACATGTTCTATGCCTTTGTATTATCACAGTGTAACTGAGGTGATTGGGCTATGTCCCCAGGAGATCCTGCTGTTAGCTGATAAGCAGTGTTAGCAGGTCCAGATTCTTTGTGGCAGAAGAAGAAACAGAGAGGCAGAACACCCTCCAGGTTCTTCTCCTAAATTGCTGCCAGTGTTTGGATAAATAGCTGCAAGGCTATTACTTCAAGATTATCAATTCACACTTAAACAATAGCCAAGCAATATCTGGAAATAAGAATAATTATTACTTTGAGGCTACCCATGTAAATTAAAAAACCAACTAAATAAACTGAAGATGGTAAGCCAATAACCTGAAAGTGTTGTCTTGGCCAGTAACTAGTAGATGTATCAAGATTAAATGAGTAAGAGAAGTTCTCAAAATTTTTCAATTCTTGGTGTATGCACCAAAACAAAAGCTTCTATCTCCTGGACTGGAAGGAATGGTCAGCCATATAACTACTCATCTTGATGTTCAATGAAATCAGTGCTGGCTAGACTCCTCTGTGTAAGAGACAGGTGCCCTGGCTCTGAGGAATTTATAAGAGAAGCTAAAATGTAGTATGATTAAAAAAGATGGTTAAGACAATCTAAAAACAGTGCTCAGTAGCTATGGGAATATACATGGAACTGTAGCTCATGAACATCAATTTTCCTTTCACTAGGCTAGCTATAGGAAAAAATAAACAAGGCTGTAGTTTTCATTGTTGTCCCCACCTTCCGTTTTTAATGAGGCTAGAGAGGGATTCGGGATGGCCTGTGTAATACCTCAAGGTCTTACAGTCAGGTGAATAGCTAAATGGCACTCTGATGATAAATATATCAACCATGCACTGTCACAGTCTACTGAACACTTCCCTTACTGCTCAGAGCTGCTTTCAAGCACCACCTATTGTCACTTGGATGTGTTGCCAAGTCCTCATTAGAAGTGTCTTTCTTGATCATTTTAGAAATTACAGAATGGTATCAGGAGACTTGAGCCCAAAGGCACTGCACATGTACCTGGCATAGTAGAGTCAAATACCATCCTGTGTGTATTTTTGCTCACCATAGCCACAAAATAAAGATTTCCTTCCATTTTGCCCTTTCCATGATACATGAAAAAAATCTTCAAAGATTTTGACTGCCTGACTTTGCACAGCCTATTACATGGAGATATATGTGCTGATCAGCCTCCCTGATTTTTTTGGGGCATATTGGAAAAAAGATTAGAAATTAGGATTGCTTAAGGTGGCCATATGGATATGTATAAAATCAGAAGATGACTTATGTTCTGTGTCCTTTGTAAACATCCAGAGAAGCTGATTTTACTGTGATATCCAGACTCCCAAGGGACCACTAACTCTTTACTCACAGCCAAAATTACTAATTCTATTATGAATGTTTTCATTTGTTGCCTGCCATGTGAAAAAAAGTGAACCATAGTTGCTCAGCAGAGTCAAACTTGAAAATGGCAGTGAGAGAAGCCTCCTTGCTATACTTATCTGAGGCCTCAGAAATAGTGCAAACAAGAAATTCTTCATATGAAATAAACCAGTGTTCAGATATGTGTCATAAATTCATGCCATGATTATTCTTCACCTTACATAAGTGATTCTCAGAATTTTTTATACCACTTTCATTCCTTCAGATATTCAGATTCATTAATCTGTCTTTTAAAATAAAGACAATGGATTGATCACAGCCCTCATATACGCTGTACAACTTCAAGTTGAGAGATAAAGTGGAAATACTCTTTAGAAATAAATAGATGATCTGCATATTTATTTCATCAGAATAATAATGAAAGAAAAAACTGTCAGCCTGATTGTCATCTGCTAAGATGTACTTCATGTACCTCAGCACTGAAGATGATGAAAATAGACATATTTACATTAGCACTACCTTTAGTCCAAGCATGAATTATAGGGTGTTTTACTGTTGTGAACAAGATGCTTTGGAGCAAAGNGCAGCTCCACCTACTGACATTTCTGTCTGAGTGCTTTTTAAAGTGTGGAAGGATTACTCAGAAGTGGCATCTAGTTTCATTTCCCAGCAGAAATGCAGTTCCCAAAAACTGCTGAAATGATATTTCTAAGTTTCAAAGCTAGTAGTCCACGTTAGGGTATATTTTCTCTCTTAGAACGTCTCAGTCATTCTGTAGATTCAGTTTCTTAAAACATGACTTACTGATAGTATGAGATCTTACTAAAGCAGTACCTTAAGACAATTAAAATGAGATACTGATTTGACTTCAGCCATGATCTGTCATGAAATAGCATAAGTTTATCTGTTCACTTTTGATCCAGTCATATTTTCTGTATTGCAGGTGTTTGAATATCTAGCTTTGTAACCTTGAGCATATTGTGTCTTTCACAGGATTTTTCAAGAAACTGCAAACTTTTGTCAGCTTTGTTTCTGATGCAACATCACTGCACCTGGTATATCAGGGGTTTTGTTTCAGACAATACCTAATGCATGCTCAACCTCATTCAGGGAAAATATACTCAGCTTGGATGGAATCAGTATTTGGATGTGAATGACTCACAGCTGCTGAGAAAAACTTGGTCCTTGACCTCACAAAGACTGTTTCTGGCTGCTTTAGTGCAAGTCAGAGAAACTGAAAGCACACCTTTCTAGATGTGGAAAGGATGAAAATATATGTTGTGCCATGAAGAGCCTAGTCTGACTTCTATAATGAGATATTTGGGTGGAAATGAGAGTGAACTGAACTTGATGTGAATGCTAATGTACCTGTAAGTAGAGCTGACCTGATTTCTACTGATTGAGTGGTTGGGAAATGAACTTATACAACCTTTATTCTGCTTTTTCTGGAGACAGTAGGGCAGAGGGATACTGGTATTGATATCAAATACACCTGCACCTCTGATTATTAAAAAAATATTATTTTTAAAATTCTGTATGACACACTTGAGCCCCCCAGATTTTGTAGAATTTTGAATAATTTGGCTTAAGTCTCTGACTTAGGAAAAAGTAAACTTCTAAGTCAAAACAAGTTTGCATTGCTGATTTTTCTTGCCTGTACACTCCCTTTAACTAATTCAGTCTTTTTTTTCAGATTTTGATTCACACTTAAAAAGCTGAAAATTAGTTAATTCAGCATTAGTGATAAACCGTATAATGGTCAGTCCTGTAACATATCCAGTAGATGGCTACTCAATTAAAAGCAATTTGTAGTCACATATTAATCGCAGCTTGGAGAAGAACCTTGCCTGCTACATTGAAGACCTGCAAAGGCAGAAACAAGAGAGTATCTTAATGCCAGATATTGTGGTGTAAGTATTAGCTAGAAAAACAGTAGTGCTCGACTGTAAAAAGTAATATGGAGTGTTTTCCACTAGGATACTGCCCAGTTTCATGTAAAAAAAAAAAAGTTTTCAGACTAAATCTATATATAAATATCAAAATTGCAATCTGCTCTAATGCTTAAGGACAAGTGCCTGAGAGCTTCACAGAAGATGTTACTAAATGAGCACTTTCAGTCAATATCTGAAAAATGACAGAGATATGACACAGAAACTGACATTTCTCAGATATGAGAAAATGCTGCTTTGCCTACATTTAGTGTTTCAGTTGAAAGAGTGCTAATTTTAACAGAGAAGAGGTAAATGTGCCAGCACTTCTATCACAGATGTATCACAACCATTGTCAGGTTAGCATGCAAATGGTCCAACTAGGCTGCTCTTAAAAGCAAAATTCGGAAGACAACTCCTCTTTCTGAGCCCCAGAGACACAGGTTGTTGCCTCCCCAGAGGCACCCAGCTCGAGTTTAAATAATCCAACTCTGTATCAGAGCCTAGGATCTTAACTATTGTTTAACACAGGACTTCCATTCACCGCGGCTGATGTTTCTTTGCTGAATAGCTTTATGTGCCTTAGTTCATTATGTTGGAATACCGCTAAGTGCTCAGCACAGGAGGAACTCGTTATGGCCCAGGGTCAGAAGTGTTCCGATAATATAAAATTAACACCTAGTATTTCTCTGTTACCATTTGTTATGCAGATGTGGTTCCGCCTCTTTTCAAAGAAACATTGCACATGTTGTAAGTGTAAAGCTTTGGGAGCTGTGTATGACAAAAGGTGAAACACTGTAGTCCATTGTTTTCCAGGTGACTAAACACAACCATGTTGAAACTCCTCTATAATGGAATTATGTCACCATGCAATAAATGCATTCAATTGACTAACTGAGTTAAAGCTTCATTTTCACAGGAATAAGAAAGCAATTACTTTTTTTTCCTATTTTTTAAAGCAGTTTCACAGATGCAAGGCTGATGTTCAGTATAATTTTAGAAGGGTTTCAAGTCAAGAACAAGAGAATAAATGAGGGTACTAGAAAGGAAGAGTACACAGGCAGATTATGCAAAATGATGTAAAAATATGGAGCTAGAAGTGAAAAAAAAACCAACTTGACTCCTGCCCAGTGAAGTCTTGTGTATAAAGTCTGAAAACACTACTGCTCAACAAAACAAGATTTTTGTATGTTTTATTAATATTTTTCACCAAGGCTTACTGAATTGTGTCACTAGTTTTTGATCGAAACAGACAACTCTCCTGCAGATCTCTAAAAATTCCCTATTATGTGAATAAAGGATATGACCATTAGCACATGCAGGTAGACACACTGATCTGTGAAAAATGAGTGCCCTCATATTTCTTTCTCGTTTGGTTTTTGCCTCATATCTTTTCCAGTTCTTTATCCCTGCCCTCTCTTGTGCAATCTCACTGTTCTATTTCCTCTTCTTTCTTGAGAACTTGAATTTTGCTGTTGACTTATATTCTGTTATTATCAAGTCACAGTATGAGGTAGCTTAAGTTACCACAGGTCCACTGAACTCCAGAAGATTCTACTCCAAAAGAAAATGTGAACCCATTGCTAGGGACTATAATGAAAATGAGCACAGTAGTCAATTATCCACAGCAATTTGATTTAACAATTTCAAAAGGCTCAGGAAAGTACACCATTACGTCATTAACTCCTGAGAAATTCTTAAAATAGGTGGAAATTTGGCATGGGGAAACAATGAAGACTAAAGAACTCTTAAGTATGTTTACTTTCTCTGAATTATTTTATGACATGTCAAGAAAGTGAGAATGTAAAAATTATTTTTGCGTGGGTTTGTAAAAGTCCATTTTCATCTGTTCTCTCCTTCCCAACATAAGATTTTATGGTTTTATTGTTTACACCTACTTTGCCAGGCCTCAATTCCCTGAGGATCTTGAAACTACAAAAACAAGAAAATAGTTTGTTTAATCTGAAATCATATTTGAAACGTGATAAAGAATCACACTCTGAAGTGTGTATATACTCTGAAGTGTGTACTTTATCACTGTTTAAATTTTTAATTGATTTTATGTCTTGTTTCCCTGTTATATTTTTTCCTTTTTGGCACATAAGATTGTTGGATGTTGCTGTAGTAATTCTATTTTTTTTTTAACTGTTACTGCAGACTTTCAGAGGAGAAGCTCTTCTTTCTACACATTTTAATGCCTGTAGAACAAATGACTGTTATTCAGGTCTATAAGGTGGCACTGTCTTCAAAACAGTGTTATGTCTAGATCCCCAAATTCTTGCTATGCCTAACCCTTTTATATACTTCTTGAATGAAATCTGAGATAAGATCTTTCTAATCTATCCACACAAGTAATAAATATCCTTCAGGGCTCAGCGCCATCCTAATTTTCAACTCTAATTATGTCAACACTCTTTTATCTCTGAGCAAAGCAAAATGTTTCCACTTACAGCTCTTGAGCATGCTAATGCAAACATACTTTTACTAAACTGTGAATTTCATTACCTACCTGTGCCCTGTCACACTCTGAATATTTCTCTCTTTCACCAACCATAAAATATTGATTTTCATTTTTTATGGCTCCTTCCAGTATTACTTCCCATATTTTACTTCTTCATCCTCAGAAATTCAGCTCCTTTCTCTAATCTGCCCCTAGTACTAGTCTTTGTTGTGTGTTATTTATGCATACAAATAAACATTTTCACATACTTCTTTACATTCAGAAAGAACTTTCAGTAAATATCTAAAGCTAAGTAATCTCCATTGCAAATGTAATGATAAAACTAAGAACTTGTCCAAAACTTCTGTAGAATTGTTCTTTGTAATTAAAAATACAATTAAGTGTGATTGTTTATCTTTTTGGTATCATTTCAGGCATCAAGTAACAGAAGGGAAACAACATCTTGTGTTGTGCTGGTGTCCACACTTTGCAATCTATTGTGTTTAGTCAAGCACAAGTAATATAGCTTTGTATAATGTTTAAACACACAGAGATATGCAGCTTTTTCTACTAATCATGGTGTGTATAAGTATATATCTAAAATATATGTGTCTCTATTTAATTTTTCAAGTTCTGATTTAGGTACGCATTCAGGTGGGTTTTTTTTTAATCTGAGGAGAGGAAAAATATAGGAGGAAAGTAATAATTTTCTTAAGCTTTTCTGTAAAAGTACAAATAATAGAGCAGGATTCCCAAAAGAAGAGTCTAGAAGTTTCTGGAGAAGATGTAATAATTGCAGTAGTGTAACGGCACCAGAAGATTTGTATATAGCTTGGCAGCAGGCAATCTTTTTTTCTTCATTCATTGTCTCAGAAAGGTGGAACAAAACCAGGGAAGTCTCAAAACACCTCTACAGACTGAAGACCAAACCAATATAGAAACCAGTTCTATGTTTCTTTGCTAAACTATGCATTTGCGTGCCTGCAAACCCATCAACACAGATTTATGTTTGCTTTTCTCCTTATCATTCTGGTGGAGCTCAACGTCAGAGAACTGCCTACCTGGCTTTCATACCCTCAGCTCTCGCCCTGTCTTAGTGTTACTTCTCTTGCACCGCAGAAACAAAATGGTAGCTGGTGAGGAGCCTGTGTGGGGAAGTGTGGTTAACTTATCCATGCATGTTAGTTCAGTGAGAAAATTCAGGACTCACTTGTCACTTCCCACTCTGGGAGCACAGAACACAACAAACCGCTTTTTATGGCATATTGAGGTTTTGCTGCACTATGACTCCTCTAGTCTTGTTATCCTCTATTTGTGCTGCAGAAACACTCCATGCCCAGTTGTTGTATGGACTGGTTTAGAACAGGATCTGATGAAGCTTTAACACCATTAGTCCTATTACTATTGAATAAGTTAGGATAATTCTTTTTAGATTCACAAAAGTTAACAAAGGGCTTTTCTAAATAGAACTTGAATGTCTTAAAAATAAATCTGAGGCTTTAATGCTGTGTAATTATCTTGTCTGTTATCTTATCTGCCACTTAATCTTTCATGCTTTCTCCTGATCTTTTAACTACATGTAGAGGTTGCCATTTTTAAAAAACATATCTCTTCAAACAAATTCTGGGCATTTTTGATCTTTTTTTTCTTTTTTTTTTTTTTTCTCTTCTGAAGCTTCATATAATTCACTTGAAGGAAATTAGTTTTGAGTCTTCATGCAGAGATCGCTGGCTATTTTAAACTTGAAAATAGTACCTAATTTTGTTATTGCATTAGAGTTCCTTAATTTAAGGTAAAAATATTTTTCAATTTCCCACAAGCACAAAATGGTAGTTCTGTTACTTTCCTATGTTAAATTTTATACATAGTTTTTCTGCCAAGGCATAGCAGCATTAAAGTGGATTTGGAATGTAGTTTCGTGCGGGTGAATTTCTAAATTTTTCTGAGGAGTAAAGACATGAGCTGGTACTGAGTCCCACATAGGATTAGATGCATTGGTTCAACAACATTGACTTAGAGCCAACACTATCCAAGAACGGTAATTTGGCTTCATTCTATGTTTTAGTGCATTTTTCACTTGTGTTTTATAGTAGGTGATCTGTAATCAGTGATAACTTCATCACAGCTGTTGTTAGAAGTGTAAGAGGCCTAGTAGTTGGTTCATGCCTTATTTCAACAGGTTAACTCTGCACAACCTTGTATCTAGTGAGGTGGTAGAGGGAAGAATGTTACCTTCTGCTTCCACTTTCTTCAGGATACTGAAGGCTAGAGATACAGCGATGAGATGTATAGACAGCTTATTCAACTAATTCCCAGTCTAAGACCTCCATCAATAAAATGTTTTTCTCATGTTTAAACAGAATTCTGTGCATTTCACAAGTCAGAGAGGGAGGAATCCCTCCCTGGCCTGCTGGCAG
>VWZF01002662.1:0-17645 GCA_013396755.1 Sclerurus mexicanus
AAATATATATAATATATATTATACAGAATTTTATATATATGGAATATATAAAATATTAAAAATATATAATCTATAAAATGTATATAAAATATGTAATATATACTACATATAATATAAAAATATAAATTATATAATATATAGCAATATATAAAAATATTTATTATATCTATAAATGTATATACTATATATTATATATGATGTATTATAGAAATCTGCATGTATAGAAGTCTCTAAAATATAGAGGAATATATATCTCATATATAAAAGACAGCGTCTGTATGTGTGCCTGTATATGATATTCCATGTAGAAATGTGTATCTATAAGACCTGCTATATTTATCAGTCTCTAGGTGCACACACGTGTTGTGTCTGTATTTACGTGTCCACATGCGCAGCCAGCGCCCCCGGGCCGCTCCCCAGCGCTCCCGCCCTGTCCCGCTGCCCCGGCTCTGTCCCGGTGCCCCCCCCGGGATGCCCAGCCCGGCCGGAGGGCAGAGCCGCTCCCTGCCCGCCCTCTGGGATCCCACGCTGGGCTTTCCCCCTCCTAAGTCACGTTTGGACCTCGTCCCAACCGAGCATCCCTTCAAACACGGGCCGGGAAAACCTCCGGAGTGAGTGGTGGGCGCGCCCTGAATCCCGGCGGGACGGGAGCATCCCGGTCCCCGACCCGCTCTCCGAGACCCGAGGGGGCACAAAAAGGCACCGGAGCCTGCTTGGTTTGAAAATACTGTATTTTTAATCCTTCCAAGACACCGGGCCGGGCTTCAACGCCCTCCGTCCCGGAGCCGGCGGACACCTGCTTTTTATTCCATCCATAAAATTAACATCGGCATAAATAATTCCGGGGGGGTGGGCACGGGGACACATCCCTGCCCCTGGCACGGAGCAGCTGCTCCGGGGGCACGGGCTATGTACAGCTATGATACAGTGAGGGCCCCGCTGGCCACCAGCCCTCCCAAACCGCTCCCCTGGCAGCACACGCATCAACCCGCTCGGAATCGTTTTTATTTTGAGCCGCTTCCCAACTTTTGTGCCTCCTTTCCTTCGACAGGCGAACCCGTGTGGAATGATTATGTACAGCTGGACGCGGGAGATTTGCGTTAAGGTGCTTCGACTCGCTCTCGTTCTCCTCAGTGCATTCAGAAACCTCCACCCAATTACTCCGCTTAACGAAGGCAGTTTGGGAGCTGTGGCCAGCAGAGCCCGGGGGATGCTACAGCCCCGCCATGGGAACCAGCGATCCTCGTTTTTCCGTGGATATTGTGACTCGCGGGGGTTTTGCGGCCCCGTGGTTTGTCCCGGCTGCCGGGACACGTCGCTTCGGTGGCCCCTCGTGCCCGCGGCGCTGCCGCCTCGTTGCGGACCCAGCTTGAAGCTCCTCTTGCCGTGGCACCAAGGGGGTTGGGGCGTTTTTGGTGTGGTTTTAGGCTTTTGGACCAGTTTAGGTGGTGTCACACAAAGGGGTGTTCTCTCGTCTCGATGCAAACCCAAGCTCAGCACCCAAGTCACCTCGAGGGGACCTTCTGCTCCGGAGCTGGCGAGGGGCTGGGAGGGGGCACGGGGGGCTCCTGGCCCCGGCAGCGTCATTCCAGCCCCTGGGAATCCCGCTCCCGCTCCACCGCTCGCCTGCGGCTCCCGCTCTTGAAAAACCCCAGCTGTGGGGAGCAAAGAGACACACAACCCCCCCCCGTTACTCCAGAGCACTGCTGGGAAGCGTCTTCCCTTTAATGGGATGTCTCCAGGAGGTGTAGACCCTGGATATAAATGATAGGGAAGAGGGAAGAGGTTGGAGGAGCTTTTGGTGGTTCCCGGTGATGCCAAAGCGCTCAGGGGGCTGTGGGCACGGAGCTGTGGGGCCAAGGGGTCTGTCAATGCATGGGGGTCTCCTCTGAGCCCCCAGCACACGTGGCTATGGGGCTGCTCACCTTCCAGAGCGCGAGGACGAGCAGGGCCAGGAGCAGGAGACCTCCTAGGGTGCTCCCCAGGATGATCCAGATGGGAATCTGCGACTCCTCGGGCTTGGAGATCTCAAACGTGATCTGTGAGGAGAGAGCACCAAACCACGCTGGGGCTGGGCAGGGGTGGAGGGGACAGGGGGATGGTGGGAATACTGAGCATTCCTGACGTTGGGAGCCCTGCACCAGTGGCTCAGCTCAGGTTTTCCCTGCTGAATCCGGTGCTTCCAGGACCGGAGCTCCCCGGCTCCAGCTGCACCGAGTTTCCCCGGGCTCTGCAGAGCTCAGTGCCCGCCGTGGGTCGCCCCAGCCCTTCTGCCAAGCACGGTGTTTCTCCCGCTGGGCTCAGAGCAGGGCGCCGCAGCGTGCCAGGGCTCTGGATCCGTGCGTGCCCACCCCAGCCGGGGCTCACCTGGCGGCTGGGATCCTCCTCGCGGAACACGAAGGGGCTCCCGAAGCGTCGCTGCAGAGCGGCGTTCGTGGTGAGCTTCAGTGACTTGAACTTCAGCTGCACGAAGAGGTGCTGCAGGTGAGCAGCAGACCCGGGGGAGGCCCCGCCACCCCCGCTGGGCGCCCCCTCCCCACCCGTGCATCCCCCAGGAATGCCCAGTGCACAGCCGGGCGGGAGGAGGATGCAGGTCAAGCAAGGAGTGTGGCTGAGCTACAGCCAAAGGCACTTCTTAGATGAAGGAAATGTGCATGAATTAATTGGTTATGGGATTAAATTCCAGCTGCACACCCCAATAGAATAAGTGGGCTTTGGCAACCAAAATCACCCCACAGGTGAGGCTTCCTGGAAGGGAAGGAATTGCAAGGTGGTTTTGGGATACGAGGGCTCCCGTGGGGGTTTCTCCTCAGAATCCACGTGTCTACTTACTGCTTTCAGAGACTTCATCCACAGATTGCCACGCAAGTGCAAGTTCATCTCCTCGTTGGGGGCTAATTTCACGCTGCAGTCGATGGAAACCACGTCGGAGTTGCTGTGGTTCTGCAATGGGAGAGGTGAGGGGTGGCAGCATCGCTGGGCAAGGGGAAACCCTCTGGGATCCATCCCTGTTCCGGGGTTTTCTCCCCGGTTTGGGAGCAGCCCAGGCTCCAGGATGAGCTCCATGGAGGTGCCTACCAGGTGTGGGGTGCGGGACAGGTCCTCCTCAGCCGGGGTCCTGCCGTAGTCCGTGGTGTTCCCCCAGATGCTGCAGGTCGTGTTCTCCTGCGGGAGAAGCCGACAGGCTCTGGGCGTGGACACAGGGACCAGGACAGCCACCTCCCCGTGTCCCGCCCTGTGCTCCCAACCCGGTGGCGGTGGGGTCCCCGTCACCCCCAAGCTGTGCTGGTGCTGGGGTTGAGCTGGGCTTGCTGGGGGATGTGGCTGCAGGGAGGGCTGGCATTCTGCTGGGATTCATTCCAGGCTTTCGTGCCTCCTCCCAGCAAAACTCAGCCTGGCAGAGAGGCCCATCCCGGACTCCAGCCACGGTGACACGGGGACTTTGCCTGAGCTGCGGCACAAAACACCCTCATCGAGGCCAAATCCATCCGCAAACACGTCTGTCCTGTGCAGGCTCCTTCCACGGGCTCGGGATCTGCTCCCAGCCCTCACACCATTTCCATGGTCGCTCAAACCTGGAGTTCACCCCAGGCACATCTTCCCAGACCCTCAGGAATTCATTGCGCGCTGGAGAGAGGTCTAGCTCGGAGAAATATTTGGACTAAACCCTTTGGCCACCATCATTTTCCATGTTTCCAGCCAAGGGAATGCAGAAGGGAGCAGCCCGGGCAGGAGCCACGGCATTCCTCGTGCCCATCCCCTGCTTAGGGACCCTGAACCGGGATGGGATCCCTCCTACCTGGTCCAGCAGGAAGTCAGTGAGGAGCAGGAGGCGATTGCCTGCCCGGGTGGCCACGGGGACCATGATCTTGATGGTCACCCCCTCCACGGGGAAGAAGCCCAGGTTCTGCAGCTGGGAGGAAAGAGGACAGGGGAGTGACCGTGGCACGTGCCACCTCCAGGAGGGCACCTGGGGGTCCCTCAGCTCCTCTGAGCCCTCCTCACCTTGAAGGTGCAGTGGAAGGGGGGGCCGATGCTGTTGTATCTCTCCAGGGAGCTGTTGGACCTGATCTCGTAGTAGTCCAGGCTCGACGTCCTGTCGTGACAAAGGGTGACAAGTCATGAGGTGGCTTTGCAATGAAGCCCCCCAGCACCAGTCAGGCCCCCCCAGCCCCTCCCCAGGCGGGGCTTGAGGTCCATCCAGTTCCATTTCGGTTGGAAACCAGCGCCTGACTCCACCTCACTCGGAAAAAAAAGGGGGATTGTAATGCTTCTGCAGGATTTTCCCTTTCTTTGTAGGATTTTCTTGCCTTTTTAATAAAACAGAGACATGCAAGGCCCTGGCTGGGGGTTGGAATATCATGCGTGAATCAGAGGAGGTAAATCAATCTCTGTTTTGCAGCTGGAGAGGAGGGGAAGGAGCCAGGAGCATCCAAAGGTCCTGTGGGATCCCATCCAGGAGCACCTGCAATGGGACACGTGCTCACCCGTGTCGTGACACGAGACACATGGCCCCAGTCCCTACAGGCTTTGTAATTATTTCCCCCTTTTCTCACCCCAAGTTTCCCACATTTGATATTTTTGGGGGCTGATCTTTCCCTCCAAGTTTTCCCTTGGAAAAGAATGATCCCGATGTTTTTGTTAACTGGAGAATCCCTCGCTCCCCATAAATCCTGAGCATTAAAGTGGTTTTATTTTCAGTGCCTTAGACTGAAAAAACCCCCAAAATATAAAATGACTGAAGGTCTCAAGAATCTCCTAAGAATTAGAGCAAGCAGTGCCAGGGAATGTGCTTCTAGGATCCACGGGTTTTCCTATCATCAGGTTAATAAATTACTTGTGCTTTCACCCCTCACTGTCCCAGACTTTAGTTACTGGCAATTCCACACACATCCCTCGGCTGAGCTTCTCTCCCGTGGTTTTAGTGGGATGGAAACCAGCCCAGACTCTGGAAACACCTGTTAGAAACATTATAACCTGCAATAGGTACTTTTTTCCCTTAAAAAGTTGCCCTCACACCTCTTTAACAACGCTCGTGCCTCCGGCCGAGGTGAGAGCACAGCACCCCGTTGCTGCCGAGTCTGAAAAGTGATGTCTCTGATTTTATGGCCCCTTCGGCCCCCGCTTGTAAAGGGATTGCCCAAAGTGAAGTTGGGTTTGCCCTGGGCTCTCTTTGCACCTGGTTTCCCCAAGGGACATCCTGCAGCCTGGGACCTCCCAGGGGCTGCAGCCCCTTCCCGAACACACACCTGGTGAAGAGCAGGTCGGCTTCGTACTTCAGGTGGAAGTTGAGGTGGGCAAAGTTGTCCTCCTTGGTGCTCTCCTTCTCCTCACTGTCACTGGAAGAGCAGCAGGCCCAGAGGGGGTGAGGCAGGAGCCTGGTGCCCTCTGATAATTTCGGGGGGGTCACAGAAAGGGCTGAACTTTTGCTTTTTGTTCAAAGCGTAAAGAGAAGCAATTTTATTCCATGATTTTTATTCATCTACATAAAAGTAGATGATTTGGAGAGAGGTGCCACACCCCACAGCCTCAAAGTGCAGGTGAATCCCCCTCTGCTCTAATAATTGATGAAATTAAAAAAAAAAAATTAATCCCTAATGAAATGTCACTTTCCCATAGGAAATCTTCACCTGTGCAGGAAAGGTGAGTAAGGAGAATTCCGAGATATCTTTTCCTGGGAAATATTTTGCAGTGGGAGGGTGGATGTGAAAGCAGCAGGGGCTGGAGATCCAGCAGAGCCTGGCAGTGGCTGCACAGCCTCACACACGGGGAAAAAGGATGGATATAAATACACAGACATATAAAAACAACCCGGTGTGTGAGCACAGGGCTGTAACAACCCACGGAAATCAGGTTTCCTTATGGTGTTCCCTGGGAAAAGCCTCCAGGTTGCTCCAGGATGCCCCATCCCTGGAAGTGTCCAAGGGCAGGCTGGTTGAGGCTTAGAGGAACGGGGGATAGTGGAAGGTGTCCCTGCCCATGGAACAGGATGAGCTTTAAGATCCCTTCCAGCCCAAACCGTTCCAGGATTCCACGCCCTCGTTGCCCCCGCCAAGCTGTTCCAGGGAGAAAGCAACCACTGACCTGCTGGCAATCATGTAGATCTCCATGTTCTCCAAGAAAACCGACTTGCTGAATTCAAAATCCAGGCGGAACGCTACCTGTGGAGGAGGGAATCAGATCGGAGAAAACATTAAGGGGGGGAAAAAACTCCCCCCGGAGGGATGTGGGACTGGGGGTGAGAGCATGGCCATGACCCCCACAGGACACGGGGCCGGGTCGGAGCAGAGGGGAGCAAATCCTCCTCTCTTTCCAGGCAGAGAGGAGGATTCCCAGGATTTATTTCAGCCCCACATGCTGCGTGTTTTCCTCTGGGACCGGAGAAGGGAGCAGCTCCCCTCTGGGAGCGGCAGGGAGAGCTCGCTCCCTCTGCGGCAGCACAGAGCCAACAACAATAAAATGTGCTAAATGTCACATCTGCAGCCCGCGGCGGTGACCTCAAACTGTCTGGGACAGCACAGCTGGCTGAGATATTAAAGCTCCCGCCGCGCTGGGGCCGAATTTCCCCTTCCAGCCGCGCTTGGCTTTGGCAGGACCTGCCCTACCTGGTGCCACGCGGATGCATCCCCAGTCCCTGGAGCTCCTCGGCGGCCACACATCCCACGTGGCTTTTTTGGGAGCTCTGAGGGGCCTGGAGCTCATCCATCATTATCGGGCTTGTGACAAGGAAAGGCTTCAGACAGACATTGGAGGTGGGGACAGTTTTTGGCCTCTTTTCCCATGAGGGTGCAGGGTGGGCAGGTGGGATTTCACACGGATGCCCAGTGGCTGCATCTCCTCACTCTTCCCTTCTCACCTTAACATGGCACGTGACATTTCCAAAGGTTTTTATGGCATATAAAATGATGCTCAGGGGATCTGGGCTCACCCCAGATTCTGGGAACCACGGGGTTTGGAAGATGCCACCAGCCCAAGGGGGCTTGGACAGGCTGAGAGGAGGGTCCAGAGGCACCTCAGAGCAAGGGAAACCTCTCAGGCAGGGAAGGGTGACAGTTCATCCTCATCCCCAAGGAGCTCAAGGAACTTACCATTAGTGGTTTGAAGCCAACATTAAATTGCTCCAAGGACGGGAGTCAAATTCTGTGACGTGGAGGAGCTGGTTTTGATTTTGGGGGGCCCTCCCAAGCATCAAGGCAGCACCCCAACCACCCCAGCTCCCCTAACACACCCACCAAGCCCCAGCAATGGGCAGAGAAAGAGAAGAAACCAAATATTTGTCTTTTAAAGCCGTGTTGGAAGCTGCCCAGCCCAAAGACGGATGGATGGGACCCCGCTGCCATTCCAGGGGCAGGGGGCTCATGTCCCATGGGAGAAGCCTCAGGTGGGCAGCAGGGAATGTCTTTACCTTGGCCTTGGCTCGGAAGAAGGGGTAGCTCACATTGCACACCCTCTTGTTGGGGTGCCTGTCGTCACTCGTGCAGTCGATGTTGACGTCCGTGTCGTCCTAAAAGGGACACGAGGTGCCCGTGACACGGGACAAGCCCCAACACCCGGCTCAGCAGGAGAGCAGGGAACATCCCCTGGGGCTCAGAATGGGCTTCAGCTTTGGCAAAACCAACCAACCAACCAACCAACCAACCAACCAGGCAATAAAACAACAAACCAACAACAGAAAGAATGAAGGAATGATGCAACCAACCAACCACCCAGCCCACCCGCTTGCTGCAGGCTGGGAATCCCTGCCATGCACTCATTGACGTTCCTGGAGAGGGGCATCTCTAGCAAACAACTTCCAGCTTTCTGATTTCAACCCTCTTTAGCAATTGAACTGCAGCAGTGAATGAGGGAACCCAATCGTTCTCGGCGCTGTGATTGGGAAGAGGAAGATTCTTCCACGGTGAGGAGTCACCAGGAAGCACCAAGGGCTGACATGAACTGTTGTTCTGCACAGCCACCAGCTAAGCCATAATATTTAATTTCCTCATCTCAACAATCACAGTCCTGTTGCTGGAACACTTTCCATCCCTCCAACCCATCGCAGAGCCCAATCCCAGGTGGGATGGGACAGGACACCAACCCTGCTCTGCCTCCTCTGCAGCCCTACAGGAGGCTGTAGCCTGGTTGTGAGCAGGTGCCCACCCCCACCAGGAGACAATCAGCTGGTCCAGCTCTTGTCTCTGTGTTAGACCCCACAAGGGTCTCAGTTTAAGCTGTTGCCACCAGACAGGTCCTGCTCAGGAGCTGAGACATCCCAGCCCTGAGAGCCATCAGCAGAATCCCGGAGCTTCCTTCCCCTCGTCTGCTGAGTTTATGGACTTTCGGGGCCACAGCTACTTTTCATCTATGTGACACAGATATCCATCCATCCATCCATCCATCCATCCATCCATCCATCCATCCATCCATCCATCCATCCATCCATCCATCCATCCATCCATCCATCCATCCATCCATCCATCCATCCATCCCTCCCCTGGGACTGGCAACTTGCTGATTTCCAAGGAGCAGAGCCAGGACCCCTGGAAGCAGTGACGCTTCCATAACCAGCTGCAAATATTTCCTACAGCCTTCCTGTTACCCACCGTGGCAGGGTTTCCCCCCCACGCTTCATCTGGAGTAATCCCTCAAAAAATGCATCTCTCCTATTCTGTGGGCAACGTGCCCCACAATTTTCCCTTGGCACAGCTTGGAGAAAAACAAAGGCAGGAGGTGGGATCTGCAGCAGGGATGAAGTCACTGGGGGGATGAGGGAGGGCTCAGCAGCATCAGCACATTTCCCAACCCTCGCTGGGAGAAGGGAGGGGCCACACCGAGACTGAGGAGGTGGTGGGGGTGAAATTTTGGGGAGGGGGGAGTGGATGTGGCACGAGGGGCTCATCCAGGGGACAGCTTTAGAGAGGTGGCATCACACTGAGCGGTGACCACGTTGCCATTATCAGCCCCTGCTTCCAGGAGTTCCATGTCAGCTCTAAAAATCCATCCCTGACAGGAACTTGGCCACGGGCAACGAGTATTTTTAAACTACTGGAGTAGAAAAATAAAGAGGGGAAATAATTTCATCTGTTTTTGACCTTCTTTCAGGCTCTTAAAATTCAAACGTTTTTGTATTTCCAAAATAAAGAGCTGGAAGGGCTGTAAGTGCTTAGAAACTAAGCCCATAAACATGTCTGATTTATGAGGGATGGACGCGTTTCTGGGCTCTGCTTTCGGACGCAGCTTTTCATCCGGCCGGGATTAGAAGCGCCTCTGGAAAGCCCTGGGTCCCTGGAGCAGGCTCACCTTGGGGACCAGGCTGGCCAGCTGGAGGTTCCTGGAGAAGGAGATGTTGAGGACGGTGCTGTAGGCGTTCTCCCCGCGGTTCTCCAGCGTCGCCTCCACCGCCACCCTCCTCCTGCTGCTCTCCATGACGAAGACGGAGGTGTCGAAGGAGAGGCTGAAGGCCGAGCATTCCTGGGGGCCCCTCCGGAGCACCCGCCGGCAGAACTCCCTGCAACAGAGCGGGGCATTGCCAGGGGTTTATGTCCACCCTGCTCTCCCTGCTACGTCCTACTATGCAAAGAGGAATCGGATTCCTCCCATTGTCCATCATCTTGCTTGGGATTTCTGGCTAATGGGGTGAAGTTTCCTCCACCATCCCCAGGAGGGCTCAGGAAAGCTGGGATGTAAGGAGGGAATGGATCCCATGCCGTCAGCAAAGGGCTAGACCAGATTGCTCCAAGCCCCGTCCAACCTGGCCTTGGACACTTCCAGGGATCCAGGTGCAGCCACAGCTTCTCTGGGCACCCTGTGCCAGGGCTCCCCTGGCACAGTGGGAAGCAATTCCCCCTTGTCCCAAGTCCCTCTCCAGCTCTCCTGGAGCCCCTTTAGGCTCTGGAAGGGGCTCTCAGGTCTCCCTGGAGCCTTCTCTTCTCCACGTGAACTCTCCCAGCTCTCCCAGCCTGGCTCCAGCCCTTGGAGCATCTCCGTGGCCTCCTCTGGACTCCCCAAATAACCTTTAAAAGCTCCTTAACCAACGACATGGAGTGTATAATTATTTCCTCTGCGTGAGTCAAGCCTGTAATTGCCAGGTGGGTAATGCCAGCCTTGCATTTATCCCCCCCTGTTATTTACTGATTTGTCTCCCTGGGACTCATCACCATGGTACCAAATATTAGCTGTTTTGTGGATTCCCTGGAAAACCACGGACTCATTCCAGACAGGGAGCAGGCAGAGGCTCAGAGACCACTGCGAGCCAAGGAGCACCTCGTGGAAGGGTTGGATGAACCTCGTGGTGGTGCTGGATGAAGGACCAGTTGTGGTGTCAGAATTTACAGGACACGGGTTGGGGACGGATTTTGGAGCCTCCCCCAGCTTGTGGTACTGGTGGAGGGTGCTGAGTGACCTACTCACATGGCACTGGGGACATCACTTCTGGCATCCAGGACCAGATCAGGGACACAGTGCTCGTCCTCATTGCAGCCATTCCAGAAAGGGACCTGGAGGGGACAATGAGAGCAGCTCAGTGACAATTTTTGTCCCAGGTGGGGACACAGGTGGGGACCCCAGCCTGCAGCAGCGCCCAACCCATGGCTATCACAGGGTGGATCAGGGACTGAGGCCCAAGGTAAAGCTCCAAATGTTACACCCAGAGCTCCAGGTGCCTGGTAGAGGCACCCTGAGAGGTGGGTGCTGCACCTACCGAGACCCTGAGCGAGGTGGGCCACCCATCATCCAGCATGGGGCCGTGCTCGGGCTGCTCCAGCTCGTAGTCGATGGAGAACGTCACCGGCTTCACGTAGTCTGCCGTGTCCTGCGGGTGGGAAGTGCCAGTGAGAGGGGCAGGGCTGCTCCCGGGGAGGGGCAGCACCTCAAGGTGCCCCTCAAGCGGGGCACATCTGTCCCGCAGCCCCAGCCGGGGCTCATCCAGCAGTAATGAAGCTCCAGGAGCTCCCCACGGGAGCAGAGAGGTGCCCTGAAGTAGAGATGCTTCTTGGGCTAAATCACAAGCTCCATCTCGAGCTGCAGCCTCAAACTTCTCAGAAGGTCACTGCAGTTCAGGCTGGGGCTTGGGGCCGGGCCAGTCTGGCAGCTCGGGCCTCCCTGGCCTCCACAGTGTCCTGCTCATTCCCTGGGAATGTCTGCCTTTGGCCAGGTTTGCGCACCAGCTGCTCCCTGGGAGCGAGGCAGAGGGTTCCACCAGCCCTGCTCCGGGGATGGGACCCCGAGGGTTAGAGGGTGCAGAGGGCGAGGCCAGCAGGGACTGGCACGAAGGCACCCTGTTCCCGGTGGGAAAATGAGAGTTCCCCGATTCTGGAGCAGGAGGAGCAGCCTGCCCCGGGGACCAGGAGCGCACGCCCTTCCCGAGGACACGGCCAGCGGCTCGTGGATCACAGCTCTCCCAAGCTGGGGCTCAATGAAGTCACCGCTCGGGGACCCAGCGGCCGCCACGTGCTGGCAGCTCCAGCCCCGGCCACACCAAACCCGGCGTGAAGCAACCCAGGCTGCGGGATGAGGCTCCTTTCCGGCCCCATCCCTGGGACGAGCACCTTTCCCGCGGCTGGCCGAGGAGGACACCTCCTGCTCGAGCTGCTCCACACTCACCAGGACGTGGAAGTGGAGCGTGTGGCAGCGCTCCTGCCCGGCTGGCAGCAGCAGCCCCCTCTGTGCCAGCCGCTCCCCGCCCTGGTCCAGGTCCAGGTGAGCCCTCGGCGTGTAGCGGCGCTCGTCCAGCGTCGTGTTGTAGCGCAGCCCTGCAGGGACAGTGGCAGGTGACACCTGCCCCACCTCACAGGCACAAACACCGCCTCGGGAGCGGGCTCCTGTGCCCTGGGAGCAGCGTGGCAGCAGCAGCCGCTGAGGGAAACCCGGGGAGATGGGGCTGCGGGCAGCGCTGCCCGTGACTGGCACACGTTCCTGCTGGGCAAGGCACCCGCTCTCCAGGAGGAGCTTTAGGAGTGCAGGACATGGATTCCAGTCTGTGCACGATGGAGAACTATTTGCTCTTCCATATCCACATGCACACCTGGAGGTATCACGCCCTCCTCATGTGTCCCTCCCTGACCTGGGTGCTTTATGGACATCATTTGCTTCCTGCAATGCTCTTGGAAAGAAACTGGACATTCCCAGTGCAGTGCTAAGAAAGGTGGGATTTCATAGGATCACAGAATCCCAGAATGGTTTGGGTTGGAAACACCTTAAAGCCCATCTCGTTCTGCCCCCAGGGACAACTTCCACCAGCCCAGGTTGCTCCAAGCCCTGTCCATCCTGGCCTTGGACACTTCCAGGGATCCAGGGGCAACCACAGCTTCTCTGGGCACCCTGTGCCAGGGCCTGCCCACCCTCCCAGCCAGGAATTCCTTCCCAATATCCCATCCATCCCTGCCCTCTGGCAGTGGGAAGCCATTCCCTGTGTCCTGTCCCTCCATGCCTTGTCCCCAGTCCCTCTCCAGCTCTCCTGGAGCCCCTTTAGGCTCTGGAAGGGGCTCTCAGGTCTCCCTGGAGCCTTCTCTTCTCCAGGTGAACATTCCCAGCTCTCCCAGTCTGTCTCCAGAGCAGAGGGGCTCCCACTACACCAGTGTGATGTAAAACATGGATAAACAAGGAGGAAGCTTCAGCTCCCAGCACAGCCATCCACGGGGTGGCTCTTTGGGTGGGGAAACAAGTGAAAAATCAAATAAATAAAGGGGACCCCACCGAGCTCTTTATCCTGCACAGAGAGCAGGCAGGAGGAAAACACTGGATTGGACAGCACAAAACAAACCCCTGGCTTTCGGGAACGGGAGTTTTCCCTTTGGCTTTGCTCAGATCCCAGCTTTCCTTTCACAGGGGACGAGCCACTCTCGCTTCCCCCGCTCCACCGAGTCACAGGGAGGCATCAGGGGAGACTCGGGGTCACAGCAGCGTGGGGGGGTTTGGTGGCAGGGCTGGCCAACAACTCCACAGACATTCCCCGGGATACGAGGGGAACATGTGGCCAGCAGCTGTGTCCTGCTGTTGCAGGGGGAGGAGGGACGAGCTCTGCGGGGCATCTCCCCTCCCGCCCTGCTGCCGGTGACATCCCTGTCACACGTCCCACGGCACAGCAAACCTCAGGAGAGCTCAGCCCCGGGGAACGGGGGACAGAAGGGCTGAAACACAGGGAAGGTTTATCCTCGGGGTGTTCCTCGGCACAGCCACCGTCCCTGCTGCCTCAGCAGGGACAGGGACAAATTAGTGGGTGAAAAGGGATGTGGCAGGTGGTGCCCCAATGCTCCTTGAGGAGCCTAGACGAGCTCAGTTGGTCAGGGCACAGTGCTGATAATGCCAAGGGCAGGGGTTTGACGCCTGTAGGGGCCACTCAGTTAAGAGCTGGACTCGATGATCCTCGTGGGTCACTTCCAACCCAGAACGTGCTGTGGAACTGCTGTGGATTGTGCTCTCCTGCAGACACACAAGGTCTCGAGTGGCTTCCCTTGGCAGAAGCTGGGTGCCATCTGGGGCTGGAGACCTAAAGAAGGCATGGGTTGGGTTTCTGCTGCCCGAGCAGCTGTGCCCTTACCCACACTGGCTGTCTGGAAGTGGGCCGAGAGGAAGACTGCGGTGAAGCAGACGAAGGCTGCCATGCAGGTGGCGTCCTTGCCGTTCCTCCGGCAGTCCTTGGTGAAGATGTTGATTTTGGGGGGCTCGAAGCGGATGCTGGTGTTGATCTGGACCACGCTGCGGGACCTGTGGGGCCAGAGAAGGCGGAGGGATGAGCTGTGGCACGTCACCAGCATCCTACAAGTCTCCCACAGCTCCAGATTTGCGCTCCTCACACCTCTTCACTCTTTCTCTCAAGGTCAAGAAGGTGCTGAGGAAGAGCAAAGACTCTTTGTGTGCACATGGCGCTCTCCAAGGCAGACCCCAGGGCAGCCCATCTTGGCTCAGCACGGCCACCCCCCATCCCAACAGCTTCAAGAGACTTTCCAAATATTCCAAAGCAGAACCAGCTCACCACAGCAGCACGGCGTTCCCCAAGGAGCCCACGGCCAAGTCGACGAGCCCGTCCTCGTTGAGGTCCAGCTGCCCGTGGATGCTGCATCCAAAATACATCAGGCCTGGAGCAAGGTCAGCAGCTGCAATCCTCTGAAAAGGAATGGGCACAATCCAGGCTGGGCTCCAGCAGGGGCATCCCTGCCTGCCAAGGCTTTCCCGTGCCAGCCTCCACCGCGCTACAGATGATGCCCCTTCCCAAGCACCGACCATGAATTTCCAGGGAATGGGAACAGTTTCTCTTTGGAGACACCATCCAGAGATTCCTGCTGAATTCACTCTGTTTATTTACTGTTTCTCACGAGTGGGAGAAATAAGTAACTAGCCATAAATTCTTTATTTATACGGAATAAATAAATCTGTAGCAACCCCTTGCACCAAGTGCTGAGCATTGCCTCTAATTTCAAGCATGTTTTCCATACTTTATAGACTCATGGAATAATTTAAGTTGGAAAAGCCATCTAAGACCATTGGGTCCAACCAGCACCACTGGCCACCACTAAAATATGTCCCCAAGTGCCACATCCACAAGACTTTTCCCTGCAGGGATGGTGACTTTACTACTGCCCTGGCCAGCTGTGCCAGGGCTTGAATTCCAGTGTTTTGTCTCGGATGTCTCAAAAGAGGAAATATCTGGCCGTGATAATTAGCAATTCAACACTGCTCGTGCTCTATCGGTCCTTAAAACGGGCATAAGTGACACAAAGGATGAGACAACGCAAGCACCTGCTTGTACTTCTTCAGGACGGTCTCCTGGAAGCCGAGGAAGACGTAAATGGCTCCCTGGTGCTCGTCCTCCAAAGGTGCCCCCACCACCAGGTCGTTGTAGCCGTCCTGGTTGAGGTCGGGCACGGCGGCGATGCAGGAGCCGAAGCGCGAGTTCTGGTAGCTCTGCAGGTCCACCAGGGCTCCGCTGGCACTGAAGCTGTTCTGCTGGGCCAGCCAGAGGCAAAAGGGAGCAAAAACAAGCCCCAAAGCATCAGCAGTAGCTCGGCAAGAGGAGCAACCCCTCAAAGCGAAGGAACAAGACGCAGTGGTGTGGGAGCCACGTCTCCAAGGAAGGAGGTGAGAGCATTCCCGGGGCTCTGGGACTGGAGCACATCCCTGGGGAAGGTGAGCCTCTGAGCCCACACCAGCTTTGCCTTGCTTTTATAACGTCCTCAATAAACAATTGCATCAAATCTGTGTTTTAGGGATGGGGACCCCACTGCTCCAGACGGGATCTGCATCCTTAGAGAGCACGACCTGCTTGCTGCCCACGAGCCACCAGAGCCTCATGGATTTGGCTCAGAAACTGCGTTTTGACTCAGATTGGAGTCAGAAAAGCCGGTCCTGTCCCAGAGCACCACTGGGCGCCAGGCAAGGGGACAGGGGTGGCACATGTCCCATCCCCGTGGCAGAGGGACAGACCTTGTACCCCGTGCCTGGCCCAGCCTCGGGGTGCCCTTGCAGGGCAGGGGTTTGGGGGAGGCAAAGTGGGTGGCAAAGGTCCTGTTTTGAGCCCTGGGCACAGCAGGACCTCACTCTGCACCTCCTGCACCACCGGCTGTGGTGGGGTGGGCTGTGGAAGCTGGCGGGCACACAAGAGGAGGTGACACCAGGGGGCACGGCTGCCACCACAGTGCCCAAATGCCCTGTCCCTTGTCCCAGCCACCCCCCAGTGCCGCCACGTACCTCCTGCAGGGTGTACACGTAGACCTTGCCCCTCTCCCTGCCCTCGCTGAAGTACATGGGGGCTCCCACCAGCAGGACGTCGGTGACGCCGTCGCCGTTGACGTCGAGCGAGTTGATCTCGCTGCCGTAGTAGGAGCCGATCTGGAGGAGACAGGATGGGCTGGGAGCGATGCCACCCTCCCTGCTGGGGACATCCCGAGCCCTGTCCCTGCCCCAGCCCCACGGTTTGGAGCTGTGGGTGCAGTGACAGCCAGGGCATCCTCAGCTGCCCACGGATGTCGAGCCCTTTAAACGGGAGAGTTTGCAAAGTGAAGGGCGAGGGTTGGTTTTCCCATGGGGGAAAGTCAGCGCAGCGTTCCCGGCTGGCATTACCTGCTCTCCCTTCAGGGCCTGGTGGATGGTGAGGTTCCTGTTGCTGGGCATGCTGAACAGGATGACCTTGCCAGTGTGGTTGAACCTGGGGGCTCCCGCCACGTAAATCCGCTCGTGCTTGGTGGATATGACGGAGGAGACGGTGTAACCTGGAACAGCGGAGGGCACAGGGTGACAACCCCCAGGTCCCCATACACCAGCTGTTCCTTAACATTCCTGGATTTCTCACCGCGGGCAGTCGGAAAGAGCCCAGCTGAGCTCCCACGCGCTGCCATGGACACCCCTTGAGCACAAGTGGGACGTCAGGTTCTCACAGCCGAGCCTGGGGACACTCTGCTGTCACCCCAAGGACATCCCATGTGTCCAAGGGCTGTTTGTGTCCCCAGGGAAGAGCCCCGATGTGCTGGCAGGTGACCCCCAGCATCCCACCCTGCAGGGCAGCCACATCTCCAGAGAGAGGCTTCATTTGCCAAGCCAGGCTGATATTTTTACTCCGGAGCTGCACATGGAATGGATTAACCCAGCAGGTATTTCCTCCCTAGGCATGAAATTCCATCCCTGCTTTTAAACCATTCCAGGAAGCGCTGTGGATGACCCGGGCTGGCTCTGGCTCAGCTGGTTCAGAATTTAAATCCCTTTTGTGCTGCACACCAAGGTCAAAGCCAGGCTCTTCCCTGGTGAGGATGCTCCTGTGCTGCATCCCACAGGTCTCCCACCGGTGGGATCCCGGGCACAGAACCACCCTGGCATTAGGAATATGTTGTTCTTCCCATTATTAAGCAGAAAATCCTGAATTTCCCCTCGGAGGCACAGCCTCATTCACTTTTCTTACCTAAATACGCCCCGTGATTTTTCAGCTCCTCTGGGAACTCCTGGAGATAAGATTCCCTCAAGGGAATGACCTTCCCACTGCTGGTTTCCTTCAGGACAGCTCCGTTCCAGTCGTAGGCTCCCACTGCTCCCAGAAGGATCCCGTCCTGTGGGAGAGCAGGAGGAATTTGAGGGCATTTCTTGCCAAGCGGAGGCAACTCCCCCTCTCCCTTCCCACAGGGACCAAGGAAACCATTCTTCAAAGCACACCTGGAATGCTGGAGCTTTTTAAACAGCTGGAATGGCACTTCCACCCTATTCAGATCTTTTCAGGCTGCTTTTGCTCCCTAGAAAACCCCGGACAGAATTGCCTGCTGGCTTTCCTCTGAGCATCCCCCTGCAGTGACAGTGCCTTCCTCCACATATCCCAGAACATCCTTGCCAAGAGGTTGTGGCACCAGGAGGAGCTGCTTATGCTCTTATTAGTGATTTAACTGCATAATTAGTGACTTGCGCCCAGTTCCCACCTCCCACCTGCAGTGGGTGCTCCCAAACAGCACAAGGTGCCCCTTGGCACAGGAAAAAAACCCACATTTCCTCTCTTACTTCCACAACGTGTGATGAAAATCCAGTCTGGGACATTTCCAGGCCAAAGGAGATCTCGTTCTTGTTGGTTCCTTGAAAAACAAACGGGAATTTGTCTTTAATGGAGAGTTTTGTTCCCGGGGGGAGCACAAGGGAGCTCAGATCCCACAGATCACAGAACCATGGGATGGGTTGGGTGAGAAGGGACCTTAAAG
>VWZF01002664.1:998-16562 GCA_013396755.1 Sclerurus mexicanus
GGTGTAGTGGTTTTGGTTTAAACTTTTCCTGGTAACTGGGTCATAACTAAGGAAGTATTCCATCTCATTTCTTTACGTAAGCAAAGATATAAAGAGGGGGAATCGGAAGTCAGGGGTCAGTCCTTCTTCCAGCAGCGTTGAAGAACAAAACTCCCCGCGGTTACCCTCGGTGTGGGAGTGGGCTGTAGATGTGGGTCTGCTGATCAGCCAGCTGGGTCGGGAGGAGGTGTCCTGAGATACAGGACCGGCAGTTGCCTTGGTGAGAGGGAAGTGAAAACTTGTTTTCTTTCTCTTTTCTCTTCTGTATATGCATGCTTATATGTGCAAATATATATAAACTCTCTTAGTCCTACTAGAGATCAGCTTTGTGGGTCATCTATTTCCACCCCCCCCCCCTTTTCCCTGTGGCCAGGAGGGGCCTTTGGGGCCTTTGTCCTGGGCCCTTTGGCTCTTGGCATTTGGCCAATTTTCAAATGGTCACAAAGGGAAAGCAGTAAAATGGAAAAAACCCCATGTGGTCAGATTCAGACCAGGTCTAAGAAGATACAAAGAAGTAGTTATGAAGGCATCTGTCTTAGGGCTTAATCACATCAGGTCTAGTTTCTCGTGACTACCCAAACTCATATGATTACCATCTCCTCATACCTCTACGATCTCTTCTCATTGCTGTCCTTTCTAAAATTATTCATAAGATTGCCAGCTTTAAAAAGAAAAAGCAAAACGAAGGTAACAAAATACCCATTGCTCACCCATTTCTTTGAATTCTCCATTGGCAAGGTGCAACCATGCTACATCCACATCATTCAGATCATAGCGACATGTGCTGTCGGCCAAGGTTTGAATGTCAACATAGCCCAGATCTGGGGGCTCCGAACCTGAGGAAACAATGTACTTCCTGGGACGTGTAAACGTGACAGCTTTTGTCTCGGACACAATCCTGAAATGGACAGACAAGGAGACATGAGGTGTGCTGGGTTGTTGAGATGCTTGTTTCTAGAGAATTCAAAATGCCTCATTCTAAGTGACTAACAACCATCAGAGCAGCCATCTAACCATCCCAGCAGTCATTTGGCACCACTGAGATTGGAAAACAGTACCATGCATTTCCATAACAGATTGGCAGTATTATAAGAAATTAACTGGAGTTGTCTAGAAATCCAATTCATTACCAGCATTCTAAATAAAATTAAATATTAGAGGACAGAGCTGTGCTTACTCTTACCTGAAATTCACACTCATTTAAAGCTAAAGCAGGAACACTGTACTTACATAGTGATGGCTGCCATATGCACAGATGTTAAACTCTGGTTTAAGATTTTTTTAAAAATCAATCTGTTTAACTACAGAACCAAGAACAAGAACAGTCAAGAAACAAAGTTTCCAGCTGTCTCAGTAGAGGACATTGCACCTTCTCTTAGTTAACAGCATGCACTGAAATTCAGTTTGGATGAAACTTCACAACATAAGCCAGGTACCTCCAGGAGCAACAGGACACACTGCTAAATGTCTGCTGCCTGCAGCACCAGTGGAGGTAATTTTTTGTTGTGCTAGTGCTACAAGGAAGGAGACTGCACCACTGTATGGCTGCAACTCTATGCTGGAAACAACCTAAGCTGCACAATAAGCAGGACATTCTCTCCATCTGAGGTTCAGTGTGTTTACTCCTCCTCCTAGCAGAAGACCCTTATCTGCCACTACTGTATTTGCACAAACAGATCTCAGTAAATCCTCTACCTATTTCAGTCTCTGCACAGCACTAAAACTTCCCCTCCCTAGCATATTTCAGACAATGATTAGAAATAGTAAGCAAGAGCCAAGTAGTGAATTTGGGGCTTCTGAGGTGCTGTGAAAAAATACAGTGTGAATGACCTTGCCAGCCTAACTGCATTGCCTGAACTGTTTCTGGTTGTACTGTACAGTATTAAAATGTCACATACTACTTCATCTTCACAGAGAATTTACTTTCACTTGGGGACTGCTCTCCAAATCTATATTATAAATTCGTTCCCGAGTATCTCTCCATGTGAAAATCATAACCTCTGGGCAGCAGTCTTTACATGCTGTCTAAATACCATGGCAGTGGCACAGCCACTCTGACCTCAAAACAACCCCCTTTCCTGGTGTTATTTTTGTGATAGAAAGAAGTGGGAAAAAAAAGCAACCCTTACTACATATTGAAAACCATTCAACTGAATTGTCCATCTGACCACATGCTTACAGTGGATCTCCAAACAGCCTCACTCTTTTCTCCTACTCTGTGCTGACCAGTCACTAAAAGGCCAAACCTTTTATTTGCTGTTACGTATCTGGGTAGTATCAGCTACCTGTACAGTCTTGGCGTCTGTCCTGCATGGGGTGTGATTTATCTACTGCTTATTCAATGTACAGAACACCCCCTTCACTCTCAAAGTTAGGCACAGAACAGCTCCTACACTCCAGCACCACCATGGCAGGGCTCTTCAAGTATTTTGTGTGGGAGCAAAGAGGACAACAATCAGGCATCAGAAGGCCACTCTGACCAGAAGGTGCTCAGCAGTAGGACTACAGGATTATAGTTCAGCAGCTCAAAAAAAAGTGGTGCCTGCTGTGCCGATACCTAAAACTGCAAGTGCCTCCTTTCCCTACCTTCTAACATCTTAAATATGAAGCAACATCTCTGTTGGCCTTTGGCAGAACAAGTACCTGGATCTGATACAGTCACTAACCACTCCCTGACAGATATGTGGTAGAGATCCCCTGGGAGGTTTCCCTCTGTTCAAGTCCAGAGGTCTCCTGTCCCTCCCACAGCCGTGGGAGATGCCTGAAAGTGAAATCATTGAGAAGCAGACAATGTGAGCACATGTACCATGTGTGTGCATCTCTGTAGGGCTGAGTGAGGTCCTTGTGAAACAGGGAAATGGTATGTTCCCATGTTCTAAACTGCAGAGCAGAGGAGGAAATGCCAAGTTCTCCTTGGAGCTCCAAGTCCAATTCTTCAGAATAAGGAAGGACAGAGCTTACTTGATGTACAGGTGAGCTCCTCATTGTACAGACGTAGTGGGGCTATGCAGCAGTCTGCAGGTTGCTGCACAGAACACAACACTAACAAATGTTCCTGTAGCCCCTCTAATCCATGCTAACAGGATACAGATCTAATAGAAGCAGTGTAGCATCATCACAAATTTTTTGCTACATATCAGACTGTACTGGTGCCACCAGCAGTGGTAGGTCATTTGGTTATGCCTTATGGACAGGACTGCCTCAAAGTGATCTAGTACGATTAAATGGTGAAAATCTGTGTTCTCACATTCTCCAACTGCATCCCAACTAAGCATAAAATAGGCTGCAGCACACTCCTGCCCTCACAACTGTACTGTTTAATTTGAAACAAGAAACACTAAGTGTAAACAAACAAGGCAGGGAAAATAAGGGTTTCATGAATAAGAGCTAGAATACCTCACATTATTTTGTTACACGCATATCTGGACAGTTCTTAAAACAGATGAAATGTACAACAATTTCCCAGGTTAGTAAATGAAATCACAAAAAAACACACAAAAAACCAGGAGAACAAAATAATGGCTTTATTTCCTCTAACCCTTAAGCTTGATTTGTCCATATGATTCATGAAAGGAACCTATGGATTGGAACTAAGCACAGAGAGCACCAAACAAGGACTCTTCCAGCAATGATGAGTGAGGTCACATTTGGGCTTAAAAACAGAAGATATTTTTAAGGTACTGTCACCACACTCCATGCTAATATAATGCCAAAATCGTTTTTCTGACATTTGTATTTCACACAGGCACAGGCCTGACTCTTGACCTCTCTGATCATTCAAAAAGCTGAGGCAGGTTGCTCTTCATCTCCAAGAACCAAGACCTTCCTAGCTAGGCACTGTGGAATAAAGCTCAAGGCAATGTAGGACATAAGCTGCTAGCATAAATGTGTATTTGTTCACATTCCTTCAAACTATACCTGGCTACTGCTTCTGGGATGGTCCCTGGGCTCACTGGCACCTGAACTCCCTTTTCCCACTCCTGCCTCCAGGGATCTGCCAGCACATAGTATTCATCAGGGTTCAGCTGGAAGGAGTCATGTAACTTCATGGCAGTGATCAGGTCCGTTCTGAATACCTGCAATGAGAGCGACCAAGAGAGAAAAACAGACACTGACATTTGATATTTACACTCTGTTGATTCACAGCTTCAGGGTAACCATGGAGCACAGCATGTAACAAGGTCACTGGACCAACAGTGCACTAACCCAGCCCACTGCAGGACAGAAGTTTGGCTTCATGGCAGGGAAAAGGGTGGCTGAAGGCGCAAATCCCGACCGCATAACTTCCAGCTAACTCCATAATAGGTCCTGGCACTCCCCCTGCACTGGAGACATAATGCTAAAAGGTGTTACCCACTTTTACCTCCATTGTGGCTGCAATAAAAGTTGCAGGAGCTCTGAGTTGTAAAACAGCAACATAAGGAAGATTAATTTTCCTTCCAAAGTTTTTTATGTGGTTTTTTTTAATTATTGGAACTCTGACTAATCCTAAGACATTCTAAAAATTCCCTGTGGCAGAAATTAAGGCGTGATTTCGCCATGAAGAAATTCTAAGGACATGACTCTTTGTGTAAGTATTAAAAAAAATAATCCAAAAGATGAAATAAGATTCAAACTAGAATTCTGTTGGCAGATGCCCCATTCAGCACAGGTGCTTATTATTCTACCAGCTACAGACACCTCTGTCATAGCTGTAATTTTACTCTGCCTTTGCGAAGGCATCCAGCTCTAAAGTGAGCAGATTGTTTGGCAACTTTTGGGCCAGCAGCCATGCTGTCTTCAACAAGCCACAGAATGAAATAAAATGGGATTCACTCCTGCAGCAGGCATGCTGTGGCACTGCTGTGGCAGCTTCAGCCTGGATGGCCACGGCCTGTTGGTGTTGAGGAAAGCAAAAGGTGCTGCTATCACAGGCACCCCAACTACAAGCCTGCACTTGCCGACATGAGTCCCAGCCTTCCTCACCCTGCTCCCCTGAAAAGAAAGGCTGCTGTAGGGCTCCAGCACTGCACTTCTCACCTCCATAATACTAATTTGTAACTACTCAATGCCACGTTCAAAGGAAAGGCTTAAAAAGCAACCAAGTAACAGAAAATAAGCTCCACCAGAACAAGAAGACAGGTAACATCTTAAGAAGAGCTTCCTGCAGACTTCTTAGTTTGTGGTGGTCAGAGTCAACTTCTACTCAGCCCCATGTTGCAGTTACAGAGGAAAAGATGGGTTATCAGTGCAGTGCTCTTTATTAGGCTGCTAAGGAGGCAGAGTGACCCATGCTCCCATCCCCAAACCAATGATCATGCCGGTTAGCTCAGCTCCAGCCCACTGTTGCACAAGGCTGAGGAAGAACCAGAAGGAATTAGCGAGCTAATTAGGCAGGCCTCCCCAGGACAGCCATTTCTGTCACATACTTGAAAACCCCAGAATTTTGGAGAAGTATTTAGGCAAACAGTGTATCTGATGGCTCATTTTATTTCTGAGAATATTTTCAAGTGTGACATGCATTACCACACTGCACATCTTGAAACCTTTCCTCACTCCCTACACAGACACAACTATTCCACTTCTGTCTCCATATGTTTCTGCTTCCACTCTGGTTTTGTCATAAAAACAGCACAAAATCATGACAGTTTTCTTAACACTTGTCTTCACATATTCAGAAAAACTGCCAACATTAAAAAGTAAAGAATAATATTACCATATAAACTACAGGGTGGCTGCAGGTAATGAAATATAATTAAATGTTTTAAACAATCCAATTACAAGTCCTGTGAGGCTTCAACCAAGAAATGAAAAGTAAGGCACAAAGTAAATGGGTTTACAAAACAAACACGAACAGCTTGCCAGGGGATTCTGCACTTTGAAGTGATTTGAACTAAAGCAATCAAAAGTCAAACAAAGAGAAGACTAAAAATATAGAATAGGACACAAACCTTGCTCACAATCTCGGAGCCAAAATAACTCAGGCTCTTAGATAAATTTGTCACAAAACTTCCTCAGAAGCAAAGCTAATGCAGCACTTGACAGCTAAGAAACTCCTTCCAAGGCCAGCTGCCCTATGACACCATTCTTTCTGCTCTAACTTCTAATGCAGAGTGCCTGGAGCAAAGCCTGGAGCTTAGAGAAGAGCTCTCGGAAGCACCAAAGACTTTAAAGCTGAAGAGTGGCCACACTGAAGTCAATGGGAAGTTTGTCACCAACTTCAGTGAGCCCAGGATTTCACCCAGGGAGTTTAGCAAGTGTCACTTTTCTCCCAGTGTGCTTCTCATCACAATAGTGTGCTGTGGTAAGCAGGGAAAATGTAGAGGGAGGGAGAGAGAAGGGGAAAGGCTGTGGAACAGAGCTGAAGGGAAGTACAAGAGAAGTTCATACAGACTGAAGAAGCGTGAGAGAATAGCACAAAGCTGCAAAGATTCTGACAACAAAAGCAAGGTAGTGGAGAGAAGAAAAAAGAAGCACACAAAAAAACAACAGCAGGACTCGCAACCATCTCAGATTATTTCTTGACAGCCTTTCATGAGGTAGTTCTCAAATCCAGGTATAAGGGGCTACTTCTAAGGGACGCACAAAAGATAACTACGGAAAACAAGCCTACCACTAGCAAGAATAAATTCACCAGGGATCTCCACATCCATGACAAAAAAAAAGAAAAGTTGTCTTTATTGGCCTACAATCTAAAAAGAAATTGGAGACCACCAGTACTAAGTGTAGTTCACACTGAACAACGAATGGGATTCTCCTTGTGAAAACTCATTTCTGAGACTTAGGTATACTGTCATTAGGGAGATTAATAAAGCATGTTTTCCTCAACATCACTCACTAATGCATAAGTAATACATGTATTGGGCAAGTACATTAAATGAGAAATTCCATCTCCCAGAGATAAGCCTTTCTCTGCAGCATCTACAAAGTCTGCAATGTAGTATTTGCCTGAAGACAGGGACATTCAGCAGGAACATTTCCAAAGAACTGGATCACATTTTTGTGTTACTAACAGCTGATCCATCCTGGAAAGTTCAACGACTTATATCTCCCTTGATAGGATTTCTTCAAAGCACTAAGCGAGACAGAACTGTCAGGAAGCAGATTTCTAGTTTGGCAAGCACTTTAACAATCACATATCAAGACCCAATACCAACTATGAAATAAATGCACCTAATGTAAATTTCCACTGTTCACAAATCAAGATACAAATAAACCCTGATGCCTAAAGTAGTACAAGAGAGACACTGTAGCTATGCTGAATGGGTGTCAGACTACAACAAAATTCACAGATAGAAACCAGTGCTGGCAGTAGCTGTGCCAACAGCTAAACTCTCTAATCTTCTTGCCGAGGTGGGGGTGGGGGAGGGAAATCGAGGGAGGGGCATGTGCCAGCCAAAATGTAGCAAAAGGAAAAGAAGATGTAAACCAGAAGAAATGGATCCATTACCATAATATGTATGTATACATTGTGTGTATACGTACTTTTACAGATGTAAAAAAATGCAACTCAAATTCCAGAAATACCTCAGAAGGTTTCCGATCTTCATCTCTGGAGCATGAAGTCCTGTGATGTCGAGATCTGGAATGCTGGGACCAGGTGGACAGACCTAGGATACAGAAATGATCATTTGCAGGGATCTATGACAAACCTTCAGGAAAGTCTTTCAAAATGAACCAGAAAATAAAAGTTATTCAGTCCTAAGCCTCTGTGATGACTCTTCTCGTTCTGTTTTGTCTCTCATTCTGTAACTGAAGTGTGCATCTACTGGCTGCATTTACCTGCCTTCCACCCAGCATTTGAAGAAAGCCATCTCATAACATCCTTCCCCCTGAGCATCAATAAACAACGTTCTGCAGATTAATAACTGTCCAAGAGCTCTGCCAATAGCCTGAAATGTACTCTTTGAAGTCAATGCATTGATGTCCTAGATACCTGTATCACTTACTAGATTGACTAGCCTTTTGAGAATGGAGCACTGCCACATATACACAGCAGAGCCCACAGAACAAGCTGTTGTATCTTCTGAGCAAATCTCACGGTGTGGTTGTACAATTTTTGTCTCCCTAATTATTCACTACATTCAAACAAATTATACCTTTTTGCCTTGAAACCTTTTGAGTCTCTGTCAGCTTTCAGAAATATTGTAACAGGAGAAAAGGGAAAAGAGAGAGAATCTGCACTCCTTTGACAAGGTAGTGCTTTGACACCAGAATATATTATACCTGTGTAAATTAACTAATTTCAACACAGTAAGATTTACAAGTATGGCAGGTATTTTCCACTGCCAACTACACAGCAGTAATGAAAAAAAAAAGGCAATGTATTCTTCTGGGTTGGAGAGATGAAGATTTATCTGATAGGGAAGCTAAGATCTGTATGTTGAGCTCTGAAGGATGCACACAGATTTTGCAAATCTGGGCATTAATTGTAGGCAAATTGAAGCAAAATGATGCAAAGGCCTTCTCACGCTGCTCATTCCTTCACTGCCTCTGCACATACACAGCAGGACTAAAAACGTGTAAGGCTACAGCCTGCAAGAGCAGCACCACCTCATATGAGCCAGCAAAAACCTCTCAGGGATCAGAAATCACTGTTCAAAAAGCACAGGATGGGATAAGTTCTCTATTAAAAACAAAAAGTAATTTTAAAAGTGAAGTAACTGTCCAAGACTTTCATTGGAACAATATGACTGAAATAAGTCATCAGAAGAATTAATTATGTTTTAGTTATCCATTTGCCTTCTCTTTTGAGTCAGCAATACACTAAGGAATATGCCCCAGTAAAAAGTCTCTGGAACACAGCAATGAACAACAGACATTACACAGAAGATGCAAATGGTCAAAATTGAAGCAAGGTTCACAGCAAACAGCTAAAAATCTTATCTTCTGAGGTAAGAATACAAAAAAACATTATTTTAAGCAAATGTTAGTGTTTTAATGTAAAAGACGGTGAAGTTACCATCACTGTTTCTAAGCTGTTCTATTTTACAATGACCATTTGCTGTTTCTACAAAGGGAAAAAAAGAAGAAAAAAAAGGAAAAATGTGATTGACTTCCATTTACTGATCGTTGAGGAAAGTCACACTCCCAAGATCATTTAACTACCATTCCATTCAAATGTTCTCTTGAAAACTAAAGAAAAAACACAAGCAGGAGTACAAACTCCTTGTGAGGATCCTATCAGCCCATACCCAAATTCAAGGAAAAGTCAGAGGGGAATAAGTGAAATACCTCAAAAAGTGTCAGATAGACAGCTAAAATGCATGACAAAAACCCCAGCTTTTTTTCCTGCAATGTACCAATGTAAATATTAACATTCAGACAGATGTGATTTCTTCAATGAACAGCCTCACTAGAAGACACAGACCAAAGACATACCTACACATTAATTTCTCATGGATTCTGATATTTTCCATTGGCAAGACATTAATATCTGCCACTGAGGTATTTAGCAAGTTAAACCACTACACCAGCAAGTCAGGCACTTGGAAATTTCCAATTCATTTGTGGGTATGAGTGTTTTTGTACACTACTGGACCTGGGAGAGGGATCCTGCATACAAAGTAACAAAATAAGAAGAACAAGCCTTAGTGGCAAGGAGAAGAGGTGGTGAGTCTGGAGACTTCAATGCAATTGTTCCCAATTAAGGCAAGTGTCTGGCAAAATTAGAGCAGTGGCAGTATGATCTATTTCTGGGTCTTTACCAGTGTCCTTTAATTCAGCTCTGATTACAATTTACCATAAATTGAATGTAAAAAGCCTTTTATTTTTTTTAATATGGGTATTATCAGACAGATTTCCAGGTCTCTCTCATGCCATCTCTATTTCTTTACTGTGTCATCTTACACATTGGAACAAGTGTCATAAATACATACTTCTACGTCTATGTACACAATGGTTTGAGCACTGGATTAATTAACTATTCCATGTAACATGAAAGGTCAACTCTTATCACCAAAACTACAGGATCTTCATTTTAAGTGACTTTTTTAAAGTGCTATAGGAAAGCACACTACATAAAATTTCTATGGGTAATGGACAACTCAAATGCAGCCAGCCTTCCTCAGGATTTATTATAATGAGTCTTTTTCCATGCCAACTAACTTCCTACACTGACTAAGTGAACAAATAGTTTCTTACATAGTTCTGTAATAGCTGCTTCCTTGAACATAAAATTGGTGAATGAACAGTGAAAACACACAGTGTTTTCAGGAAGTTACTGAAGAGACTTGTATTTTTCTGAACAATGTAAACCAACTGCACATAATACTAGGGGAAAATAGGGGAAGAATTTCTCACAGGACTGAGATTTTACTATGCACTGCAGCCAACAGATAACCTTTGGCAAGGGCTTCACTTCAATAGAGAAAACATTTATTCACTGAATAAACAAAGCCCAGGTGAATTCAGAGAGTCAAACCACCACCACTACTTTGACACAAAAGCGTAAGAAATTGAAGGAGCCAGCCAAATGATAGCAAAATATCCAGCCCATAACAGTATTGAATTTAACTACTTTTGAAATCTCAAACAAGAGTTTCAACTCTGCTTCCATCAAAGCTAATGGCAAAATATCACTGCCTTCACCAATGCCAAGCCCAGGTCACTGAATTTCTCAACAGCTGCTCACATTAACAGGCAATCCACCCACTTCGAGTACACCACTAAATGTGCAGGAGGAAAATTAAGGATATTATTTGTCTTTTAAGCATCCTTTCCGTATTTTCATACCTAATCAAGAAAAGAGACCTCAGTGAAAGTAAAATTCACAGGCAATTACAACTACTTCAGTGATTAATGATCTGATTTTTACATGTAAATGCATGAATTAAGACCCATTCCTGGGTTATACAGAAAGAACAATCTACTGTGATGAAAACAAACACAGGATTTGAAACATCTCTTCTATACTATAAAAGCACATGAACTTGATTGAGTTATTTTAGAAGGATTCCAGACACTTTTCAACAAAATTATCCTCTTGCATTAAGTATCCAAAATTACTATATTCATAAATCGTTTTCTGAATACTAGCCTTCGTCCCAAACTAGATTAGGATCATCAAGATGAGAAAAACAACTAAAGATCAAGACAAGTTAAACTCAGTTTTGGCAAAATAAAATTAAAATTTAAGAAAAGAAAATAGTAAGTGAAGTCTGAATCACTGAGATTTGGAAGACATAAAAGTTATATAAGATAACATTATATATCTCCATGGGAAGAATGAGTTCCACAGTAGATGGAAAAATAATGAGTTGTTAAAAGAGCCCATACTACCAAAAGCCAAGTGAGAAACAGTAAGTAGGAGAAATACACAACTACAAAGCATGAAGCTAAATAAACACATTCAAAACAGGCATCACCATCATCATTAGATATTAAAGGTGTCTTATTAAGTGTTACATGAACATGCAAGTTAAGGATGAATACAGAAGCCTTAGTTAGCATCATCACTCCAGAAGACACACCAAGATAATTTGGATTCTTTTACAGTTAGGATTGTTTCAGATGGCTGTCCTAGTTCAGCAGGTGGGACCAGTTATCACTGTGTGGGGGTGATCAAAGCTATGTATTCTACTCCCCTCTATTCATTTCCCAAAAACAATGGACCATTTGCAGCAGCTGCCCAGGGAGTCGTTAGCACCCTCACACCCAGCCTGAGGGGGCGTGGCTGCTAATGGGCCATCAACGGTTCAACAATACCCCATGACTCAGAGTTAATCACCCATTGTGTGAGTCCCCGCCCTGGGAAAGGGACTGGGTGCTCCCTGAAGGTACATAAGTGGGGGGTAAGAAGAGCTTGGGGTTTTGTCGTATCTAGAGGAACAGCAGGACCTTGACAGGAGGAAACTATCAGTCTCAACCAGACCCCAGCCATCATCTGCACCAACAGGTTCTTTACTTTCTTTTGCTTTGGACTTGGGGGAACCACATGGGTCTCAGCACAAGGGCTAACAAACCCCTTTGGGCTTGTGCCCCGGGACACTGGGTTATACTGCTGGGTTTTGGTGAGTTGAAAGCAGTTTTCGTGTCAGTGTATTTATTGTAATACCTTTCATTAAATTGTAGTTCTGACTTATAATCCCTCTTGTGGTGGGTCCATTTCTCCTGCCAGTTTACCCTTAAACCAGCACAATGGCTGAGGTGTTTGTGTGTTTTAAAAGGATTTTGTCACTGAGAACAATGGGAGAGAGATCATACTCTTACTATATGCCTCAGTTTTCCCTTTGTAAGTCCCTAACACTTGGGTAGGAATTTTTGTCTTTTCCCCAAGACTACTATATACATTTTACACTGTAAATACAGTATTCTTATAATATTGCCAAAGGGTGTATGTAACACATACACCTCTTGAAAATAAAAGAAAGCAATCAATGTGTGCATTCTTTTTCCATTTTTGTGAAGAACACAAGCTTCCCAAAAGGAAATACATAAGCACTTAGTTAATGATTTGTCAAGAATATATTTTGATTTCAAAAAAGCCCATCAAAACAGAAAATTGCTTGGGACCAATAAAGCAATTCAAGCCCTCAGGGAATTCTACTCCACAACTAATCTACTGCTCAGCATGAGTAGAAAAGGTTCAGCTATGGCTACCAGGCACAAGACTGTTGTAAAGATAGCTGTAGGGCATCCAGCTGTGTCTCTGGACAACTACCTGCTGCTACAGTCTCTGAACACTTCAAAGCCTCAGATTATTGAAAGCACTTCTCTCATCATAAAGATACTCCCACTACACAACACAACAGAGCAAAACAGCCCTGACATGGATCTAGGCCTGGCTGTCACCGCTGCTTAACACCAGCGTTTCCAGATGCCTTTACTGTTCTGCAGCTCACTCCAAGACCAATGAGGTGCCACTGCCAATACTGTCAGAAAGATCTGATGAGAAAACAGAGATTCTCAACCTCCCCATTTAGTGCCTGGCCCACAACTCCTTACAGCAGGGGCTATTAGGGTCACTTAGACATATCTCCAAGTCTAGACCCAAATTCCAGCACAAAGCAAACAAAAGCACACTATTCTATGACCAGTTTCCATTATGTCAGGTACAGAAAGAGCTGCTGGACAGAAGACTTCCAACATTTGGGTATTTCTGCTCCTGTGCCCTTAGGAGGTGACGTTTAAAAAGTGACCAGCACTGATGAACTCCACCACCTGCAAAAACATCCTCCCAGTGGACTTCACTTACTAGTTCCCTGAGCAGCCTGAAGTCTCCTCTCCTCATGTTCAGAGCTGAAGTTTAGCTGGCACTTTTACTCCTGTCAAATTTTTTTCCTGTCAAATGACTGTGATGATTATGTGAAGTTCCTTCCTCAGATGTGATACCCTATCAGCCTATATAAGCCTTTCAGAGTGCTCCAACAACTTCATCAAAAGCCCCACTGCCCCAGTGAGATTAGGCTTCAGGTAAGGTGCTGGTTCTGACCATTTGTCATCACTCCACATGCCATAGTCCTTTTTCAAAAGTACAGTAGAGACTGCTAAACTTGCTGCTTTGCCCAAATTCTTAGCAGTGTAATTAGATTGTTATTTTATCACCATCCCTCACCTACCAGCCGATTTAACTGAAAAGCAACAAATGTTCTTCACTTCCTTTTCATAAAACACGGCATAGCACCCTGCGCACTTGATCACCACATTTCAGGCTGGTAGTGGCTGCAATTCCACAGTAAATGACACACAACCCTAAGGTTATGTACTCAGTAACCTTTGTGAAGGCACTCTGGGATCCATCTCAAACACTAAAGGAATCAACAGGGATTCAAAGCCCTTTCTAAATCTAAGATCCCCGTCATTCAGTCAGAGCAATGGATATTGGCAAAACTCATTTAAGTTTAAAATAACATTCATTTAGCAATGATAGAATAAGGATCTGCCTAAATTACAGAACTCTATTCCGTAATCCATGAGTATTAAATCTTTCATTTCTCAGAACTCTGAAACTCTGTAAATCTTAGAAGTATTTTTCATCTATGTGTGTCTTTCAGACACTCTGCATGTAGGAGTATGACAAATTGATAACCTCTCCAAGAAAAAATGAAGAAGTATCGTGGGAGCAAGTAAAGTGTGAAGAAAATCAAGCTCTGAATTCCTTGCTCATGGAAAACTGTAAACAAACTCTCTTTGACATTATGGAGTACCCGGATTTCACCCCATCTCCCTACAATACAACTGTCCATGAGTTTCTTTGACATTATGGAGTACCCGGATTTCAACCCATCTGCCTACAATACAACTGTCCATGAGTTTCTTTGACATTATGGAGTACCCGGATTTCACCCCATCTCCCTACAATACAACTGTCCATGAGTTTCAGACATTTCTCGAACACAATCTGTCCACATGTCCAACCCATTTGTGCAAAAAAGAACTCCTTGAAGCTATAAATGGGAACTACTCCACCGCACAACTTGATCTCACCAGGAAACAAAGCATATGGAATATTCAGCATAAACCACCTTTGCAGATTTACAGACCAAAAAGGCTAAAAAGTCTGGTCAAACACAGAGGAGGAAAGCTTAAACAGCTTCAGCATCTAATTACAGTGAGACCTAGAACCATAAAGAGAAGGTTTAGCAACACAGGAGTGAGCTGAAATGCAATGTAACAAAAATTGCTTAAAAACTATCAAAGCCCTACCCAGTCACCAGAAAACGGGCATAATTGGTGAGGGAAACCAATCAATAATTGCTATAATAAAGGCTTTGAAGAAGCTACCACATACACTGCAAAGCTTGGTCAATATTAATGTCTATTACTGCTGCTGTACTACAGTATCTGGAAAGGGACAGAACCTAACAAACTGGCAGGTGATGGAAAAAGGAAAGCTTTCAGGAGCCAACACTCTTAAATACCTCCTCAAGCCTCTCTCAATACTATTCCTCTGTATTTAGACGAAAGTTCAACATCCAGAGCGATGCCTGTAGCCACTTTTCATTACACTATATTTCACAGATGAAATGTTCAAAAGTGAACTCGCATTTCAGAGAATAAAATCCCTCCGAATACACCTGGATATCCAGGCACTAAGTGCAGAACTGCTGGGTACAAGTGGCACTGACACCTCTCGCCCAGTGCTTCGAATATGCTATTTTGGCCTTATACTGAAATGAGGATTTAAAATTGTGATTACAAGGGAGGAGAGTTTAACAATTTTCAGTATTTGGGTTGAAGAACACATATACTTTTGGGAGCTTAAAGTCTACACTTAGATTTTGGGAAAGAATCTAGTCCAAGGGCAAAGAAGTGATGAAGAAAGCAAGGGTGCTGACTTTGAGCTGCAGAGTTTTAAAATACACATAACCACCCACAGGAAACTATCCTTAGGTAAGTCAGTAATACATGTATCTACTCTAAGACTGCAGTCATGTTGTTAAGCTTTCTTCTCTTCAGTATTTCACCCCTAAATGAAAACTCTTCTCCCTTTTTTTCATCTCACAAAATGAGAGCACTTTTTTCTTCCTCTGAAGAACGATTGTATCTTCAGTATAATGTATTTTTAGTGCTTGGGGTATGAACTTTGGTTTTCTATCACCTTAT
>VWZF01002679.1:0-18446 GCA_013396755.1 Sclerurus mexicanus
CCTGGTGCCGGTGCAGGTCCCGGTCCTGCCGCGGAACCGGCCCCGGAGCCCGTCCCGGAACCGGCCGCCCCCGCCACAGCCGCGCTCTACGTGCACGTGAGCGGGGAGCCGGGGCGGGACACGGGGACACCGGGGCTTGTGTGTGTGCGGGGACCCCGCGCCTGCACACGTGGGGATGCACGTGGGCCCTGGGGCTTGAACACGCGGGGAGAGGGACCCCTGAGTTCACACACGGGGGGATGTACGCGGACCCCGCAGCTTCCACACGGTGTAGGAGAGGTATTTGGGGATCCCGGAGCTTACACACGTTTGGGGACACGAGGACCGCGGGTTCACGTGGGAGCCATGGGGGTGTATGGGGACCCTGGGACTTGCACATGTGAGGGTACAAGCGTGACCTCAGGGGTTGCACGCATTGGGGGCACTCGTGTGACCCCAGGGCTCGCACGGGTGGAAGTCAGTGGGGGGGCTTGGTGCTTGCACGTGTGTGGGTGCATATGGGATCCCGTGGCTTGCATGTGTAAGGGGTCAGCCCAGCTTTGCAATGTCGTGGGGCACATGGGGGGCTCCCCTGCCACATGCAGGTTGCTGAGGGGGGCCCTTGCGCAGTGCACATGAAGGGTCGCGCCTCTGGGTCGTGTGCCTTGTGTCCATGGGGGCAGGTGGGGGGCACTGGGGCCCATGCACTGGGCTCGGCCTGTCCCCCCTCAAAGTGGGGTGCCTGTGGGTGGGTGCACGGCCGTTCCCCACACACCCCGTGCCCGCAGTGGCCCTACTGCCGCAAGCGCTGCTCCTACTGCAACTTCAACACGTACGTGGTGCCAGCGGTGGACGAGGCGGCCGTGCGTATGTGCCTGGTGCAGGAGGCACGCACCCTGCTCCACCTCAGCCAGGTGCAGAGGTGGGTGCACGGGGGGCTCACAGGGGGGAGCAGCTCCCTTCAGTGCCCACCTGCAACTCCCCACCCTCTGCCCCACAGCATCACCTCTGTCTTCTTCGGCGGGGGCACCCCCAGCCTGGCCAGCCCTCACACTGTTGCGGCGGTGCTGGAGGCCGTGGCAGGGGCTGCCCACCTGCCCACCAGCGCTGAGGTGACACTGGAGGCCAATCCCAGATCCACGGACACAGCACGCCTCGCTGGCTTCAGGGCGGCCGGCGTCAACTGCCTCTCCATCGGCGTCCAGGTGAGAGGGGTTCTCCCACCGTGGCCTTGCAGCCCTCCGTGACCCCTCTGTCACCACACTCCCTCCACAGTCACTGGATGATGCCGAGCTGCGGCTGTTGGGTCGGGAGCACACGGCGGCAGAGGCACGGAAGGCTGTGGAGGCAGCACGAGGGCTCTTCCCAGGCCGCACCTCCATCGACCTCCTGTTTGGGCTGCCGGGGCAGAGCCTGGACTCCTGGGCCCAGGGGCTGGAGGCGGTGCTGGGGTTCTGCGACGACCACATCTCCCTGTACCAGCTGACGCTGGAGCGGGGCACGGTGCTGGCTGCACAGGTCCGGGCAGGGACCCTGTCCTTGCCCCCCCAGGACCTGCTGGCCGATATGTACCAGACAGCCCGCGCTGTGCTGGTGGCAGCTGGATTCCGACACTATGAGGTCTCCAATTTCGCACGCAAGGTGGGGTGTCCGCCATGCTGTGCCCCCCACATGCCGTGCTGCTCCTCCTGCAGGCTCAGCCCCATCTCACCCCATGCCACACTCTCCCCCCAGGGTGCCCTCAGCAACCACAACCTCTCTTACTGGCGGGCTGACCAGTACATCGGTGTGGGGCCAGGTAAGGGGATAATGGGGTGGCCACTGGGGGTGTGTGTGTGGTCATGTGGCCCCTGAACTCAATTGTCCTCATCCCTCACTACTGCAGGAGCACATGGGCGCTTTGTGCCACGGGGTGAGGGTGGCTGCAGACGGGAAGCCCGTGTCCAGACACTGGAGCCTGTCACCTGGATGCGGGAGGTGCAGAGCCAGGGACATGGCACCAGGAATCGGGTGGTGCTGAGCCCACTGGAGCAGTGAGTATCGGGGTACCCCCCATGTGCCCTCCCTGTCTGTGCTGCCCCACAGATTTCTGTGTCCCCACAGGCTGGAGGAGCTGCTCACCCTGGGACTACGCACAGATGAGGGTGTCACACATGAGGTGAGGAGCCACCCAGTGGGGTCCCCCAAATCAGTCTGCCACTAATCAGAGAATCATGGAATGTTTGGACTGAAAGGGATCTTAAAGACCATCCCATTCCACGCCCCTGTCATGGGCAGGGACACCTTCCACTAGACCAGGTTGCTCCAAGCCCCGTCCAACCTGGCCTTGAGCACTTCCAGCGATGGGGTAGCCACAGCTTCTCTGGGCAACCTGTGCCAGGGCCTCACCACCCTCACAGGGAAGAATTTCTTCCTAATATCTAATCTAAATCTACCCTGCTTCAGTTTGAATCCATTCCCCCTTGTCCTGTCACTCGAGGCCCTTGTCCGAAGTCCCTCTCCAGCTCTCCTGGAGCCCCTTTGGCCACTGGGATGCTGATGCCCCCTCACTAATGTCCCTCTCTTGCCCTGGGTGCACAGCGCTGGGGGCACTTCTCCCCCCAGCTCAGCCTGCAGGCTGTGTTTGGTGTGCCAGGGGAGGCTCAGGCGCTGCAGGAGCAGGGCTGGCTGCTCCTGGATGGCAGGTGAGCCCTGTGGGGAGCAGCGGGAGGGGTCTCCCCTCCTGCACCAGGGCTCACCACTACCTCTTCCCCAGCGGCCTGCGGTGCACCTGGGCTGGTCTGGCCGTGCTGGACTCGCTGCTGCCCGGCCTGCTGTGCCAGCTGCAGCAGCACTGGGCACTGCCCGGAGCCCACCGAGGGGGACCCCAGCAGGGGACAGACATGGGGGCTGGAACGTGGGGGCTGTGAGTGGCCACAAGGGGTAATAAAACACAAGAGCTGAGTGCTGGCTGAGCAGTGTTGGGTTGGTGGCACCATACAGGGGGATTCCCACAAGGCAGGTCCCAGTGTCCCAGTGTTCTTGGTGCCCTGGTGTCCTAGTGCCTTGATGTCCCAGTGCCCTGATGTCCTGGTGCCTGGTGCCCAGTGTTCCCAGAGCCCCAGTATCCTGGTGTCCCAGAGACCCAGTGTTCCTGGTATCCTGGAGCCTGATGTCCTGCTGTCCCTGGTTTCCCAGTGTCCCGGTGCCCAATGTCCTTGTGTCCCCACATCCCGGAGCCCCAGTGTCCCCACAGCCCCGGTATCTCTGTGTCCCTGTGCCCTGGTGACCCAATGTCCCGGAGACTTGGTATCCTGGTATCCTGGTGTGTCCCAGTGTATCTGAGTGTCCTGATATCCTGGTATGTCCTGCAGTCCCAGTATCCCACTCTGTGTCCCAGTAACCTGGTGTCTCCCGGTATCCCAGTGTATCTGTGTATCCCAGTGTAGCCGTGTATCCTGGTGTGTCCCGGTGTGTTCCAGTGTGTCCCATTGTATCCCAATATCTTGGTGTATCCCTGTATCCTGGTGTATCCCAGTCTGTCCCTATTTGTCCCAGTGTATCCCTGTATCCCGATGTATCCCTGTATTCCAGTGTATCCCGATGTATCCCTGTATTCCCGTGTATCCCAGTGTGTCCCTATTTGTGTCGGTGTATCCCTGTATCCCAGTGTGTCCCTATTTGTCTCGGTGTATCCCGGTGTATCCCTATATCCCAGAGTGTCCCTATTTGTCCCGGTGTATCCCAGTGTGTCCCTCTTTGTCCCGGTGTATCCCGGTATATCCCGCTGTCCCCGGCCGTGCCGCGGCCGCACTGCGCATGCGTGCGGCAGGGGCGCGGGGGGGCGGTGCCGCGTTGCCCCGGCAGGGGGCGGTGCTCGCGCGACCTGTCGCGACCTGTCGCGACCCGCGGGCGCTCCCGCTGTCGCTGTCTCTATCGCTGTCGCTATCCTGGCGGGTCGGCGGGGCATGGCGTCGCAGCGGAGGAGCCGGTCCCAGGCCCGGGTCCCCCCGGGTACGGCGCGGCCGGGCCGGGCCTGCGGCCTCAGCGAGGCCGGGGGTGGAGCCGCCCTCAACAGGCCCTTCCCCACACAGTGACACACCTTTTGTTGTTATCGTCGTGCTTCCCAAAGGGAGCCGGTCCCACTGCGAGGGACGGCCTTGTGGAATCCCCCGGGCTTGGCTGTTTCAGGGTTTTTTCGCCATTCAGGAACTTCTGAGCATCCAGTGGGTTGTTGTGCTGGGTCAGTGCAGGGAAGCTGTGTCCTTGCACTGGGAGCTGGAGCAGGAAACTGCCCGGGATTTTGTTGTTCCTCCTGCAGGGAGCTCTGTTTATCTGTATTTATCTCATCTACGATAAAGTGTGAGACAGGTGAATCCTGCTTGACCCACTTTGGTCCTCGCTGCTTCTCAAAGTTGGATTTTTCCAATTACAAGAGATGCTGCATTTAATTGTTATGTGCAACCTTAAAGAAAACCCTGAAAACCTGAAACAGTGCAGCTGGAAATGATTAACCAGGCTGAAAGAGGAAGATGGTGTTTCCTTGGGAGACTGAATAGCAGGTCTCTTCATTTGTTTTTCAGCCAAGAAGGAAAAGACCTTTGAACAGCCTACTCCGACAATTTCAGAAGAGCCTGAGACTGAGCCCGAGCCTGAGTCTGAGCCAGAGCCTGTTCCATATGTTCTGCATGGAGAGGATATCCAGGCACTTGCAATTAAAGTGGAAGACCTGGAGAAAGTACGTATGAGTAGTTATAGTGGTAGAAACAGCTGCCTTAACTGACACTCTCTTTTTGTGTGTTTAACAGAGAGTGCTGCCCATTTACTTAAGGCAAAACTCACTCTTGCAGTTGAGTTCTCATTCCATTTTGTTTCACCAGCCTCACAGGGAAGGATTTCATCCTAATGTTTAATCTAAACCTACTCTTTTAGTTTGAATCCACTCCCCCTTGTCATGTCACTCCACGCCCTTTTGAAAAGTCCCTTTCCAGGGCTCACAGGACTCTCACAGAAACTGTACTGATATGACCTGTGCACATCCTAAAAGGATCAGATGGAATAAAGGTGAGTCAGTGTGTACCTAACTGCACTGTGACTGTTTATTTCCTGAAGCTTCATGCTCCACACCTTCCCCATGATGCTGGGAGAATTCCAGTTAGGAAGAATTACCTCCTTCGAAAATACCGACCCAAGGAGGTAACACATCTTGTAGCACATCCTGCTTCCGTCAAGGCACCCCGGCAACCACTGACTTTTCCTGGTAGGCTTCAAGTTCACATCTTATCTCTGGGTCTTGTGTTTGCTAAGCCAAACTTTAGTGACCTGGCTCTGGGGTTGGGTATTTTTGTGTGTATGCTGTAGGACCAAAAGAATTTGCTGATGGCTGTGAAGAGATCCTCCCTCATCACATTTTGGGAAGTCTCCAGGACTTTAAGATGGAAGTCCGGGCCAGAAGAAGCACTCAGGTTGGTTTGTAAAGTTAGGAAATCGCTGCTCTGTGGCACTTTTCCAGAGGTGGAGTGTGGTGCCAGCAGTACCTTTCGATGCTTTCCAGCACCTATCAGGAGCAGGTCAGGCCTGAGGTGTGGTTTTCCCAGCCTCGTCACCCTCTGTGGGGAGGGTTTGCCTTGGGAGAAACTGCACCAGCAGGTTTTGGAGTGCTGTGTGCAGGACCAGGTCATGAAGGGAACAATTACACAGGCTTCCTCTTCCCTCTTGGCGTCAGGGAAGAGCTGGTGTTGCAGCAATGCCATTGCTGGAGTCTAATTACTCAGATAAATCCTTCCGTTGTTTCTGAGTGCATTCCTACTGCCCTGGTTTTGTTCCTCTCAGAGTGCTCATGTAAAAGTACAGTCGATCTGAATAATTCTTTTCTCCTGCCCTCTCCCATTCTTGTTTTGCTGTGCATGGAGAGGTTCATTTAATGTTTCCTTTCTCATCAGATAGCAGATGATATTGAAGTTTCTCGTGCAGATGTTACTAGAGCAGCTTTAAAAGAGAAACATGGAGAAGAGAAGAGAAAGGTTCATTGGGCCCAACTAGCAGAGCACAAAGCTCTCCAAAACTGGAGCCATCATATGGCAATCAGGAAAAAGCAAGAGAAACACCTAGGAGGTGAGAGAAGCTGAGAAGGCCTCATTCTGTGAAATTCTGTGTGCAGATGGGGGAGTTTGATGTTCCCAAACTGAACTGCAGTGGCCATCACCCACCAGGGTTCATCCTACTGCCATTGCAGTCTACTTTGTGTCCTCAGAGCTCCCACGCTGCTTGTGCTAGTGGTTGTGGATGTGGTGGGAAGGTGAGCTGGTGGCACTGGCTGGGGCAAGGACAGTGGATTTGGCAGGGGACAGTGTAAGTGTGTTAGAGGTAAACAATAATAGTGACCCAGAAGTGCAGCACCAAGGATGTGACGTTTCTTGTTTACAGAAATTCTTCAGAAGCCAGAGAATGAATTGATGATGAACATCTCGGAGCATTACAGGCAAGTCATGGAAGAAAGTGACCTCATTGACCGGAGTCTTCCCTACCTACATCGTGGGAAGGTGAGAGCCCCACTTCCTGTGTCCCAATTGTGCTGCTCTTGTGAAACAGCACAAACACACTACTGTTATGAGTAATGTCCCTGAAGAGCTGTCAGTAGATATTTATCAAACCACTCTAAGTCCTTCATCCTGGTGTGCGAGCAGAGCTTTCAGGGACTTGAAAAATAAAAACATGAACTGTGCTATCCGTACTACTCAGAAGAAAGTGGTGCTGAGCAAGTGCCATTTCTTGACTCTCATCAAAGACTGCTGTGCCCTGGGAAGTGACATGGGGACACATCACAATTGCTGTTCCAAGGGCAGAAAGATCTGATTGATTCAGGCTTGGATTTTGGTGATTGCCATAGAGAAAAGGATATGGGTAGGGCAGGAGGATTAGGGGAGTATCCTGTGTTAAAATAATTATTTTTACATTTATAGCTCTATCAAAGAATTTGCATTTGCATGAGACTTTATTTTAATATTGTTCAACCTTCATGTAGCAAGACGTAGAAGAAAGTTCTATTGTCTTTGACAGCAGCCTGATAGAAATTTTGGCTTGCTCTGCAGAAAGCGATAATTCATAGACTTTTTAAAATGTTCATATAGGCAGGGTCAGATCCCTTCTTTTTAGCTTCTAATCCTACTGAAAATAGCAGGTATCTGTACAACTCTGTATCAGTGGGAGCCTTCCTTTCCACCCCAGGGATTCCGAGTAGGAAGCGAGTTCTGGAGCCAGCCTGAGCATATTGGGGATGAACTCACCGGCCTGACACTGACACTGACTCGGACAGAGCGTGGGGACCGAGAGCCAATCACTCATGTGGGGAAACCCCGCACTGTCCAGAAGGAAACGGGTAAGGGAACACTGCACAGAGGTGATTCCACAGAAATGGGGCACAAGTGTGGAGGGAGCAGCTACTTCCCGGTCATCTGTTGAGCTTCCTCTTTAAAACACCTTGAGGCCGAAGTTTGGCAGAGGGTGAAATTTAATAGCCATGTGGGTATGTAGAGAGTGAGTTCTTGTATGGGTGTTTCCACAGCTCTGAAGCCCCCAACCAAGATTCCTTGCCATCTAACCTGGGATAAGAGTCTTTTCCTGAAACATCGGCGGCAGGAGTTAAAATCTGTTCTAGAGGAGCTGGGTTTTTATAAGCCGGTAAGACCAGAGGAGCAGGGGTATTCGTTGTGTCTCTTGTCAGGTTCTGTAGAGTAACATAAAATTGCCAAGAACTGGATTTGAAAAAGCATTAGGAATTTAAAACAGCCCCACAGTACTTTTCTTGGAAGTTCTGACATTTCCAAAGGGCCACATCTGTGAAAGAGTTGTCTGGCCTCAGAAGAGGACCCCAAACCAGCAGCATGCAGCTGTCAGGACCTGGACAATGAAAAAACCTGACAAGTAATGGCGTGGGACTTTGATTTAGTGCCCTGGGGCAGAGGGAAGACACCTTTACCCATGTGGAAGACACACATCTTGCAATAATCTGAAGGCAGGTGGTCCCCCCTCCTAAAACCAGAACAAACCTTACTTTTTTTCTCTTTAAAACCCGTTTCTGGGGATGAGAATCATGTGTGAAGGGGACTTTTCTCATTCATGCATCATTTATAGTGGGGAATGCAGTCATCTAGGATTCTTTGGAAACTCAGAATTGGTTTTTGGGCATTCTTTGGATACCTCTAAAAACCACTGTAGGAGCAAGATATCCCCACTTGACTGAGTTGGTGTGTTCGTCTGGTATTGTAATTTCCTTTTTTTATAAAAAGAGAAATCGTGAGTTGGTCATTTTTTGGTATGTCCAGGATCTGGAAGGACTGGAGGTGATCGGCAAAGGACATCCATTCACGTCTGTCTCAGCAGAGGCTTCTCCACGTTCCACCACTTCTGAAGAGATTGAGTCCCTGTAAGTTTTACTTGGTGGCAGAAATACAGAGTTTGGGATAGGTACCGCCAGTCCATAAGGATATCCTGAGTTGTCCTTAGCCAGAAAAACCTCCACTGGGGCACAATAAAAGGTGTATTTCAGTATAATCACCAGATTTAGGAATATTTATGCCTTGAGGCCTTTTGTCTCAGGAGCGAGAATCATAGAAAAAGTTTTTTTGAGATCTTTCCTCCAGTCTTCCCCCTGTGTGGCTCCAGAGCTTACATTAGGCAGGATGGGGATTCTGCTCTCAATTATCTCCATTTGATTGTCTTTTTCCAGCCTTCCATCACTAATTTGCCTTTTTTTTGACTACCCTGTCCATCTCTAACAGGCACAATCTGAAGGTTTCTCCTTTTTCTGTCATGTACTTCAGGCAGGTTTCATTCTTTAATATTCTGGCTGCCCTGTCTTACTTCACAGTGACATGTAGCTGGCTGGAGGTCACCACATCTGCAGGGCTCTGTCCTTGAGGAGAAGAGTGTGTGAAAAAGCATTAGCTGAAATTATTTCTTACACAGTCCTGTAAATGACTGCTGGTTCTCCCCTCTCTGAATTTCACTCCATGAAAATGCTGGCTCTTGTTTTCTTTAGCAGTGACTCCTTAAGTGACTCCTGCAATGTGGTTCCAGAAGAAGAAAAGCATCTATCTTTAGTTTTCTGTGGCCAGCCTGCTCGTTGGATCAAGGACATCACTTCTTGCAGGGTAATTGTGAGATTTTAATTGTTTAGTCAAGCTAAGCCTCTTTGAGTTCCCAAGTCACAGCTGTACAATGAGTGTCACTCCCAGACCAGAGAATGGGGCATTTATTCTGAACATAATAGAGTATCCCTATGTTTGCTCTGGAGAGATGTAGCGACAGAAGGGGTTGCTCTTGCTGTGCTGTGAGGCTCAGACTCCCAGGCTCTCTGTGTATAATGGCCACTTCACTGGACCTGCCTTACAAGTTCTTCTACCAAGGCTCAACCTCTTATTTGAGCTGTGACTTCATGCTGGATAAATCCTGCCAGATAGAGTAGAAATTATCTTTTTCTCTTCCTTGTAGAATGAAATTGGTGTTGCTGCCCGGCTCACCTTTGAGACTCTGGCTGGTGAGGAGGCTGAAAGCTTTCTGACAGTGAGCAATGATGGCACAGCTGCCATCTGGTACAGCTGGATGAGGCTTCCCCAGCAGATTCCCTCCAGAGAAACCAAGGGGTTGAGGATGCCGTGTTTTTACTTTGATTCTAGACCAGGTATGAGACCTTTGTACTTCAACCAGAGAGCAGGTATTCAGGAGTCTGACCAATGACACAGCACTGCAAGGTGATTCTCCTGAGGAAGCTCCTGGGTATCAGAGCTGACTCACCCCAAAAGAGCTGCGCAAGGCAAGGCAGATCCCTCTCATGGAACTTAAAGGAAAGGAGGTTGCTCCTACTCTGAGTGTAAATGGGTGCAATATTGAGAAGTGAATCATTTTCTGATGACAAATGGAGCATCATCTGCTGGAGAGAGAACCGAGCTGGCTGTAGAAGGAGCATGCAGTGGAAATAACACCAGTTCAGTAACATGGTGACCCCAGTCAATCTGGAAGGAGAAAAATAGCTGGATGAAGTGTGATAACCAGCTTAAACTATGGGGAAAGAGACTCCTACAGAGATAAGGACACTTGGGGTGAAGTTGGAAAAGGATCAAATTAACCAGGTGGCTTCTTGCAGACTGATGCATTTTCTCTCTTATTTCAGGTGTAATTTTGCCTGGAGAAACTCGGAGGTTTTCCTTTCTTTTCAAATCAAGGAAAGCAGGCATTTTCAGTGAGCCCTGGGAATTTAGGACACATCCTCTGTTATTAGGAGGAGCTCTGCTGCAGGTGACCCTTTGGGGAATTGCTGTGTATGAGGATAAATTGGCTGACTTCAGAGAGAAACTGGAGGTAACCAAGCATGTGACTGGGTAACTGTGAGCTTTGAACTTTATATGCAAATAAAGGATAAGGGTGGGAGTGGACGACATGGTATTTTTATTGCTGTGTAATTAGGGCTGAGAGTGAGATGATTTACAGAACGTCCGTACATATTTCAGCAGGTTTGCTAAATAGCATGGAGGAACTCTGCAATCTATTGTAATGTTGTTACTAAAGACATGACTGTGTCTCCTAAAGTGTTCATGCTAGTCCTTTAAAAACTGAATTTTCTGTTGGTAATTAATTTCATTAGTTACTTAGTGGGGTTGGAATTGTGTGTTGTACACTATGACAGCAGTTAAGGTATAAATTGAAAATTACACTATGCTTTGAAAAGCATAGTTCGGGGGAGGATTTCTAGGGTTTATTTGAAAAGCTGTTGGAAGTACTGCTGTGCTCAGTGGGGTTTGCAGTTAATCTTGTCCTTGTAACCCTATGTAATGTATACATGTGGTTACTAGCGTGGGAGGGAATTTGTTTGTTTGTTTGTGTGTGGAATGCAAACACACACGTTGTTTTTGTTGTGGTGCCTCAGAGTGACCTGGCTGCTCGAGAAGGTGCTGCTATAGTCAAAGATAGTCTGGATGAACTTCTTGAACAAATTCGGACTCCAGAGCGCACCCCATCTCCTGTGGATGCCTATGCCACAGAGGAAGAGCTGTTCCACAGGAAGAATCCTGGGGTGATGTTTGCTATTTCGTGGGCTGAAATAACAGGGAGGGCAGATCCGTGGGGCTGGTGCATCCCTGGGTTTCTGGAGCTGGCAGAATCTGCTGTGGAGGCTCTAACAGTTGAGTTTGGAGAGGGAAGGCATAGTTCATGTATTTTTCCCTGTTATCACAGTTTCATTATCAGCATGAAGTGGTAAAGCAGCTGCATAAACTATGGAGACAGCACATGACTGTGCCTTCAGCCTTTGAGGAGAAAGTGCCCTCAGAACAGAGGAGCACTGCAGAGGACACGGAGTACCAGGAGAACATCATGGAGCCTCCCTCTGCTCAGAGCAGCACCACAGATCTCCTAGGTGGGAAGAACGCATTAGAGGAGGCTCCGAGGCAAAGGATGAGCATTGAGGAGGAAGAAGAAGGCTCCTCAGGATGGAACCTTTCCCTTGAGGACTTTAAACAGGTGGCCACCTCTGTTCCCACTGGTGCTGTGGCAAGCTGATGGTGTTTTCATTTCCCTACAAACAGCTCACCCTGCCCCAGTGTTAGCCCACCCAAAGGTCTGCTGCCAATGTGCTGGGAGTTGGAAACGATTTATGATGTGTGTTGGCTCTGCTGACCACACCCTCAGTGCTCTTGTAAAGAGATTCCCAAGGGAGACTTTGTGGGCTGTTGTGTGAAGAAGAAAAGAGAACCAGACAACATAAGAGATATTTTAAGCTCTTCCCCTGTTAGCTTTTTGTCATCCCAGGACTGAATGCGGGGGGCAGGCTAGTCTTACAGCCTCCCCTAAAGGCTCCTTGCCTTGGAGAGTCCTTCCTATTCATCAGAGAACTAAGGGGGCACTCATGACAGGCTGTAGATAAAGTACGGACCTCCCTAGATTAAAGCAAGAGTGGTTTGGATTCTGTCAGCAGTTTTTCTGTAGTGCTCTCTTGAAAATCTCTCTGCTGCTTTTATAGCTAAGTTTTATGGGAGCCTTGTAGCTCTCTAGAATACCAGTTCCCCAGCGCACCTGTGAAGTTTCAAAGGGACTTACTGTCAGTCTCATGGGGGAATCCCATCAGGTCATTCCCTAGATCTTGGGTACCTTGGCCAAATCCCAACTATATAGGAAGCCACATCTGTGTGTGTAAGTGCCCAGTGCAGCCTGGTTTCAGGCTGGTGTCCATGAAGAGAGCTGTGGTGTGCTCCATTTGAGCTCAGGGCCCACAAACTGGGAATGAAGACTGAGAAGCACTGCACACCCTGTGTGTTTTCTCTCACAGGCTATAATGTCAATCCCCAGGGAGGAGCAGCAGGAAGAAGCACTGACCCAGCTCAATAAGGCAGCTCTGAAGCTGTGTGTTGAACAGAGGCCAGCTCAGTCAGACCTCCTGTATCCACTCTGGTGCGTTACCTTTGCAAGGAAAAAGTTTGTGAAAATATCGTGTGATCAACAGCCTCAGCGAGCTCTGTTGCAAGTGTTGTGATTCAGAGTACAGATAATTATATGAGGTCTAGAAGTCATCTTTACACTCTGTGGTTTTTTTTATAGCTTAATTGTAGCAGCTGTCTAGGACCCAAATGTTTCTTTTTTTTTCTGGAGATAAGTTTAGAATATTAAATGCATGTAATTTTGGAGAGTGTACAAGATTATTTCTGGCAAGATTATTCTAGTCTGTATTTATGAAACCTTTGGGTATTTTCTGTACCCTTTTACTCAGATAACTGTCTCCTCCCTCATACAGTCTCTCTGTTCTTTGCTTAGGCTTTCAGACTGTAAACATATCAACAGCTTCTAGTTGCTTCTAAATTAGAAGGATGCAGGTTCTTCTTGGTAAACACAGAGCAGGTTAATGCTGATTTACCAATGTGTGTCATGTTGAAGAGCAGACTTAGTTTCACAGTAATATTTATGGGTCCCTGTGAGCCTGTTGATTTGCAAACCTTTGAGACCCTGAAGGGATCTAATATGAGGAAAGCAATTTAGCATCTCTCTGCACAGATATTTAGACAGTGGGTGCTGTTTTGTTGGTTTAGTTGCACAGAGCAGGTTTCAGCTGTGAGGTGCCTTCACTTCTGGGCACAGGGTTAAAATGAGGTGGCCATTGCTACACTGTCTCCCCCTCTGATCCTGATCCTTTTCTCAGCCTCCAGCTGTGGCGTGGAACAATTGATGATCTGGTGAGTCAGGCTCTGAGGCTGAGATCCCTGTATGGCTTGCACAAGAAGGACACCTATGTAGATGTTGTTCCAGAAGAAACAGGTAAATGGTAGTTTTAGAACAAATGCTTTCTGTGGACTGTTGGAAATCCAGAAAACATGATGGATTTCAACTGAAATTTCCATTTCAGCAGGTCCTCCTCAAAGCTTTTATAAGAAAATGCATCAGAAAAAACCAGCAGATACTGTGTGACAGTCACAGTACTAATTGTGATCTGTGGTTTGGCATCAGTAAAAAAACACCTCACAATAAAACCTTTCAATTGAGCTAGGTGTAGCCATGGTTTTCACACAGACTGACCCAGCAAACACTGCCTCACTATTAGCTGTCTTACAGATTTGGTCTGATACACATCTGAGACCTCTTCATTCCTTATTTAAACAAAGTACTCTTCAAGGTATTGTTTTTCAGTACAGTACAACTCAAAAAAAAAAAAGAGTAAAAACACATTGCAAAAGTAATACACTCCCACTGTGTTAGTGCAGTGGGCTGGCCTTTCTGGGTGTGTGGATGCTTTTGGGTAATTGAAATTCTTTCTTTAGTAGAAGAAGTAAAGCAAGGAGGAGAAAAAAAAGGAGGAAAGGAAGACAAAATAGCCACTAAGAAAGAAGAGAAAAAGGATAAAGAAGGCAAAAAAAGTAAAGCGACAGCAGGGAAAGAGAAAGTGGTATGTGTTGGGGTGCCTGGTGAACCCTGAGTGGTGGGGACAGTGTGGTCTGTTCTGAGGTTGTGTATCCTGACTTTGAGCTGATTTCTAACCCAGTGGAAGAGGTGCTGCTCCTGAGAGGTGCGTTGTGCAACCGTCTGAGACATGTTCTGACCTATGTCCCTTTTTTTATTGGTCTGTCCCTGTTTAGGAACATTCAGGCAGCAGAAAGCTGAAAGCAAAAGATGGGAAGCAGACATCTTCCACTTCATTAGGGAAGGTGAAAGAGGGAGCAGGGACCCTAAAAGTAAAAGGTGAGGAGTCGGTATCTGCCACTTCATCGCTGAAGGAGAAAGAGGAAGCTGTAACTACAGAGGGAGTAGAACCTCCTCAGGAGCAGGTGGACTCTACTTCATTTGGAACATACCAGGAAAAACTCTATATTGAAGTGAGTCTGACCAAAGCTTGTATTGTTGTTCCTTGGTTTTCTTCTTTGATTGTAAGTTACACTGAGGCTCAGGGGGAGAGGTAAATATTTTTTTAAACTCAGAAAACTGATAGGCATGTGTCCCTCATGCTGAAGGAAGGTATGTGTGAAATCCAAATGAAGATATTCTTTATTGCAGTGTGGAATCTGTTAACAGAAATCCAGCCATCACATAGCCACATGCGGGACTTCTATCTGGGATGTCTTTAGCATGCTTGTGGACTCTTGAGGGATCAGCTGAATTAATTTTACCTCAGATAATGTTAAACACACTTCATAGCCAGAGAAGTTATTACTAGAGCTCTGTTAGCAGGCTGCTGCTTCTGTGTGGTTGTGTGTGTGCCCATATGATAATGTACTCCAGCGTGAGAAACCATCTCTGGCAGTCTCATCCTCGGGGTTTCCTCATGTGTTTTCACTGCAACTACCTTCTGTTAATTTCTACTGCAGGTTTACAAGCTGCTGGATTCAATGGTGAGTGAAATGGTGTCTTTATTTGAGGATCTAAAGCAATAACCTGCTCTGCAGTGGCAGAGTGAAGCCCTCTGCATGTAGAAATAGACTTGCTTTAAAAAAAATAAATAAATAACCATATTTACATAGATTGAGTGGAGATTCTTCTTTCTGAAGTGATTCAGTGATTACAAATACTGGGCTGCCTCTTTTCTAACATGCTGTGATGTGAGACTATTGCTAGATCATCTGTTACTGCTGCAGATGATCACTTGCCAAGAAGAGACAAGGCAAGAAATATCACTGCCTCAGAAAAAATACTGGTATTTCTTCTAAGGAAGAAGAATTTAAAAGTGCCAGTCAACACGAGATATGCTCTTTGTTTCTCAATTGTGCTTGGATAGCAGGTGAGTGAGCAGGGTGTCCCTTTGTACTCATGAGCACCAGTATCAGGAAAGTAACTTAGACAAATCCATCCCATTTTTGTTGAGCTGTTTGTCCAGTCTCCCCTTGGCACTTGCTGATAGTAGACTTCTCTGAGGCATTGAGGATCCCAGTAAAAACACCATCCCAAGGGGTGTGCCACCCTGCCTGATTCTGCGCCCATGAATTTCTATCTTGTTCTGATCTTGCCATCTCTTTCCGTCCAGCTCAAGGTACCCATGCCCCATTCTGAGCCAGCTCTAACTTGTTTCCTTCCAAGTCTAATCACTCTTGAATTAAATGACTGAAATTTGTGCTATAAACGTTGTGAGCATGGTAAGGTGTCATGTTAGAGCCACTCCTCCTGCCTGTCCATCTGCCTGTGTGTCTGGGCTCATCACTGCTTTCTGTCTTGGTTTCCTTGTGAATCACAGCTGGAATGGAACTTCTGGTGGAGGCATCCCAGGCCTGAGTGTGGCACGCTGGGCTTCAGCTGGAGCAGGTTCCCAAGGCAGAGCGAGCTGGATGTGGGGTCTGTCTTGACCTGGCATCAAAAGACCTGGGTCATCTCGGTAAAGTGCCACCTTCCTGTCAAAGCAGCTGGACAGCATTCCCGGGAGAGGCCTTGGCCCTGTAGAGCAATGACATCAGTGTAGATCATTAATTGAGGTTTGTGATACCTCTGGAGTTCTTAGGCAGCAGATGCATATCCGTGCTGAGCACTGCTGTTACGAATTGTGCACGTCACTGCACGGTGGCACCGGGCGTGTGTGCCACGGGCACGTGCCCCTGTCCTTTGGCAGCCACGCTGACACACGTCTGGAGCTGCACAGAGCATGAAATAACTGTGCCCTCTGCAGAACTGGTGTCTTTTGCTTTCTCATTTTAACTCCTGTGCTGTCTGGGGAGAGCATATATTCTTCCTCTTGGCTCCCAGCAGTACCATGGCAAAACACATTTTTTTCACGGGCCAGGCGAGGCCCCTCGTGTTTTGAGATGTTTTCTCTTAGTGGAGTGTGGGGCAGCATTTTAGCTTTTGTGGCAGTAGGAGCCTCCTCTGGTTTAGCGGGCACAGACCCACAAAGGGAACGTCTCTGCTCAGCATTCCTGGAGTGAGAATTTCAGCAACATTTTGAGAATTGGGAGGAAAAAGGCCTGAAGTTGGGGTGTGTCTCACAGGCTCTGACAATAGCTCCTGCCTCCCTGGAGATGTTTATCAGCTTGTGAATCTGCCCAACTCAAACTGCTCAAGCCATCTGTTTCTAGAGGAGAGGGAGTCTGCACGTTCTAGAGGCAACGTGATTTTCTCAGAGGCAAGAATCCTTTCATGTGGTAGCTGTAGATTAAGAAATGGCAAACCCATCCATGTCTCCATGGATCCATGTCTCCAGTCCAGCCCATGGAAACCAGGCTCCATGTATTCCTCTACCCACAGGAAAATCTGTTAATACAACGTCAGGTAGATGGGAGTTTTATATCAGTCACATTTAATGGAAGAATGCCCTGTGTTGGCATCTCCTTCCCTTCCAAGGGTGGCACAGGGCAGGGGGGTGGTATGAGTTCTGCAAAGGAGAACAAACCTGTGAATAGTCTAATTTTTTGTCGTAGTTTTTGCCATAAATACTGCCAATGCCTCTTCTAGCCTTGGACAAGAGCATCCTCAGGGGACAAGGTACAAGCAGCATGCAGGAAGGGATGTGTGGGCCAACAACTGTGATACTCTGCTCTCTGGCTGCTGCAGCTTTCTCTGAGCCAGCTGCCTTTTTTTTTTTCGCTTTTGCATTGATTTGTGGAAGTTACAGGATGGGAACTGCAGTGGAATTAGAGCTGGCCTCCACAGAACAGCTTTAGAAATATGTACCCTCATTTACAGGCCTGGTGTGAGACGTGGGCTCTGTCATTAACGCAGGGACCCTCAGGGCTGTCAGCCCTGTGCTCTGCAGGAGCCTGCAAGGCCAAGCCCTTGCAGCCACACAAGGAGAGTATTCCTTCTCCTCTCCCAAATGTGGGCATTATTTGTGTTAGTGTTAATAATTTGTGTTGTGTTTGCTAAATAACCAAGGTGAGCGACCTTTCTGGCCCTGGGAGTTGCATACCAAACCCATCACGTGAGTGGGGGCCTGAAGACACCATCAACCATCAGAGAGCCTGGGAAAAGGGGGAATTCTAGGAAAATGCTGCAAGCAGAAGGTGACTGCATTTCCAGAGGCTTCTCAATGGCAGAGGGGGCCTGGGTGAGCAGCCAGGCTGTGCTGAGGGCAATCAATGCCTTGCAGAGTCCCACTTCCCAAGGCAGTGTTATGGGCCCCAGCAAAGAAACGCACGTTTGTACAGCTCTGAAAACAGCTCGTGGGGTGTTTTCTGCACGGAGACGTTCACTTTGCTTATGAAAAATCAGTGCCTGAAGAAGGACAATCTGTCTGTCTCACCATCTGACACAGTGAATCAGGAGGATTGGGAATGGAGGAAGAGGAAAACCTGGATCCTGGGCTACCATGAAGAATGCTTCCCACAGCCTGAGCTGGAATGTTTTCCAGGCTGATCTGGAGATGGTTTGGATGCAGGCTGCAGCTGGAAGAGGGACTAGATGCTTATTCAGCCTAAACAGCCAGAGCTCATTGGGAATGTCAGGTTGCTCACATCTGCAAAGCCCTCTGAGGTGTGTGGCCTCCCCCTGGGACCCAAGGCAGGACCTCCAGGCAACACATCTCAGCTCTGCTCTGTGTGGCAGGAGCATCAGCAGGAAGGCATGATCCCCCTCCCAAATGTCTCAGCACCCCCGAGATGCTTTCCATCACAGAAAATGTCAGTGATATTAAAAAGATTATATATATCCATAATACTTGAAGGGCTGTCAGTGATTAAAATGGAAGGCAGAGGCCGGGAGAGAGAGGGGGTGGCATTGAAATGATCGAGAGACATGACTTATTTTGTCATGTCATCTGATGCCTCCCTCTCTCCCCCCAGCCAGGCTCTGGGAGCTGTTCAGAGCAGGGGAAGAATCTGCTCCAAATTTAGATCCTAGCATAAAAAAAAAAAAATAAAAAAATTAAAGAACCAAATTGAGAGCGTGGCCTTGGGTAGCGGAGAGGGAGCTGCGTGGTGGGGAGGGTCGGCATCCCTCGCAGCCGCTTCTGCGCCCGTGGACGTGGATTTCTGTCTAAAAATAATGGGAGGGGGGGAAGAGGGAGGGAGGAAAAAAATACCAAGCCAGGCGAG
>VWZF01002686.1:0-74271 GCA_013396755.1 Sclerurus mexicanus
GCGGCCGCGCTGCCCGGGGGTGCCGGGGGTCGGTCCCTCCCGCGGCCGCCGCGCTCCCTCAGGGTCCGGGCTCGGTGTTGCCTTTCCAGGAGGTCGCACTGGGTGGGCAGACGCTTTGCTGTGGTCTTAGGGGGTTCTCTGGAGGGGGTGGCGAGTAAATGAGGTCAGCTTCATGCAATTATCCCGGTTAATTGGGGTTTTGGGGCTAGCGGAGTGTGTGTTTTGAAATGCCCCCCTCCCCTGTGGAAGGTGACTGGGGAATTAGGCCGTCACGAATCAAGCCCTGATTAAGGTACATAAAGCAAAAACTGAGGTAGAAGTTGGCTTTTTCCCGCCTTTCAAGACTTTCCTTGGTCTACTTCGTTAAGACATTACATCTGAAAGTGATCTGGAAAAGGCATTAAATGGTATACAAGCAATATCTACTGCCATCACTGTTAATAGATTAGTCAGCAAGAGAGTAAGTTCTGAGGAACATAAGAATCCAAAGGGAGGGGGAAAAAAAAAAGGGTGAATTAATGTTATCATGGTAAGTTAAATTAATTACTGATGAACAGTGCAGTGAGTGTGTTGGCAGGAATTATGTGCTGCTGTTTCATGTGACTGGGTTTTAAGTTAGCTGCTACATATGTTGAAGGTAGCCGAAAAGGACATGTGAGTGAAAGTCCTTTCAATCATCAGTGTCAGTGAAAAATAAAAATAATGCTGAGTTTATAAAAGCGTGGGTTTGATAATAGCCTTGCAACATAAATAGAAATCTTTTGGAAAAGTATCACCAGTAGTACACCTGACCAGAAAATAATAGAAAAAGGAGTTGAGAAACAGATGGATGAAAACATGAGACCATATCTGAAAATGTAATGGAAATAGATCCCTTTTACTGCAAGTTATGGTGAATAAGATAATACATGTGTAGGCATACAAAATAGTAGATGGTAAATAAGAAGGGATCCTACATCCTAGAAAGCTAGTAAGTCTGTTAAATTGTCTTCTATATAGTGCTCCATTAAACTTGTATGTATTTGGCAGAAGACAAAAGTGTGCTAAAAAAATGAGAGAATCCAAAAATTCTTGGGTGTTTTAAGAGTAACAACCTACTAATTAGCATTATTTTTCCCCACAGACATTTAAACCAGAGTAGTCCACATTGGGAGCTTATTCCATGATTGTTCATTGTGGGATTTTTAATATTATCTCAGATACAGGGTGTTCTTTCCCTTATATTGGGTCTTGTGCATCCATCATCGAACAGCTCTTAAACAATAGTGAAGAAGTGTCCAAGACAGAACTAAGTTGAGAAAGGTCCATTTAGGAGTAGGCTGACAGATGAATGCTGGGTTATGGGAAGGGTGCACTTGCTTTGAGCAAAACCAGTTCTGCTCTGGGTTCAAGGATTTTAGCGCAGTCCTATAATTTCACAGCTGTGTTATGACACTGCCTTTTCTGTAGCAGTTTGATTTGCACCTTTTTTTTTCCAAGACAGCATTTGAATTATTTTTTGTACAAAGATTCCACTTCAAGAAGAAAGTCAGGGAGGTCTGACATGCAGAATAGCCTTTGGCGTCATTGTTAGAACACTCTGCTGTCCATGTCTCAAGGCTATCACATTGCTGTATGCTGACTTCACTGCCAGAGGAGCAGTGTATGAATGAAAACATGAATGAATGTAATTGGATCTTGGGTTTGTAAGTGTCAAACCACTGTTTGATACTTAAAAACTGTTTGATTTGTAAATGTCTGGAAAGGGCCACTACCAGAAGCAGGAATTTGCCTTTTGGACCAGGCCAGTTACGGCTGTTAGCCTGTTTGGCAGTTGTGTTGTTAGGGTTCATAAAGGAAACTTTATTAATTAATTTTTATAAGTAATTATTTATAACGGTAAATTATCAGTTTACTTTTTTCAGGTGATGCTATTTTTAAGACAGTTATCGATGTGTTCATCTTTCCATTGAATAGACTTCCTTTTTCTAACTCACAAATAGTTGTTTTTTAATTTGAAAATATATGCCTAAGAAGAACGTACTAGAACTGTTTAATAAGTCCAGTTCCCTCCCTTCTCATGAGAAATTTCTTGTGATGTTTGTTGTAACTGAAGTAGCCTATGACATGATAATTTACCCTTGAAAATAGAGAAGAAATTGCTGCAGTTTCGTAGCAAATAAAAGAATAAATACAGAGAACCCCTTTGAAATTTGGGGTTTAAAAGTTCCTTTCAGTATATGTCTTTAAAAAACTAGAGGTAGGAAAAAAGTGTCACCTTCAGAAAGATGAAAATGGAATTAGTATGTTTATGCGTGTTCAATGGGCTGCTAGTGACTGTTAGGCTTTCTGTTCTTCCTGTATACAAGTACATATTCTTAGTAGAAGACTCAGAGAAGAACTGAAGGGATTTTTTTTTTAGCAGAGAATTATACAAAATTTTGGAAATCAGTGTTTTGATTCTACAGTTTTCACTCAGTAGAGTGTTTAAGAGAGTCCTAGTTTGAGTATGTGGTACTGACACTCGTAAGGCATGTTCACAGAACAAAGAAATGGAGGAGATAACCTACCCACAGATCTCAAGAGCAGCCTGAACATGTATTAGAGGTAGATGCTTAAAAAAAAAAAAAAGGATATCTGCTTTACATGCACTGTGAATTCACTTTTTGTAATCATCAGAGAGAAACTGAATTGTCTGGATGGGGCTTGCACTGCAGTCTCTGCTTGATCAGTGAAAAAGCAGAGTAACTGGTATGTAGTACTTACTAGCAGAAGTTCTGTGGCCATCAGAAAGTGATTTGTCAAGTAGCAAAGATTAAGGAAGAGAGAAGAGGCTCTTGAAGAGCATCCTTAACTCTCTGCTGGGTCCATTGATAAAGTCCCTGTGAAGTCTACTGTATGTTGAACTCCTTGATGATCTCAGTCAAGTGATTCTCTGGTGTCTCGTGAAAGCTCAGCATGAGATAAAGGTTCCTGGGGACTTCTAGGCAAGTGTTGAGGGAGCAGGCTGCCACTGCTGGTGTTTTGGCCAGAGAGGTAAAAGTTCACTGCCGTGAATATCAAAAGGAATTCATCAGACAAAATCTTGGAAGCTCCAGCTTCCAGAAAAAGCTGTCCAGTGCTTTTGAGCAGAACTGATGAAAGGCTTTCCAGGAACATCTTCTAGATTATTGTGTTAAAAAAAAAAAAAGGGCATCTTGATGTGTTCCTATAACTTCCCATATTATTTCTTAAATTACTAATTGCTAAAGACTAAGTTTGATATTGTAAGATATTGTTAGATATTCTTTGCAAGTATGATTTCTGATGTAAATGCAGTTCCTTAGAGCTTTTTTAAAATAAATTAACAGAGAAGGCTCCAGAGTGCAGGAATGTATTGCTGTGAAGCAAATGTTTGGTTTTTTTAATTAGTTCTAACCTTTTTCTTACTTCTTGAAGCTCTGGATAGTCATTACTTGTCATTAAAACTTAGACTGTCATATGGAGGCGTGGATAAGTCACAATCTGAGTTATAAGTTTTCTCATTGTTTCTGCTAAATTTAAAAATGGACAATGTATTTTTTCAGATATTTGTATAAAATAATAGACTAGCTGTTTATATCTTATATTGTATGCTACTGTGAGCTGTTTTTATTCAGAAGTTTCAAAAGTTAATTTTTCTGCAAGTAAGATTTTTCTTAGTTACTCTTAAATGAACAGTGAGTTAGAAATGATTTTGCAAACAATATTAAGGAGGAGAGCAGTGATTGCTTTTCTTGAAGTTAACACTTATTTTGCATACTTTTCAATATTCTTTATGTATGAAATATCAAGAATATGAAATATTTGTTTCATTTGCATGAGTTTAGTTTCTGAGTATCAGATATGCCAAAGAATGAATTCGATATAATTTCAGATGTAAAGTCAGATTCACGTTTTGCAGCTCTGAAGTTCAGTCTTTGTCTAATGATAATTAATTCACCTATCATCCTTCCCGTGATTTAATGTAATTTCATTTTGCAAAAAGAAAAAACAAAACTTCTGTTAGGCACATGATGTTTGAGTTTTGCTTCATATGAATAAAGTCATTGTTTTTCTTTTCTTTTTTTAAACTTGTCCCAAAGACACCACTATGGCTGCTACAGTGAACTTGGAGCTTGATCCCATTTTTCTGAAAGCCCTGGGCTTCTTGCATTCAAAGAGTAAGGACTCTGCAGAAAAGCTGAAAGCACTTCTTGATGAGTCTTTGGCCAGAGGAACTGAGTCAAGCTATCGTCCATCTCAGAAGGTATTGGTGTTGGAGAGAATGGGCCATTTTTGTATGCCTTTATAGAGCTCCTTCTATTCCTGGTTCCTCTTTTATACCTGGAATGTTAAAAGAGAATCAGAAGTTGAGGAAAAAGTAATTATGGAATGTTCATGTTCATCATTCCCTTTTTATGCAACATTCAACTAACAGAAGTTAGCGGGGAAAAAAAATCATCTCTTTACCTTGTTGATGTACCAAGACCTTTAAAAGAGGTATTCAACGTTATATCAGACATGCTGTGTAAGGTGAACCCAAACTTAGATATTTCTGCAGTTACATTTCAGAGCTAAAAAGTCTCTAAAAGGTAGATTACTTCTGCCACAGATAAATATGAAACAAAACAAGCTATTTACTGATAAAGCTGGATCTCTTTCCTTGAAATTCTGTTGATGAAGTCATATGAGAATGAAAAACATGAAATGGTTCAAGGCAGAAATGATTTGCAGCCTGAAACCATTGCTGTCCAATGGACAAACATTATTTTTCATCTTCTGAAAATCACTGAACACCTGCTAGAGAGACTGTTTGAATCCAAGATCAGTGTATGGAAATAACCAAGTGGGGACATCCTCATGCTGCTACATATTGCCATATGGATAACGAGGTAGTCTTCTCCCCTAGGATGCCTGGAATTCAGCCTGGTATGCTATAATGATGGTCTGTGTGCTGATACATTAGTAATATTTCATTTCTACATCTACATGGTTCTGAATAACTAAAAGGCACTATTACTCCTCAGCATGTATCATGCTTGTACTGTGTGGTCTGACTCCTCTCTATTCAAATTGTTAACTCCCTGAAACCTAAACTGCAGTTCCCTCCAATGCAGGCCTCAAAACTCTCAGGTGCTCTCAGAGCTCAGAGCCAGATAATAGTGTAAAGAAGCTGGGACACCAATTCTAATAACAGCTTGGCATGTAGTCACCTGCCTTCAGGTGAAACTGGGGCTCAGGCCAAAGGAAGAAATCTCTTCTTCTCCTCTCTTTGGTATGTTTCCAGTATCAGCTGGACTGCAAAGCTCAGAAATGAAAAAAATTACAGGAGTTCCTTTCCTTGCATTCTCAGACTGCAGGATTAATTTGTGGTTGACCATGAAATCCAAAACAGAGTAGGGAGCACAGGATTACCACAGTCAGGCAGAGGAGGAAATCCGTTTCTGACCCTGGATGCAACAGGAAGGCAACAAACTTCGGAAGCTCAGGGCTTAGGCCGTGTCCCAGTACAGAGCAGAGAATTACTGACATCTTACAGCCATGAGGGGGTACCTTGCTGCTGTGCACTAGTGTGATTAATCACTCATTTACCGCCTCTCTTGGTTGTTGTCTATTGCTGACACTGAAGTGTCATTAGTGAGAACTATTGTTTTCTGTTCAGATCTAAATTTATTCATCTGATAAATGAATGTGGACTGGGATTAAGCGGAGGTCAATATTTTTTCTTCATGAAGGAATGAAGTATTGATGTCTGGTTACATCAGGTATCGGGCTATGTTTTCAGCTTATATTGAATTTTGTCCTCAGAATTATCTGAAAATCTGTGTTCATTATCTTTTTGAATTTTAAAAGCAGAAATGTATTCCTTTTTAATTAATGTTCCAAAGAGGATCTGTCTTTGGAAAAGGAGCACCTTTTCCTTTGGAAAGTGAGTGGTAAGGGGAAGTTTTATTAACTGTCTACAACTTAAACACATTAATTGGTTGATGTGATATAGAAATATCTAAGAAATGTTTTTTTTAAAAAATGTATATGTAGTTGATTAGTGTTGTATGACATGCTTGCCTATACTGTTATCTAACTAATTGCAAACTAGGAAATATTTCAAGTATAGGGTTTGCCTTCATTTTTTCTTTCTATTTTTAGGAAGTAGAGCAACCAAAAGTATCTGTTACCAAACCTATTAAGCAAGAGCCTAAAGCTTCCTCTAGTTTGCCTTCTGGCAACAACAATGGCAAGTCCACTGCATCAGAAAAGGTGAAAAAAGAAACAGAAAAGAGATCTGCTGATAAAGTAAGTGATTTTTGTTCTCTAATGCAATAACCTGGTATATAAACTCAAAGATGTTTTAGACTAAAGCTCCCCTTTTCAATCTCTGTAGATCAACTCATCTAGTGGTGCATAGCCTGTGGGCTGCATTAGCTGTTTAGGAACTCCAACAAAAGTCCCATTATAATTATTCTGGGACTGTTTTCCCTGCTTATTCTTGGGGTGTTGCATTACATGACCTTTAAAGGTCCCTTCCAAGCCAAACAATTCTGTGACTCTGTGTTTTAAATCATCCTGATCAATACCAAGTTACTAAAATGTAGCAAGTTGAAATGTGGGTTTCCCAAAGGTTTTTCAGGGATTTTGAGGTGAAGTAAGTACAGAAAGGGGGCTTGAGTGTCCAGTTCATAAATATTTTGAAAAAAATACATTATTAAATTATGTTGTGTGTATGCAGTGTAAAGTGCATCTTCTTATATTGCTGATCTAATTGTTCCAGTCATTTTCTCATGTTAATAGTATCTACTAGCATTTTGTGTCTTCACATTCTTTGTGTGTATGTTTAATAGATAAAAGGGGATACTGCTGAAGGAGCTGATGCACCAAAGAAGCCCAAAGTAGAGAAGCAAGAGGCTCGTTCGTCTCCTATTACAGTTCAGACGAGCAAGGATTTATCCATGCCTGATTTATCTAGCTTTGAGGAAACCAGTGCTGATGACTTTGCTATGGAAATGGGATTAGCCTGTGTTGTTTGCAGGTAAGTCAACACTGTTTCATTGCTAGGTAGTACATTTTTCTTTTTTATTGTGTACCATTGAGTTAATGATTCTTGTAGTCTTTATTCTGGAAATCACTTAAGCACATACCCAAAATTGATAATAGATTTAAGCATTCTTCATGAACGAAAATGGTTTCTTGAAAGTAGAGCCTTTAATGAGAAAAAGAGCTTTTCTTCATCAGGAAAAGGCAAGTGAAAAACTACAAATGATGCAAAACCCATAATGACAAATACCAGTTTTTAATTATCAGAAAGCAAGTTAAAATATTAGTGGATAATGATAAGCATTTTTTAAAAATCAGTTCTCTTTTTGGAAGCATTCTTAAGTGGCATTATTAAGAAATGTATATATGTTGCTCCTTTTTTCCTAATGATTTGATGTTAATTTACACATAGCTATGTTTTGTCAGTAAATACATCTTGCAGTGAAGACAGATTTGTTTTTCCTTTCCAATAAGGGCTCTAAAATTGGATGTTAGTAATATTGTGCTAGCAGTAACATTTAGTGTTAACAGAAGTATAAAATACACTTTTGAATATCTCTCCTAGGATCAAATCACTCAAATCAGGATTCGATTTCACAGATTATTTATATCCTTGTTAAGCCCTCACTGCTGCCAGAAGGAACAGCTTGGCTGTTTTTTTACCTCCTTCCCTGTACTGTTCAGGGGATGTCATACACATACAGTTTTGTGATCAGCTGAATCAGCTTCTGGATCAGCACTCCACTCGGGTTTTTCAGTAGGTTTAGGTTTCAGTCAGCTTAGTAAGAGTAAATGCTTATGTTGGCACATGTGTGCATGTAGGAATGTAGAGCCAGGACAGAGAAGAGGGCAGGACTGGCCTTTTGGTACGAAGTATGTATTTTAGCTCAGCTTAAGTCAGTTGGCAAACTGGGCTTTATATCTTTGTTCTTCCATCGTTTTCATGGTCTTGCCTGTTGTGCAGATAAGGAGGAATCTTCAGTTCATGAAGGATAAATTTCTGTTGTTACAGCTAATTATACTGGCAACCAATTGTGAAAGGATGAGATTTCATGTCACGTTATTTGCATGTGTTAGCTCAAATATTTAGTTTCTTAATGTAGACATTGAAAAAGGAAGAAGCTTAAACTAAATATCCCAATTTTACCTTTTTTTCCTGCAAATTCCATTTTTGCTGTCTCCTTAAAGGGGCAAAGCCCCCTTCAGTGGTATGTTAAAATGCTACTAAAATTAGTATGGTATTAACTTGTTTGGCAGAAGGGGATAACAGAAAGGCTTTTTTTAGACAGTCTTGGGCTGTTGTGGATTATTAATTCTCTGTCTTCCCTGGCAAAGAAAAACACGTACAGGCATAATGAGAAATGCCTACAAAGTAAAGAAACTAAAGATAGTGCAACTTCTTTGCCCAGCGTGGTCAAGACTGCTTTGAAAAGCAAAGGCCAGGTATGTGGTTCCATCAGGTGCTCCCCAAGCAACGTTTAGCCTGGCTGCTGGAGGCGTTGCTTCTACATACTCGTGGTCACCAACTCAAGTGTTCTTGCAAAAGATGCCTCTACCGTGGCTAACTAAAATAGCTCTCATTAAGCTGATACCAGAGGGAGGGAAAACATCACAGGAAAAGAAACAACCTGTTAGACAGGGGGTGGCAACGGTGACCCTGACATTCAGGATTATTTGCATTTTACATGGAATCTGCTGAGGCTGATGTCACATGGTTCTTGATCTCCAGCTCATGCTGGACTGGATGTTTTTTGGAGGACTTGCGCTCCAGAGTACTGATTCCAACCCATTGGTCAGACAGTATTTTGCTATTTACTGCTCTCTTTCAGTATGTGCGCTGTTTTTGGGGTGGCCATCTTGAGCCAAAACAATGACATCCCCATACATATGAAATATAAAAGTACTGGGTGCTCTGTAAAATAACTCAAGTATGAATAGTATTTTTAAAATTACATCTTTTAATAACTTGATCAATTATACAACCAGTTGTGAATGAAAACATCATGTCCAGTTGCAGAGGAGTTGGAGTTCATAGCAAAAGAGTTTACATTGCTTAAGGCAGCAAGTTAACAAGAATCCAGCTGTGGGTTCACAGATACAAAAAAAGTGCGTTCAAGTATTAATTATTCCTTTTTATGGATATAAAACCTAAAGCAGAGACATTAAATTTTTCTGCAAGATTTGCCAAGTGTCAAATGTATTTTTGTAGTAATTATGAGTATTGAGCGTTGATGCCTATGATTTTTTTCCTTCTTGTTCCGTTATGTCAAGTTAGGCATAAGGAGGGAGGGAATATTAAAATAACTTCACAGTCTCCTGTACCTGTAGGTCTTGGAAAAACAGGACCCAGCAGTTACATGGCTCCCCAGTTGTATGAAGAGGAAATACTGCATGCAGTTTGTAGATGATACTGAAGTTTTCCTCCCAGAAAAAAAAAATTTCAAAAACACTGGTTTTGAATTAACAAAATTTCAGGGGTTTTATTGTTTATTAATGCTATTTTATTTGTTTTTTGCCGTTAAAAAATCATTAGGTTTGTTTCTTAGTTATCATTTAGAAGTTAGTAGTTTAGCTTGTTTCTGAGCATGAAGAGTTCGTGGGTTTTTAATCAGTCCAGAATTCTTCTTTGTGATTTTAAAATAGGGTGAGTCTCCCAGCTTGAGACGTGAGGTTGAAAAATCAACACTTTGTTCTGATCCGGTTTGTTTAGGAATGAGAAACAAACAAAACATCTTTTAAATATCCTGCATGTAGAATAATGGACCCTGGGATTTCAGAAAGGTTTCTCTTTGTGTTGTTAAATAGCCTGTTTAAAAGAGCAATATTTCTTAGAAAATACTGTAGTATCAGACTTCATTTTTCTGTTATATAAAGAAATAAGGGATTACCTTTCCCCACCCATCTACAAATAGAGTTTCCATGGTTACCTGGGTACCTGCTCCTCAGGGATATGAGTAAAAGCAGCTTAGCAATTAAATAGCTTGATTTGTCATCTGAAAGAAGAAATCATTAGGAAAATGGTATTTGGCTAATTCACGGGCAGAGTCCCAGCCATGTATATATCACTAATTTGTCATTTATGCAGGGTGATTACTTTCAGCAGGCGCCCATGCAAAATGAAGTCCTCATCACTAGCTTGCATGTTTGCTTCAGGGCAGGACTGCACAATTAATCCTTTCTATTCCATCTTTTCATGATTCTGGTATTATCTCAAATTCCACGTGTCTGTTTATGTAGTAGGGACCGAAAGGATGGCTAATAAAACATCTTCAAAGTAGCGTAGAGCTTGGATGATGATGCTTTTAAATCCTGTGCAGAAAGCACTGATACAGGCTTGTCGTTGGGAAATGGTTTGTTCTTGAACTGTACTGCTCTAAAGCTTGCAGCAAAATTATCCAAATGGATACTAGGCCTTCATATGCTAATGCAGTGAGGAAGTCAGAACAGGTATAGAGTGTTGTATCCATAAAAAGACCCAGGTGAAGCAAAGCAGGCAAGACTTATATTTCCAATATCAAAATCAAACAGGAAAATAACTGTTATATGCACGTTTAATATTATGGAAGTTTTGGATTTTCTTGAAAGAAATTACTTTTAAAAATACCAAATTTCTAAAATACTAGTTAGGAAGAACTAATACATGAAGAAAAGGAATAGATTTCATTTGCCACAGGTAGAAAAGATATGTGAAAGCAAAAATATTTTTAGTTTTTGTCTTAAGCCTTGCAAAATTTTCAACAATTGGATAATCCCCTAAGTGCTTTTTTCTATAATCTCTTCTTAACTATTTGCTCTGCAGGCAAATGACAGTTACTTTTGTGAATCAGCTAGTGGAGTGTCAGGAGTGCCATAATCTCTACCACCAGGATTGCCATAAACCTCAGGTGACAGACAAGGAAGTGAATGATCCTCGACTTGTATGGTATTGTGCCCGCTGTACCAGGCAGATGAAGAGAATGGTAGGAGTCAGTTTCTTGTCTCGTGTGAGCACTTTTGGAATACAGCAGGCTATTTCTACTATGTCAGAGTATTTTATGGGTTAGAGAAATCTTTGGAAGCACGCTGGAGAATGGTTTTTCTCAGCAGGGCTTCCCTTGCTGCAGCTGTGTTTTTTAATGTAGCATCTCAAAGAGCATTCTGTAATGTGCTTCTTTAAAAAAAACCTCTTTAAAAATGAGAAGTTGAGTGGAGAAGAGTGAAATAGGATTATTTCCTATTTGGCAGGCAGCAGCTGAAACCTTTTTTTTTTTATTTCAGGTGATACTCAGTTTTTAGCACATGTCTACCAAATATCCCTACAGTTTTAGTTTACTTCTCAGCTTTGGTCATGAATGAGTTTTCTTCCTATCGGACAAGACTGCAAATTTCATTTCAGACCTTCAGTGTTGAGTTTTCTCAAGCTCAAAAATAAGCTGAGGTAGCACATTCCAATTTAAAAAAACAAACAAAAAACCCTTTACTTTTATTGATCTGCGTGTTCATTTCTTGATTAAACAAGATCCCACCAGAATCTCACTCATCTTATTACGAGAAATAAATATGAGAGTAAGACAGCACCTTTAGGTGCATGAAACATTAGTGACTTTAGTTCTGATGTTTTAAAATCACACCCTTTTATTATACAGCAGAAAATGTGTTTTGAAACTGCTCTGTGATAAGTTAGCAAGTTGTTACCTGCTGAAATGGCTCTTCTAAGAAACAAGAAAAGAAGGCAATGTAGGATCCTGGCCTAGGAATTATCATCATTGACTGAAATACATGTTTATTCTGATGATCATCAGACCTTTGAACTCAGAGGAGTGTTTGCTGGAGGTCAGTTCCTGCACAGGATAGCCATTGCAGCCATTCAACAGTTGTCTTCAATATGACCTTTCTTTTTTTTTGTTTTGGCACAAATTCTGCCATTTTGCCTGCCACTTCCTAGCAGGCTCTTGCAGCCCACATCCCAATACTGCTGGATTATGTCCCTGTCTTCTTCAAGTTTACCTGTCTTTGCCTTATTCCTGTAACGGCCCAGTGCTTTCCTGTTCCCTAAGTGTCAACACTGCTACTCTCTCCATGCTGAAATAGCAAGTTCTATTCAGGATGCTTTGTGGCTAAACCTGTCCCCAGTACCATAACCAACACTATCTCCATATCTCCACATCCCCTATTACCTCATTTCTCAGGGTCCATTAAACTTGAAATTGTAAAGACTAGATTGCAATCTTAAAATGCTCATGCTTTTTGTTAACAGTCAAAACAGACAGTGTTATGGGGTCTGTAACTAATTTGGGCTGTTTTTTTCTTACCACTTATACAGGCTCAGAAGACACAAAAGCCACCTCAAAAACCAGCTCCTGCAGTGGTTTCAGTTGCACCAGCTTTGAAGGATCCATTGGTCAAGAAGCCAGAAATTAAGTTGAAACCTGAGACCCCACCAGCCTTTCTAGCATTCAAGAGAACAGAAGTAAAGGTAATGTAGCTTAAATTTGCCAGAAGAAAAGTTTACATTTCACTGCGTAGAATTTTTTTTTCAATTAGACCAATCTTTTCTCACAAGAATCATGAATGAAAATAGCTACACTATATGGACTGAGCAGCACCATTTCATAGTTACTTACAGTAACACTGAAAGAGTGGGGAAAAAACCCTCACATCAACAATAAGTCCCTCAAACATCCAGCTCTTGGCTGTATTTTTATGTTACAAGGGAAAGAATAGAATTACTCTATGGATTTTTTAAATTATGTTTTATATAAATAGAAATCCATATAAATGTGCACTGACAGCCCAGAAGGCCAACGATATCCTGGGCTGCATCACAAGAAGTTGACAAGCAGCAGGTTGAGGGAGGCGGTCCTGCCTCTACTTGGTTTTCATGACCCCCCACTGGAGTATTGTGTCCAGCTCTGGAGTCCTCAGCACAGGAAAGACATGGACCTTTAGAGCAGGTCCAGAAGAGGCGACAAAGGAGCTGGGAAGGGCTGGAGCTCCTCACCTGTCAAAATAGAGTGAGAGGGCTAGGGTTGTTCAGCATGGAAAAGAGAAGGCTCCAGGGAGCCTTCCAGTACCTGAAAAGGGCCTACAGAAAAGCTACAGAGGGACTTTTCACAAGGACATGTAGTGATAGAACAGGGGGGAATGTCTTTAAACTGAGAGAGGATAAGTTTGGGTTATATTTTAGGAAGAATTCTGTATTATGAGGGTGGTAAGACACCAGAAGGTTGCCCAGAGAATGTGTGGATATCCTGTCTCCGCAGTATTTCAAGGCCAGCTTGATTGGGACTTTGAGCAACTGGGGCTAGTGGAGGTGTCCCTGCCCACAGCAGAGGAGTTAGAACCTAGATGATCTTTAAAGTCCCTTCTAACTCAAACCATTCTATGATTATATGAATTGTATAAAATACATTATTTGCTCTCTGTGGTCAAGTGACATACGCGTATGATAACAGTGAACTTGGCAGTGCTGGGTTTGCACTTGCACTCAATGATCTTGAAGGTGTTTTCTGGCCTAGATGGTTCTGTGAATCTATAATAGGGAAACTCTAGCTGACCTTGAGATCTAATTTAGGACACTGCTACTTCTTACATGTAATCTGATCTAGTGGGTAACATCCCTGCCCATGGCAGGGGAGTTGGAACTAGATGATTATTAAGGTCCCTTCCAACCCAAACCATTCTGTGATTCTATTCTGTGTTGCTTCGTATTTCTGTTTCTCCAAGTTAAAATATTGTCACAAGTTGGTCAAAGGTGGTAAACTAGAAGCAGTGTAATAAATAACATAGGAGTCTAATAAAGCATGACCCTTACCTAGGAAAACACAGCTTTAATTCAAAATCAAAGGAATTATTCAAGTGCTCAAAGTTACGTTTGCCATTGCTCTGCCTGGATACAAACCATCGTGAATAATATGATGGGTATTGCTTAAGCAATTATACTTGTGAATACTTTTTTTCACCTCAGCAGACTTATTTATGTGCCTAAACAGGCTGTAAAACCTGAGGCCTGATCTCATCCATCATGTTTACTGTTTAGAAACTGTCTGGAAATACTATGATATAGTACTATGCTTGAGTAGAGGGGTTTAGTTTTCGTTTTGACTGCCATTTGCCATAACTCTGCTTTAATAATGCAACACTTCATCCCCATCTGAAACCTGGGGATTATAGGGTCTGAGGTGTGGGAACCTAGTTAATGTATATAGTGCTTTGCAGGCAAGGGAACCCATGTACGCAGAAGGTTTGTCTTTTGCAGTACCTGAATGGAAGACACTACAGGAAGGAAGTCTGGTGTCTTCTTTTTTTTTTTCTAGTACAGGCTGCTGAGAACCAAGAGGGGGAAAGGAAACAGTTTAGATACTGATACTTTGACCAAGAGTCTGTAATAAATTGCTCAATGTCCGATTTTTGTTCAAGCATCTGTCATCTTGTTAAAAAGTGACACCAGGTAACAACAATAAAGAAAAAAAAAGGAAGGCAAGCCACCACCTTTTATATAGTTCACAAATTTGGGCTTTTATTGTTCATGGAGGGTTCACAGTGGTGCTGTATAGAAGGAAGGGAAGAAAAGGTATTATTTGTTCCATGTAGCTGGGAGATTAAAGTTTGGCTGCACTTGGCATCCTTTCCTGTTCTTGTTAATACTTTCAACTGCAGTGACCAGTGATGAAATATTGTCCACTGGGTGTTCCTGGGAAAAGAACTGAAACAGAGCCTCGATGTATTCCTGCTGTGATGTGTTGCACAAATAGATGCTACTATAATAAGAATGCTTATTTATTTTAGACCTCAGCAGCAGTTTCGGGAAACTCTGCCAGTACAAGTGTTTCCTCTTCAGCAACGAGTGGCCTTACAGGATGGGCTGCCTTTGCAGCCAAAACCTCTTCTGCCAATCCATCAACTGCCAAAGTGGGATCAACAGCACAGAGTGCCAGTGGGAAACCTGCAGCTTCTTCAAATAACCAGAAACCTGTGGGTTTGTCAGGGTTGGCGACGTCAAAAACAGGACTGGGGTCAAAAATAGCTTCTGCCAACAACAGTACAAACCCTGTTCAGCTGAAACCTCCTCCACCTCTGACACTGGGGAAAACCACCCTGAGCCGCTCAGTGAGCAGCGACAACGTCAGCAAAGTGGGTCTCCCGAGTCCCAGCAGTGCCACACCGAGCACCAGCAGCCAGGGGAGCAGCGGGAACGGCAACAGCGGGACTGCGGGTAACAGTGGGGGCAGCACCGGCAAAACCAGCGCGGATACTGGCAACCAGTCAGCCTCCCTAAAAGGCCCAACTTCTCAGGAATCTCAGCTCAATGCTATGAAAAGGCTACAGATGGTCAAGAAGAAGGCTGCTCAAAAGAAACTCAAGAAGTAGTACGTCTGCTTGCTAATTTTGTTGGCTGTGTTCTATGAATCAGCAGCATTGGTGTTTTTCCTAAAGAAAATCCACCAGTTACTGGACTGAAATGGAGGTTAAAAAATCAGGGAAGCCCAAAACCCATATTATACAGGAGGTCAAAGTTTGGTAACTCTAGTGTTCCTTCTGCCTTTGCAAATCTGTGAATTGAATATGTTGGAGGAATTCACTATTATATGCTCCTGTTTTTATAGCTCAAAGCGCTGAAACTTGAAATTGTGAACATTGGATGTCTTTGAATATTAAAAATCCACAGTTATGTGGACACAATAAATTGAACTTTCTGAAACCATCATTCTTAAATGTTAGTAATAAAAGGATTATTAATCTGGGAAGTCATCGCCACTTTTCTTTCACCCCATATTCTAATACTTAAAATGCTTCTGGTGTTCAGAGTTCTCTATATTGTGCAGAGTTAATTATCTCAAATTATAAAGTTCATCATGGAAAAAAATGTATTTTCTTTTAAACAATTTCAAAAATTAACTTTAAACAACAGTGTATTTAAATGGAGAATTTTGGGTTAGCAGTTTGGTTAATTGGCCTATTTTGGTTTTATACAGGGAGAAACTTCATGCAAAAAGAGCGGAAAAGAGTAAAGGCAGTGTTTTCAAGCTTTCTTAAACTGTAGAGAGCCTTACTATTGTCCTGTTGAATAGGAGTGAAAAGTAAGTGGAAGCTAGTGTATATTTTAATTGAAAAACATTGTTTTGTGGTGTGAGAGAGGAGAAAAAAGAGAAGAAAATTAAGGAAATTGTCTTGAGTGTTAATAAGTTTGCTTCCTTTCTGGCACACCTGAAACAAAGAAGACTTTTTGATTACCTGAGTATTCCTTGCTCTAAAGTATTGCTGTAAAATTCACAAGCCTGGCATATATCAAAGAAGAATTGCCTACCAACTAGTCTGAAAAATGAAGCCTCTGGTCTCTTCACTGCTCTGCCATAGCCTGTGTGATTGTTACCTGCATTTACTACTTTCTCATGCAAGGAAGGAGCAGAGGGATCAGCTTTGTCTCTTCATTTTGCAGAGCATAAGCCCCCTCTGCTCCCCTACACCAGCATGGTCTCGCACTTAGCTCAGCTGCTGTTACAAAGGACCTTTGAGAGCAGTGTGGCTCTTGGGAGCTTCCTGTGGAGGCATTCTTGGCTTTTTCCCGACTAGACCTAGTTCTTACACCCACAAGCATCCCCTCATTTGTTTCCATGTATCCTGCCAGATTCTGTTACAGTTCTTCAAACCTGTCCTGGCCATGTGTGGGTTAATGCTTTACCACCCAACTAAGACAGGTAATTGAGAAGTATCAGGTCTCACAGTTCTCCACTTCTACCCCTGAGCTGTTCTTCACAGTTTGTGCATCCCTCTCTTTTTTTGCAGCTGGTCCCAGGTTCAGCTCTCAAGAACTGGTTCAAGTTGGGCACTGGAAAAAGATCTTGAGTCTTGCTCTCTGTGACCAGCATTTGGCAATTTCTCACTGTTCCTTCCATCATGAGGGGAGCATCTCTAAACGTGAAAAATCTCACACTGTATTAGATTTGCATGGCCAGGTTTGGGTAGCAAGGGGGCTGTAGGGGCGGGTTCTGTGAGAAGCTACCAAAAGCTTCCCCTGTGTCCAACAAAGCCAATGCCAGCTGGCTCCAGGAAGGACCTGCCACTGGCCAAGGCCGAGCTCATCAGCCTTGGGAGTAAGGTATTTAAGAGGAAAAAAAGTATGAAACAGCAACTGTAGCCAGAGAGAGGAAAATATGAGGGCAACAACTGTACAAATATCTAGATCAGTGCAGAAGGAGGGGGGAGAGGTGCTCCAGGCAACAGAGCTGAGGTTTCTCTGCAGTCTGTGGTGCAGACTGGTAAGACAGCAGTGCCCCTGCAGCCCATGGAGGTCCATGAGGGAGCAGAGATCCACCTGCAGCTCATGGAGGAACCGACACCAGAGCAAGTGGATGCCCAGAAGAAAGCTGTGACCCCATGGTAATCCTGTGCTGGAGCATACTCCTTGGTAATCTTGTGCTGGAGCGTACTCCTGGCAGGACTTGTGGTCCCATGGAGAGAGAAGCCTACACTGGAGCGGATTTGCTGGCAAGATTGGTGATGCTGTGGATATCCATGTTGGAGCAGTCTGTTCCTGAAGGACTGCACTCTGTGGAAGGGACCCATGCTGGAGCAGTTCATGAAGAACTGCTGCCTGTGGAAAGGAATCATGCTAGAGAGGTTGCTAGAGGACTCTCCTGTGGGAGGGACCTCGCTGGAGCCTGGGAAGAGTGTTAAGAGTCCTCCCTCTGAGGAGGAAGGGGTGGCAGAGATGATGTGTGGTAAACTGACCACAACCCCCATTCCTTGGCTCCCTGCAATGCTGGGACAGAGGAGATGGTGAATTCATGAGTAAAGCCTGGAAGTAACAGAGGGGTGTTTTAACATTTAGTTTTATTTTCACTTTATCATACTCTGATTTGATGGGTAATCTCACATAAATTTTCCCAAAGTCAAATCTAATTTGCCTGTGATGGTCCTTGGTGAGTGATCTCTTCGTGCCCTTAACTGGACAGAATAACCTTTCATCTTGTTTTCTGCCCCCATGCTCAGCTGTGGAAGGGACTGAGAGTGGCTTTGGTGGGCACCTGGCATCCATCCATGGTCAACCCAACACAGAATTTCATAGCCATAGGTGAAAGCTACAGTTTTCCTTATCCATCCTGTATTTTAAGTATGTGTGAAACATACATGCAGCTATTTCCCATGCCTCGTTTCTCTTCTGCACAATTAAGATTTAGGCTAATATTCTTTAAACATTCAAAGGAATAGTTTCATTTACTCAGGATTGTCTCAGCTACCTGAAAAATTTGCATAATTTTTCAACTATTATTTCCTGTGGAGGTAAAAAATGAAGGCTTTATCTTTGTAGTGCCTGTGGCTTCCAGGACTATGTAAGAATAACAGCACGAGCAGGAGGAATCCAGAACTTTTACTGCTTTTTGATCAGCCCATCCTTCTTCCTTGCCAGCGCAGACAGTTTTTACTGGTGGTATAGTAGGAAAAGACAGAAGCAGTTTCCATTAGCAAACAGAAGGCACATTTTCTTCCTAGGGGTTAATCAGAAGACTATTGCCTACACTAAGCAGTAGTGTGAAGATTGATTCTTTAAATGGCTTCAGTGCTCCTATGTACAGTGTTTGTTCCAGTAGTAAAACCTTCCAGAGGAATGTTTAAGGTGCTAGCTGCCTCTGTCTTGCCTCTGAACATACATACAGCTTTGCTTGTGAGAGTTCAGGAGCTTATATCTGAACCCTGCAGATTACTTTAGGTACCACCTATGGGGTGAACACAGGCAGAAAAAAATTGATCCTTATTTTTAAATCATGGTAGCTAATGCCATTTAAAGTACTTCTGAGACCTGACTCAAGTGTATCTTGATATTTTTACATCTATAATTCTGGCATGGATTGACTGTAGGGTATATCCATTCAGAGTAAAATAACTGAGGCTATACCTTTTGTGTATTCCTGTCTTTACCCGCTAATAAGGCCAAGTCTGGCTGGACTTGTCGATATCACTGTATTAGCAAAATTTACAATACAACTACAATTTGTANGTTCAGCTCTCAAGAACTGGTTCAAGTTGGGCACTGGAAAAAGATCTTGAGTCTTGCTCTCTGTGACGAGCATTTGGCAATTTCTCACTGTTCCTTCCATCATGAGGGGAGCATCTCTAAACGTGAAAAATCTCACACTGTATTAGATTTGCATGGCCAGGTTTTGGTAGCAAGGGGGCTGTAGGGGCGGGTTCTGTGAGAAGCTACCAAAAGCTTCCCCTGTGTCCAACAAAGCCAATGCCAGCTGGCTCCAGGAAGGACCTGCCACTGGCCAAGGCCGAGCTCATCAGCCTTGGGAGTAAGGTATTTAAGAGGAAAAAAAGTATGAAACAGCAACTGTAGCCAGAGAGAGGAAAATATGAGGGCAACAACTGTACAAATATCTAGATCAGTGCAGAAGGAGGGGGGAGAGGTGCTCCAGGCAACAGAGCTGAGGTTTCTCTGCAGTCTGTGGTGCAGACTGGTAAGACAGCAGTGCCCCTGCAGCCCATGGAGGTCCATGAGGGAGCAGAGATCCACCTGCAGCTCATGGAGGAACCGACACCAGAGCAAGTGGATGCCCAGAAGAAAGCTGTGACCCCATGGTAATCCTGTGCTGGAGCATACTCCTTGGTAATCTTGTGCTGGAGCGTACTCCTGGCAGGACTTGTGGTCCCATGGAGAGAGAAGCCTACACTGGAGCGGATTTGCTGGCAAGATTGGTGATGCTGTGGATATCCATGTTGGAGCAGTCTGTTCCTGAAGGACTGCACTCTGTGGAAGGGACCCATGCTGGAGCAGTTCATGAAGAACTGCTGCCTGTGGAAAGGAATCATGCTAGAGAGGTTGCTAGAGGACTCTCCTGTGGGAGGGACCTCGCTGGAGCCTGGGAAGAGTGTTAAGAGTCCTCCCTCTGAGGAGGAAGGGGTGGCAGAGATGATGTGTGGTAAACTGACCACAACCCCCATTCCTTGGCTCCCTGCAATGCTGGGACAGAGGAGATGGTGAATTCATGAGTAAAGCCTGGAAGTAACAGAGGGGTGTTTTAACATTTAGTTTTATTTTCACTTTATCATACTCTGATTTGATGGGTAATCTCACATAAATTTTCCCAAAGTCAAATCTAATTTGCCTGTGATGGTCCTTGGTGAGTGATCTCTTCGTGCCCTTAACTGGACAGAATAACCTTTCATCTTGTTTTCTGCCCCCATGCTCAGCTGTGGAAGGGACTGAGAGTGGCTTTGGTGGGCACCTGGCATCCATCCATGGTCAACCCAACACAGAATTTCATAGCCATAGGTGAAAGCTACAGTTTTCCTTATCCATCCTGTATTTTAAGTATGTGTGAAACATACATGCAGCTATTTCCCATGCCTCGTTTCTCTTCTGCACAATTAAGATTTAGGCTAATATTCTTTAAACATTCAAAGGAATAGTTTCATTTACTCAGGATTGTCTCAGCTACCTGAAAAATTTGCATAATTTTTCAACTATTATTTCCTGTGGAGGTAAAAAATGAAGGCTTTATCTTTGTAGTGCCTGTGGCTTCCAGGACTATGTAAGAATAACAGCACGAGCAGGAGGAATCCAGAACTTTTACTGCTTTTTGATCAGCCCATCCTTCTTCCTTGCCAGCGCAGACAGTTTTTACTGGTGGTATAGTAGGAAAAGACAGAAGCAGTTTCCATTAGCAAACAGAAGGCACATTTTCTTCCTAGGGGTTAATCAGAAGACTATTGCCTACACTAAGCAGTAGTGTGAAGATTGATTCTTTAAATGGCTTCAGTGCTCCTATGTACAGTGTTTGTTCCAGTAGTAAAACCTTCCAGAGGAATGTTTAAGGTGCTAGCTGCCTCTGTCTTGCCTCTGAACATACATACAGCTTTGCTTGTGAGAGTTCAGGAGCTTATATCTGAACCCTGCAGATTACTTTAGGTACCACCTATGGGGTGAACACAGGCAGAAAAAAATTGATCCTTATTTTTAAATCATGGTAGCTAATGCCATTTAAAGTACTTCTGAGACCTGACTCAAGTGTATCTTGATATTTTTACATCTATAATTCTGGCATGGATTGACTGTAGGGTATATCCATTCAGAGTAAAATAACTGAGGCTATACCTTTTGTGTATTCCTGTCTTTACCCGCTAATAAGGCCAAGTCTGGCTGGACTTGTCGATATCACTGTATTAGCAAAATTTACAATACAACTACAATTTGTATCAGCAAAAGACTTTCTTCCACTCTAACTTTCCCAGCTTCCTAAATGAAATACAAAGTTTCCTTCTGTTGGTATAAAAATGTCAGTTAGGATTGTGATTCTTTGAAGTACTATATCAGGAAGGATTTATAGCAGAGACCGGGTCTTTTGAATCAAGTGTTTAGCTTGAATTTGTAAGATAGGCACTGCTGAAAAACAGAGTAGATTGAAGGGAACAGTTGCTTTCTGCTTTGATGTTTTAGTTAGGATGGAATTAACAACTGTATTTTCAGGAAAGGAGTCTGTTCTACAGGATTGTTTGACTGAAGTTGTACGTCAGGTTGAGGAATGTAATGTAGGGCAGAAAGAAGGAAGACCTGTCTGAATTTTGAGAAGCATACCGCTTATTTAGAAAAAAAAATGGAAAATTGTCCTGTGATTTTTCTGTCCCCAGACTAAATTGCTCTGTGATTTGCTATAAAAACAGCTATGTGACTTTCCTTACTTATTTTATGAATTGGCGTGGTAATATTTTATTTCCACTTAAATATGATGTTTTTTTCATAGATGNTCCCTGCAATGCTGGGACAGAGGAGATGGTGAATTCATGAGTAAAGCCTGGAAGTAACAGAGGGGTGTTTTAACATTTAGTTTTATTTTCACTTTATCATACTCTGATTTGATGGGTAATCTCACATAAATTTTCCCAAAGTCAAATCTAATTTGCCTGTGATGGTCCTTGGTGAGTGATCTCTTCGTGCCCTTAACTGGACAGAATAACCTTTCATCTTGTTTTCTGCCCCCATGCTCAGCTGTGGAAGGGACTGAGAGTGGCTTTGGTGGGCACCTGGCATCCATCCATGGTCAACCCANAAAGGAATCATGCTAGAGAGGTTGCTAGAGGACTCTCCTGTGGGAGGGACCTCGCTGGAGCCTGGGAAGAGTGTTAAGAGTCCTCCCTCTGAGGAGGAAGGGGTGGCAGAGATGATGTGTGGTAAACTGACCACAACCCCCATTCCTTGGCTCCCTGCAATGCTGGGACAGAGGAGATGGTGAATTCATGAGTAAAGCCTGGAAGTAACAGAGGGGTGTTTTAACATTTAGTTTTATTTTCACTTTATCATACTCTGATTTGATGGGTAATCTCACATAAATTTTCCCAAAGTCAAATCTAATTTGCCTGTGATGGTCCTTGGTGAGTGATCTCTTCGTGCCCTTAACTGGACAGAATAACCTTTCATCTTGTTTTCTGCCCCCATGCTCAGCTGTGGAAGGGACTGAGAGTGGCTTTGGTGGGCACCTGGCATCCATCCATGGTCAACCCAACACAGAATTTCATAGCCATAGGTGAAAGCTACAGTTTTCCTTATCCATCCTGTATTTTAAGTATGTGTGAAACATACATGCAGCTATTTCCCATGCCTCGTTTCTCTTCTGCACAATTAAGATTTAGGCTAATATTCTTTAAACATTCAAAGGAATAGTTTCATTTACTCAGGATTGTCTCAGCTACCTGAAAAATTTGCATAATTTTTCAACTATTATTTCCTGTGGAGGTAAAAAATGAAGGCTTTATCTTTGTAGTGCCTGTGGCTTCCAGGACTATGTAAGAATAACAGCACGAGCAGGAGGAATCCAGAACTTTTACTGCTTTTTGATCAGCCCATCCTTCTTCCTTGCCAGCGCAGACAGTTTTTACTGGTGGTATAGTAGGAAAAGACAGAAGCAGTTTCCATTAGCAAACAGAAGGCACATTTTCTTCCTAGGGGTTAATCAGAAGACTATTGCCTACACTAAGCAGTAGTGTGAAGATTGATTCTTTAAATGGCTTCAGTGCTCCTATGTACAGTGTTTGTTCCAGTAGTAAAACCTTCCAGAGGAATGTTTAAGGTGCTAGCTGCCTCTGTCTTGCCTCTGAACATACATACAGCTTTGCTTGTGAGAGTTCAGGAGCTTATATCTGAACCCTGCAGATTACTTTAGGTACCACCTATGGGGTGAACACAGGCAGAAAAAAATTGATCCTTATTTTTAAATCATGGTAGCTAATGCCATTTAAAGTACTTCTGAGACCTGACTCAAGTGTATCTTGATATTTTTACATCTATAATTCTGGCATGGATTGACTGTAGGGTATATCCATTCAGAGTAAAATAACTGAGGCTATACCTTTTGTGTATTCCTGTCTTTACCCGCTAATAAGGCCAAGTCTGGCTGGACTTGTCGATATCACTGTATTAGCAAAATTTACAATACAACTACAATTTGTATCAGCAAAAGACTTTCTTCCACTCTAACTTTCCCAGCTTCCTAAATGAAATACAAAGTTTCCTTCTGTTGGTATAAAAATGTCAGTTAGGATTGTGATTCTTTGAAGTACTATATCAGGAAGGATTTATAGCAGAGACCGGGTCTTTTGAATCAAGTGTTTAGCTTGAATTTGTAAGATAGGCACTGCTGAAAAACAGAGTAGATTGAAGGGAACAGTTGCTTTCTGCTTTGATGTTTTAGTTAGGATGGAATTAACAACTGTATTTTCAGGAAAGGAGTCTGTTCTACAGGATTGTTTGACTGAAGTTGTACGTCAGGTTGAGGAATGTAATGTAGGGCAGAAAGAAGGAAGACCTGTCTGAATTTTGAGAAGCATACCGCTTATTTAGAAAAAAAAATGGAAAATTGTCCTGTGATTTTTCTGTCCCCAGACTAAATTGCTCTGTGATTTGCTATAAAAACAGCTATGTGACTTTCCTTACTTATTTTATGAATTGGCGTGGTAATATTTTATTTCCACTTAAATATGATGTTTTTTTCATAGATGCCCGAATTGATACCCTCTGTAATGTGAAATAATAGCTTACTTTGGTTCCATGAATGCTCCTTCTGTCTGAACTAGGGGATGCTAGTGATATCTGGGTTTAAAAGGAAAGGTCTAACACAAAGCTCTGTAGTTTACAAGCTTTTATCTACTACAACTCATTACAGACCTCGGGCTGGACACAGCAGTAAGTAATGCTCACAACCTCAGGAGCAGCTAGAAAAGAACAGAACTATGCTGATAATTTGGAACCTTGAAGTGTATTTTTAAACACACTTAGTATTTTGATAGTGTTTGACAAGTTCTAATATTTTGATAGATAAGCTAGGATGCATAGCAGAAATGCAGCATTTTATCTGAGGCAACTGTCTATTTGTTAGTTTTGCAGGCAGATGTGAATAGCATATAAAGTTCTTTGCTTCTGGAAAACATCTTGTTTAAAAACTAAATAAGAAACATCTTTACAAAAATACATTTTTATTATTGCAATAATTTAAAGTGGAATTTTTTCACTATTTCTGAACAAACAATATTGTAACAGGAATTATCAGTAATAGATCTGCAGGAACAAGGATTGTCATGGCTGTGTTTCCTACTGCAGGTGTTGGGTCCACTTCACATATCTTCATTTTTAAAAGCTATCTTGAAATGACAGCAAAAGTATACTTTAGTGTTTGAAGGAGGTAATGACTCAGTGAAGCTTCCAAAGATAAGTCAGAAGGAATAGTTCTTCTGTCTCTGTTTGCATTGAAAAGGTGAAGCCCTGCTTAAAGTCAGCAAGCACCATCCAACAAAGGGAAGGTGGTAAAGCACACAGGTGCCGGAGGTCAGAGCCTAGCTCTGGTGTTCACTGGCTTGGATATTTTCTGTGTTCCAGGTTATCAAAGGCAACAATGAATATTCCCTGAATGGAGAAGCACTTCAGTTTGAGTGGACCCAATCTTGGAAGTACTTGTGCATGTTCATTGTCACACCAGCTCAAGTACATGAAACACGCATTTGAACAAACACAACATCAGTCCATTAAACTGCAGCCTGTCCCTGCTTCAATCAAAATAAATTAGTTTTGTCATTAATAAGAAAGCTCTTAGAATACTGTAACCTTTCCTACATTTAAAAAAAAGCAGCGGCAAAACCATTGCATATTCTTAGGAATTTCTGGAGCCCTAACATAGCCCAGTTTCTAGTACTTAAAGCACAGTCTTAACAAAAATGTGACTGAGCAACTCTAATATGAATTATTGTAAATCTCATTAATGTTGAATGGCTTTAGATTCAAGGAGCATCATTTTTTTACAATTTTTGTTTGCATTCATCTGTTTTAAAGTTTGCAATATATTCATAATATCAAATGATAACGGCTAAAACTTTGAATTTCTGAAATTACATAAGTCAATCCACTTGGGTACCTAATGAAGTACTTTTTCATATCCCAAGTTATGAGGCTATAATAAAGTCATCCCACAATATAAAAATTATTATGGGTCCTAACCCTACACTGGGATTTCATTTGAACCTGTGAGGAGTTCCCAAGTCTCCTAGAAGTTCAATGAAATTTAAGCAATCAACTCCAGTTTATTTCATCCTTCATTCCTTGTTACTTCAGGATCAGGATACCTAGTGAATATTTTGGAGAGCAGCATTTGGGTACGCTTTGAGACACCTTCACAGAGTCTGATTTTTCATGGGAAATGTACATAACACTCAAAATCAGAGCTCTCCCTATGACTCAAGCTGAGTTCTCAGAGGTAAGACTTAAGAAATCTTTTTTCCTCTTTCCCTTAATTAATTTCATTGTCTGAAATATAAAACTTCATCATTGTGCTTACATGATTGCATTAAGCCTATTAAGCACAATTCAGTAATTTCTAAAACTTTCAACTATTGCAAAGTATAGATCATCTCCAAATAAAATACACTCAATTGTAAGATATAACTGAAAAGCTTCTTGTGTCTATGTTCCCTGTAATCTCAAAATATAAAAGCTAAAGGAGTGCAAGCTCAGTAGGGGTGAGTCTTTCAGTCCATTCTTTCCGAGCTGATACTCCCTCTCCACTGTATTTTCATTTATCTAAAGGTGAAGTTTTCCATAAAAGCAGCTAAATCCATTCATAAAATGAATGAGAAACCTTTTTGCTTGCTATAGAAACAGCAAGATTTCAGTGCCTGAGGTGGTGTACAGGAAGGCAAAAGAATGTTTTATCTATTCTTGCTGCTCACTGGATAGCAGTAATTCACAGAGATTCCTGTTCCAGGTTCTGGATATCCATCTCAGAGAACTCTAAAAGTTTGTCTATCATATGATTTAATCCAACAGGTCCTAATCTGTGTGATCCACTGCATTCATCCTGTGAGCAAGACTGGTAACTTTTTCTACCCTTTTATGAAAATAATCTGAAAATTGAGGACATCAAATAAAATTAAACTAGGTTCATTAATGTAGCAAAAACTATTGTTTGCATCAACTGCCGTAACTTTTCTCATCCTTTCTGTAATGACAGGTTATTTCATATTACATCTTGTTAAGCATTTTGAATCAGTTCATCTTCAAACCCCACATTTCAACTATAGGAAGTGGAAACTTACAGAAAACTTCAGAACAGTTTCTGTGTGCCCTCAATCGGCAACACTCCCACCCTTACCTTGATTTTAATAGTGTTGTCGTTTTAATGGTCAGTAAAAGAAATTATGCCATACAGAAAATACCCGACAGGAGTTTACCTTCAATTACACTGTTTGCTGCAGACATAATCACTTTTTTGTTTCCTTGTTGCAGTGCTTAGCACAAGGTATTCCCTTTTCACTAGAGGACCTTAGCACGGCTGCATTCAAATACCTTGTGACAAGCACTTAGTTACTGATGGTAATCCCAAAGACATGTTTCCTATCACTACTCAGTCTGGCTTAACTGCAGGGCACCAGCCTGACCTAAGGGTCACTGTAGGCAGCAGACCTAAAGAAGTACTACTTGACATTCAGCTCCCTTCTTGGAATGCCTTGTTTTTAATGCTCATTGAGTATGCAATGTGAACTATATTAACTTGTAAAAATAGCTTCAACTGTGTTGAGGATACTTCAGCAAAATATAGGGCTTTTGATTCTGAAGTCTGCAAACAGTGAATGAGCTCATCGATATATTCTTCGCTGTTCAATCTGACATCAGACACTTTGAGAATTATTTTTTTTCTGGAAGAGAAATTTTGATGAATCTTAAGTCCTAGTTTATTCACCAGACATTATGATCCTTGTATCTGATTTAAAGAATCAGATAGACAATAAATACTCATTCAAAGGCAGCACTTGACTTTTCTTCTTTTTTTTTTTTTTTTTTAAAATCAAGACTAATAATACAGGTTTCATTCCACTACACAGATCTTGCACTGAAGAAGTTAGTGTGGAGACATATGTGGAATTTCAAACCTGGGGCACTTCCATAATGTAACAAACTATTTCTACCCTATGAAGCCGTTGTGTAATTCTTTTGAAAACTGTAACTTCTTTAATTCACAGTAACTATTTCTTGTGTCCCTTTTTCTTCCCTACATTTCCATATTTAACTAAACATACCTTCTTCCCTGAGACCAGTCATTGGTACCACCACACTTGGTATATTGTAAGTTGAAATAATCTCTGAGAAAAAGGTCCATTACAAAAGTGGCTGAGGATAAAAACAGACAATCAAAAAGCTCAAGTAAGATGCATCTATGTTCATTGAGATAGCAGTTAAGGAACAATTCAGCCCACAGTATCCCTGATGACTGAATTTGTCCTTTTTCAAGGCTAATTCTCTTCATCTTGAATATTATTTGCTAAATATCATGGAAGAAAAACATAACTTCAGCTGTGATTTGTACTTGTAGGTTGACTCTTGACATAAGATGCTTTGACAAAAGAGAAAATTATGGGGTAATAGAAAAGCAAGCTCTTCAGGATGTTAATCAGGATCAGTCTTCCTGTTAAATCTTTCCTCCCTCAGATCTTGACAAGGTGATGGCTTTTGGAGGATGGAGGTTCTCAATATCATTTGTGTGCTGGATACCATGGCTTCTGTCAATCACTTGTGAGTTTGTCTTGCTTGCTGCAAAACGTAGCAGATGATTATTGTGTCTGCTTCAGACAGAGTGATTCAACAGGCCCCTCTCTTTCTCCTAAGCGTATGTCATCTTCCCGAGGTAATTAGATGGTACGTATCCTTTCTGACCTTTTGCTTCAGCTAGCCACCATTCTTTATTGCCACTCAGGTCAGAAAACCGAAGTATCCTAACCTTCTGGTACTCCTGAAGACTGAGTTCTTGATCATTTCTTGCTTGAAATGCGTAAACAGCATAGAAGGTCTGAAAAACGAAAGCCACATAAATCAAAATCAGAATTGAAAAATGTAGCCACATCTTACCCTGTCATTGTGTATTGGTATGAATTCTGTAAACAGAAGAAACGTGTAATAATGTATATAAACCAATGCACAATTACATGGCCTGCAATTGCTAGGCAGGGCCAAAATAAAAAGTAAAATTGAATGATCTGGGGAATTCTGCATAAGGAGGAACAAATCAAGCTCCAAGACCTCATCACCTTACTATTATAGTAAGGTTTTCAGCTCACACCAAGTGGCCATAGATTGGATGAAGAATTTTCCAGCAAGGTTTCTTCAAGGAGAATCACCTTTCCTGTACTCAAATGTGGCACATGGGTCACTTCTGTGCCTTGCTGATCAGCATTGCCACAGCTTTCTTGTCAATGGTAAGTCAAAAAATCCCCCAAACTGCTATTTTTCAGGTTCCTGCTCCACAGAAGAACTGTGAGGCATTGTACATGAGATAATGCAACCGTGTGTTTTCTGAGACACAGGACTGCAATCCACAGTTTTAACTGATTATCTTTTCCTCCCTCATAGCTACTTAGGAAGAGAGGATGACAAATTCCCATGTCACATTGACAGATTAGTGCCAGTCTTTTCTGGTGTGAAAGGAGACCGTTTAAGTTATAAACAGTATAATTCTAGATTTTAAATAGGAGCAAGGAGAAGACAGGAAAAGTGTGTATCATACTTACATGCTGATCATCCGTATCCTGAAAAGCATCAGTCCCTGTGCCATTAATTGTGGGATTTTCACAGAAGCAAATAAATGAGCTGCTGTCGCTCTTCTTGTGCCCTGGACTTCTTATGCTGCTGTCAGTGAAGGGCCGTGAAGAGACAAAGAGGCTGATATTATCAAAATCATCGTCACCAAAGCCATTTTCTGCGACATCCTTCTGTGCTTTGGCTGGATTGTAAGGCCTCAGGAAGGAGGAATACACATACCCTTTAAGGACTAGAAACCAGAAAAAAGAGACAGAAAATAAACAAACAGCAAAACACTGCTAAAATAATTTCAAACCCAACCATTTTATGCAGCTGTCAGTATGACAGAGGCAAACAGATGGGGCCAGAATGAAAAGAAATCAATATCCCAAAGGGAAGCTGTTACTGGGATCTTTGTGCAGATAACTTACTTCCTGTGTCAACAAGCCATCTGCTTGTACTTCCAAAGGGGTCCTTTTGCTCCACAACAGCCACCAGTTCTCCTTCATGTAAATCAATATCAAATTCCTGCGTAGCATTGCACTTGCGCTTGGCTTGGTACAGCGATTCGGTGCTGTACGTAGACAACAGCTTGGACCTGTGGCCTTCTGTTTGACGTGGGGGCTCCAGCTGAAAAGCAAAAAAAAAAATATTCACACTCAATAATGCTAAGGGTGTTGCTAGAGCAACTTAGATGCAGAAAAATATGTATATGTTGCATGTGGCAACTGACCCTGTGTTTTTACTCATAGAAAGAGGAGTCACACAGCTATATGTGACCAAATCTCCTTTGCATATGTGGGAAGGACCTGTCCAACTGCTATATTAATAGGTGAGCAGTAAAGGGCAGATTTTAAAGAAATGTAGGAATTTCACTAATTAAAAACCTCTTGGACTGTCTTCTGCTCTCAAGGGGATTGTGTTCTGTATGTGAACTGTCTCTTGCTTAATTGTTTTTTCCAAAGCAATGACCTTTGTATTCCTATGTAATATCACAAGAAAAGCAGGCTGAGGTGTGCTAAGAACACATAACTACTTGCATGATAAGGCATTAGTCAAAAAAAAGAAAACAAAACAGTGGTACCCTGTCTGCTTTTTGTGTGAAATTACTTCCCTAAATGAGGGCGAGGAACTATTAACTGCTGGAAGCATATTGGCTTCAGAGTTTGGTTAGAGGACGGAGGGAGGTGCTGCACATTGATATGAACTTAACATACCACAGAAGCAAGAACACAGAATCCTAGAGCTTCCTCAGATTCTCCTGTAAACTTGCATTCAAGTCTTTATTTTACTGTAAACTAGACTCCTAAAAACTCTGGAAATGTCTGATAAGTTTGGGAGCCAGGGAAACAGAAGCACACAGATTTCCTGGTGGATTTTTCAAATCTGCTGTCAGGGTGTATGTGTGTGCATATGTGTATGAACACACATACACATAACACAGCTGAGCACAGGGGAAAAAAAAATCTTCTGAATTATAGGACTAAGATGCACTATAAGACTATGTAACAAAAGAAATAACCAAAGTTTACATGGACAGCCTTAGATTTAACATGTGCTTAAAGGCCTAAGGATAATCAGAGGTAATTTCAAGTGGATTTTCAGGATGAAAAAAGTGAAAAATCTTCAGAAATTGCTGGTCAATGGCACAGCTTCACTCCAATGACTTGATTCAGAGTCACAGTGAAGAGACCAGGCCTAAACCTTTAGGTGCCATAAACATGGATTTGTTTCAAAAGCTTTCAAAAGAGGATGCTTCATACATAATTTGGATGTAAGGTACTCACCGGAGAAGGGACAGTTTTCTTTTTTTCCAAGCTCAATTTTCTCTCAATAAAGGTTGCACTGCTGTTTTCTTTCACAAAATTCAGCTTGTGAACCTCCTCTATCAATTGATTCTGCACTTCACAGATGCTTGAGGAGGACAGCTGCAAACACAAATGTGGGTTAGATCTCATGTACAAAATGGTAAGGAGATTTGAGAGAGCAGATTTGATTTAATGGGCTGAATGCTAGAGTCAGGAAATCTGACAAGTTATGCCAATTTTCTGCAGAGACCGTAGTGCAGTGTACTCTACATATGGGACGTAAAGAGAAGAAAGGTCCTTGCTTGAAGAAAGTTTCTAATAATTGCGAATAGATTTAAAAGACATAGCAATTGAAGTTAAATCATTAAAAATATTCTAAGCAGTGATGAAAATGAACAGCCTTGTACTTATGCTACTGAGCCACCTGCTTTCAGATGCAAATGTGCATCTGAGCAGCTATCAGAGTGGCCAATGTGCTGCAAGGCTTGGAGTCGCTTACCCCACAGCTGTGTGTTTGTGCAACTGGGTGCTGTCAACAGGTTAAAAATCGTTGGGCAAGTTGAGTCTCTGTCTGTGGCACTGGCTCAGTGCTTTTGGTCTATGCCTAACCCTAAATGTATTTGCTGACGTAAACAGAAAAGAAAGAAAAAGGAGGTAATTTTGTAGTCAGATCTTCACAGAAAACAATGCTTGATGCAACAGCTTTCAAAACATGAAAATGTCAAATTACAGGGATTAAATGTCTTTATATAGGAAAAGCGTTCATTTCCTGTTAAACACACAGATCTATGTTTTGATCCTGACCTTGCTTTCTTAATTTTTTCAGCTGCCCCTGATTATAATGTGCTCTGTTCAAGCCTTGATGGAAAGGAATACTCTAGAACTGCCTTAGTACAATGTGTTTCCTATACAGAGTCTTGCTCTGGTTCAGATGAGTGGATTTAGATGTGTGGAAGGCATTGTTGCAGCTGTGTTTTTCAGGGGGTTCAAGTCCTCCAGGCAAAAGCATGACATAACTGAAACATAGTATGATTTTCCCAGAAACTGAGAGTAGTTTTTCGAATCTTTAGGTAATGACCACAGTTCCCAGAAAGAGTAGAGGGGGCTGGAGAAACTAATTCCCTTCTGTGTAGCTCACACAGGCACTTTTGGTACTTCTGGCTACATAAGTGAATATTTGGACTTTCTATGCCAGCACAGACAAAGGTATTCTTTACTGCCAAGGGATGTCTGCAGGAGCTTCTGCAGCATATTTGGGTTTAAAAGCAACTTGTTTTCCATAAAAATTATTTAATCAGATCTCCTAACTGCTTTCTCTTTTGCAGTCATCTGTGACTGTGCAGGTCTATCAGACACAGAAGTGTTCATGTACTTTCGTAGAATTTCTCTTTTCTGTGTTTTCTGGTCCATTTGGGGTAGATGCTAAGAAACAAGACTAAAATTCTAGCAGCTGCCTCCTTTTTGCCTTACTGTAATGTTCTTGCCATTACTATCACTGGAACAGCTGGAACAGTTCCATTAGGATCATTCTCAATGAAAAGTCCAGGACTGAAAAAACTTAAGCTCATAAGTTTCTCAGAACTCAGGTCTCCGAGGTGACCTTATTATGACCTTTCAGTACATAAAGGAGGCCTACAGGAAAGCTGGAGAGGGACTATTCACAAGAATACAGTGACAGGACAAAGTAGAACAGCTTCAAACTGAAAGGAGGTCAGTTTAGATTAAATATTAGGAAGAAATTCTTTACTGTCAGGGTGTGAGGCACTGGAACAGGTTGCCCAGAGAAGTTGTGGATTCCCTATCCCTGGTAGTGTTCGAGGCCAGGTTGGATGGGACTTTGAGCACCTTGGTCTAGTAAAAGGTGTCCCTGCCCATGGCAGTGGGTTTGGAACTAGATGATCTTTAAGGTCCTTTCCAACTTGCAAAGGAAAAAAAAACACCTGATTGTGCTCAGAACTGAAAAAACTGATTTTGAGCAGAACAAGCAAAATGAATGTAGCTTGTAGATATGTGTCCTACATAACTTCACCCAAAGTATGCAGAAACAAAAAAAGACAAATTAAGTCAGAGCTACACCTGTTTCTCAGGTACTTACTGGAACAGGCACCACCACAGCAGAATTTGATTGAAGTGCTGCAGACATAATATTCCTGAGGAGGGTGATGAAGCAATGTAGGCAGTTCAACACAATCTCTTTGGCTGCTCTGTTGAATACTTGAAGTTCTTCCACTAGCTGTGCATTTAGAGCCTCATAGTCTTTCTTTGCCAGGTCCAGCTCTTCTCCGGTTGACCTCTGAAGGCAGCTGTTGTAGTCCAACAACTTGTCATAGCGCTTCTGGATGAGCTTCTGGGGGCCTGAAAACAAAGCTTGTAGTGCTGAGAGAGGAGTCAAAACAAGCTTGTCCAGTTGAGCCATCTGGAAAGGTATAAAACAGACCTACTCATTACTTCATTCATACAGTCCTTCAGATCCCCTAACAGGTTGAGCCCAATGGCAGCCTATCAAGTAATCTATTAATTACTAATCACAAAGCATTGCTGTCAGTGGCAGTTTCAAGCAGGGTCCAACATGACTTAGAATCTCCTTCACAACACTCCAAAGGAGAGGGTCCAACATGACTTAGAATCTCCTTCACAACACTCCAAAGGAGAGGTATCAGTTTTGCAGCCTACAGTGTGTGGTAATGGCAGTGGTCCTTTGGAGCATACAGCCTGTGGAACTGCCCACAGGGTGTTATCACTGGGGAAAACCAGCAAGGATTGGCAAAGTGGTCCAGTAAAACTGGGATTTCCTTAACTGGAAGACACATGCCAATATACAGTCTAAAGGCAATGAGGTCTTGTGAAGTGGCAGTCTTGGATGCTTGCAAAGCTGCTTTTTTTTTTTTTTTTAATTCTGGAAACAGCTGTAACTCAATTCCTGTTTAAGCAAACACAAACAATCACTTGATTTGATTAAATTAGGTTATGCTTGTTGGTTTTATGTCTAGTAATCAACAAAATTAGACACCTGGTAAAAAAACAGTCTTTCTCAGTCTTTTCCATTAGTCTCTAATTGTCTCAAGGGATTAATATTGCATGAAATAAAATTTATTTTTGTAAGTCACTTGTTCAAATGCAGCACAGGCTTGTAGTGAGTGAAACTCATCATCATATTAAAGCCCTTGGACATTCTACGTGAATTAAGTTGTTGGATTGAATGTGAGAATAAAATCAGCTGTCTCTGTACCCTCCAAAACACACCATGGTTGAGGACACATGCATTTTAGCCCCAGAATTGTTCTCCCAAGGCCAAGATGACATACACTGACTAGATAGCTCCTACTTTATTTCCACCTGAAAAAAAGGGCTATGTTTAGTGAATGGATTGTTGATACATTAAGAAAACAATTTTTTCAGATTGCTGGACCTGATTTCTGGAAAAGAGGCTACCGAAGATTTCTGCCCTAAAATTTTCCCCGAAATCTAATGAGAAAGGAAGGTATTAATTATTGACAAATGCACAAAGGGAAAAAAATTAACCCGAGCCCATTGCTGAGATCTCCCTTGATAATAAACTTTCAGGAAAATATGTGAAGAACACTATCGGTTGTTCAGTGAGAACATCTACCCATTGTGCAATATCAAGACAAAAGTTTGTTTTTAAGAAAACCTTATATACAGGGTAGAGAATACCTGTAATATTATTAATCCAAGACACAGAAAGAAATAAACAGATAATTTAACATGTTAATGTCTACAGTTAAATAAGATTAAGTTGTTTGGGTTTTTTTAATTATGTGGACCTTCAGAATAACTGAGTCATGAGCCAATAGGTGTTACAATTTTTTTTCTAAAAAGAAATATTTTGTTTCATCTATTATGGAACTACTATTTTCTTTGATGTTTCTGAATATACGGGCAGCTTCCATACTGGACACAGTCACCACTGCAATGATAGAGGGGTAGTCTTTTGCACTTTATGCACTCATTCATTATAAAGACATTGAAAATATCTTTCTGATTACTGAGATTAATTTTTGAGATACTTTTCAAATGTGTAAATTTCAAGGGAAAGGAAATACATCATCGTACTTCCCTGACATTATCCTGGAGGTTGTGGTCTGTCAAAGAGCCTTCTGTTGAAGGCAGACTCTGTTTTCAGTGTTTTGGAAAGGTTTGAATGGCTGTATTTTATTCAGCACAAAGCTAGAAAAGTGTAAAAAGCCTCCACCTCTGAATTTTTCCAGCTTGAGCAGCTCTTTGAAGAAGCAGACTGTCCTCATTTGAAGAGACATGTCAGCTATCTTACTAGACCCAGGCATTAGAGTTTATTTGAATTCTGAAAGCAAAAAACTAGCTCAAAAACTCTTACCTTTTTAATTGCTTTATTAATTACTTTGGGCTATATTCAGGTTTTTCATGGTTTCCCTATATGAAGGACTTGACAGCATTGTGTTAATATCTGGACTGATCTAAGAGGCCTTTTCCAACCCAATCCTTTCTGTGATTCTATGACTCTAAAGTTAATAACGTACTTGAAAATTCGGTAAATCTGAGATTTTCACAGATCTGTGATTCCAGGAGGTAACAGTACTTGAATGCAACATAGATCTCAAAAGTCATTCTTAAACTGCAAAAGCTGGTAACAAAAGTAGAAAGAAACCTGAAAGTTCAGGTGAAATGTACAAATTTAGCACAAAGCTTTTAGTTTCAACCCAGAAATTTAGCTTGAGAAGTTTTCTTTAGCTCTTCCATGGAAAATGCAATGCATTTACACTGAATTTTATCTCATTTCTTACAGAAACTCAACCAAAAACCCCGTTTGTCTTTCCCAATGGATTCCTATGGTGGGTTTTGTTTGTTCTTTTCTGTCCTAGTCTTCCTCACATACACCTGTTTTCTCACACATGCAGATAGCTGTGTAACACTGGACATTGCATAAACTTACAAGGTCTTCACATAGATTTGCAGTGTTGTTCCATTTTTTCAAACAGTCTTTGGCTTTGTCACCTTCATCTTGCAAGATTTCCTGAAGCCCAGTTATATTCTGTGCAGCCAGATGTATAGAATCCTGAAAGGGAAGATGGCAGGAAGATGAAACTGTATAACAATCTGTTTTAATATACTGAGTTCATTCGGGCAGATACTTCAATAATACTGACGGAATCAGAAATATTTTCCATCTCTGATACCTGTGCAGTTGCTGTGCAGTTTTCAGCCATTGTGGAGTTGTTTACTGTGATAGTATTTTCATGTGGCTTCTCTATTTTCAATGTAAACTACTCAAGAATCAAGTTGTTAATGTTCAACGGAAAAAACTATGCCCTAAACTCATGAACATCCCACTGGAAATCAGCTGCTTCTCAGCAAGAAGCCAGCTCAAGACCCACACATCCTTAAAAGCTGCTCTTGGGGGACTAAGTAGGACTAAAGTGGTCCTACTTACTACTTACTTAAGTAGTGGTCCTACTTAAAATTCACTTACTCAGAATTTTAATCTTAATAAAGTGTGGATCCATTTGGATAAGCAACTGTCAGCACCATTCCAGGCAACAACATTTGTGGACTGAGCTCACTGTCCTCACCTGTTTGCTGAACCAAATGAAGTGTGTTTGCGATAAACCCCATCTAGCTGGCTATTGATCTTCTTACCTCTCAAACAAGTTTCATGTCTGGATAAGGCACACTTACACTTTGACAGGCCTCATGCCATCTACAAAATTGGCAAGTAGTCCATAAGAGGGAGAGGTTGATAAGTCACAAGCCAACCCTCACCTTTGGAGAGGAGGATTGAAGCAGAGACATTCACAGAACTTGACCAGTCTGTACACCTAATGCTAGGCCTCAATACAACCTACAACAGGAAAAAGGGAGGAGTCCTCACATCCAAAACACATATTTTAGGACATTTTAATTCATGTGGCTGCAACTCACTTCTTCCATTTTTAATGAGAAGCAGTTGGTGCTCCAGCAGATGGGCATCACAGCTTCACACAGTGATTGAAAGCCCAAACTGTGCCACCAGACAGCACCTTCTTCTCTGCACTGCACCTGTGTGTCTCCAGAGAGCCTGCTTTTGTCAGGGGCAAAATGCAAAAATGTTGGGCTTCAAAACTTCTTTGCCGTGGACTCAGCAATGCAGCAGCAAGCACAGCTCATTTATTTAGTATTCTGATGTAGAAAGGCCTGCTTATAAATAATTTGGTGTTGCCTAACCAGTGGCAGGAATGTGTGTCAAACTGGTTATGGACAGGGTTCATTTCCAAAAGCCTTGTACTCACCTGTAGATGTTGTGAAGAAAGCGAAATGTTCTTCACACACAGTTTCACAGTCTTCTCTAAACTTCGAAACAACTTTTCTTCCTTATTAAAAGTTTGGTCTTTCACCTAAAATAGACATTTCCACTGTTATTCTGGCAGCCCAAAAGAGCCTGGCCAATGAAAGAAACACCCAGAGTGCTGCTAAAAAAAAAACCAACCCAAACTTTCCCTGAACTCCTCCCTTTGAAAACAGATCAACCCCTAATTCTCCAAGCTCCAGTTTTAATTCAAGGGAAGTCAAAACCACAGGCAACATGACAGAGAATTTAATTTTTAATCCCTGCAGAAGCAAGGGAGTTACTTTATTACAAGCGCACCGGGGTGTGCCGATAAAACTCTCCGTTTTCCTGTTTATTGTTGCTCCACTGGAGGGAAGGACGGAGAAGGTGGTGAGATGCTCTGGATCCGTGGCATCCCTCTGCGGTGGCGGGGCGCTTTCCCCGAGGGGGGCTGTAGGTGGAGCTGTTGCCCCTCGAGCCGGCCAGCCCTTCCCTGGAAACGCTGGGAATGCGCTGGTGCTGCTCTATGCCAGCTGGAAACACCCTGAAAACACCTCTATTTCTGCCTACCTCTCACTTCAGGAGCTTGAGGAATCCCAAGCCTCGTCTTAGTGGTCTCGCTGTAAGGGTCACATAGTGTTTCAAGGTGTGAATTGGGAGCTTTCTCAGTCTAATTAAGCAGGAGAGACGGCTGAATCTTTAACAGATGTGTTCTGATTCTAAACTGGTTCTCAAATGTTTTAAGCTTAATAGGAAACAAAACCAAGAACACATAAACCAGAAGCTTCTAAAGGAAAAAAAAAATCACATATCCTCTTAATCAAATTGAATTCTGTTCTCCCCTGATTTTATAGCCTTGCTGGTGCCTGTCACATTCTGAATGCAAAAATTTCCACTGTACAAGTAAATGAACAGAAAAAAGTAAATGTGGGTAGTTTGCATCAGAGAAAGGGGGAAACCACTGATAAAAAACAAAACAGGAAAAAACGGCATGTGCCTTGTAAAGTCACATCTAGAAAGGCAAGTGACCTTGTATGATCAGCCATCTCACGCAGTGAGGTGCACTGGATATCATTTTCAAGGTCAGTTGTAATCGATTTTCTTTGACATTTAGATTTGAGCTGTCCTGAAAATGCTTATCCTGCTAGGTTTTGAATTACAACTTCGAAATTATGAAGGACCATTTTATTTTTGGCTGACCAACACCCATCAGACTCATCACAGGGTTCTTTGTTCCTGGTAGTTTTGATGGCTCCAGGACTACACATGTAGAGGCAAACCCTGTGGCCTTTCCTAATTAGAGGTATTGCTCATCTTCCTTGATGGGTTCCAAACCTGAATGCTACAACGTGGAGCAAGACAGACTGAACACGTTCTCAGCACCAACAATAACTATTGCCAGTCTATCTGCCAAACATTGACCTCAGGCTCAGTTTCACAAAACTACCACTCACTTCCTCTCTGCTGAAGATCAGAAGTTTAAGAAACTCTTGTGTAAAAAAGGAAAAGGTGGAGAACGCATTACATTATTTTCTATTTCAATCACAAAGATCTTTCCTGTCTTCTGTGACAGTCAGAAAATGACTTTATAAATTATGCAGAAAAAAAAGCAACACCACAAACTCCATTTCCAACATGTTTTGAAAAACGCCCAGTGCAAAAGCAGAACTGAAGCTGTCAATGCAAATCTGCAGTTGGATGAGTAAGTACCTGAGGTTGTCCCCCTGTCAGTATTTTCAGATGGCTGGTGACTCTCTTGGATTTCTTGCTAATGGAGTGAATATTCAGTCGGGAAAACTTTTCTTTAAGGGTTTCATCATCATCATTCTTCCTATACTTCAGCACTGCAGACAGAGAATTTCATTACATTAATAATCTGTATTTGCTGGACTTTTCACAGGGACGGACACACAAATATGAAACCATTTGAGAGCAGACACTTTGATGTCACTGGATGTAATCTTGCATGAAAATGCTTGAGAGGATGAAAACCCTGTTATCAACACTAACCTTGGGGAAGAGTGAAGTTAGGACTTCAACACGGCAAGTCTATAAGAAATATTGCTATTACTGCATTTTAATTATTATCAGTGTTTGCAAGTGCACTATGGACAATATAACATGAATTCTTTCATCATTTTTATATTGAAGTTACCAGGCAGATAACATAGTTGGCTAAGGACAAGTGACATTAAGGCATCTGTTACCTTCTTCAAACTCAGTGCATTACACAACTTGGGTGGCATCAGCCAAAACTGTTGTAGTGAAATATCTGCAGTTTAAACCTCTCTTTTAATGGCCAGTCCAAGCCTACAAAGATAGAACTTACTCTGCTTTTTTCTTACCTAAATCTTTCCTCCTTTTAAGTTCATTGATGTTCACATTAATGTTTTTCATAGCAAAGAGGGCATCTTGTAGTGCCTTGTGGTCAGGGTGAGAAGCAGGAGTTGAATTCAAAAGTTCACGGAGTAACAAAGGATATTTCATCACCCGCTGCACTGGTTTAATCATCAGGGACCCCATATCCATTAGATTTGGCTTTCCTCTACAATTTATACCAAAAAAATTGTCACAAAATGAGAAATTCCTTGAAGGTAAAACATTATTATTTCTATCTAGTGATTGAAGCTGCTGCCTTTTATATCCTTCAGCTGAGATTTCACTTACAGAAAATACCAAAACCAGAGCACTGCTTTGCACTGAATAATAGCCACTTAAGTGCAATTACCATCTAAGTCAGAAAATAAGACACATCTGTCAGAGAAGAGGGGCTGTTGTAAACTAAACCCTCCTGTTACCCTCTCAATGAGAAATACACCCGGGGTCTGAATTTTCTGTATTTTCAGCAGCTTATCAGACTATTGCTTAGACATTACTTCTGAAATTGTCCCACTCAGTCTGACAGTGCATGTGGTATAACTTACACATCACAACACCCAGGAAGGGAGAAGTAGGTGGAAGAACAAATAACAGGAAGTTTGAGAAATGCATGTAAGCAGGACTGTTACATCCTGCTCTGGCCCCTCAGGCTTAAAATTGCAACATCTCAGTGCTATGAGTAACTGGGATGCCCATTCCCAGTGCATCCCTTCTCACAACATCCCTGACTTGCCACAGTGACCTGACTCTTAAACTTTACTGTCTTTTACTTGTGGTTTTTCTTTGCTGGCTACCAGTTAGTTATTTCTAACGATGCCTGAGCTTCCAAAGGGTACCAGATTGGGCCTGGGAAAATGTTGAACAGACAGAATATTCACCCAGGCTTCATCCAACCTGCTGGAAGACTCCTTACACAAAGGCAAAGCAAGAAGTTGGTCAGAGTGGGAGAAGGATTAGGGTAGGAGAGTCACAGCTTCCAGCACAGGCAACAGGGATGCTCTGTGTCTCTAGGCTCAACCCTCACTGACTGGGCCGGGGTAGCAGAGCAGCTTTCCGAGGCATACAAGTGGCTCAGGCCATGAAGGCCACCTGAGCTCTTGGGCCCCAAGCCAGCTGAACTCATGCTCCAGCCCTGCTCTGGACAAAAGCCTTTGCTTACACTCTCCAGGCTTGAATGGAAGAGGCTGCCCAGTTTGCAGGCTGTCACAATAGCGTGAAAGGAAACAGGAAAGGGCAGGACTGAGCCAAACGTGCCTTTCTTACCTTCCACGTGGCTGGTAGAAACATGGGGTCTCCCCAGAGCAGGTAACACCAGCTGATCAAGTCCTAAGACTCGGCCCAGCCACTGCTGAACCTCCAGCAGCAGGACAGACATGTCCTTGGCCTCTCCTTATAACAGCATGCTCCTCAGCAAACCAGGCAAAGCTCCAGCACCAGCTACCCAGAACCTTCCCGCTGAAACTAAGCATGAGATGCTGGTAACAGTGTGGAGGGCAATAAAGCAGAGCAAGTTTTCCATTTGCATGCCCAAAAAGGCTGCTTTGGAGAAGGAAAAGTTGTTTGACATTAACTATGCAGAGTTAAGGGTAGGCAAAGAAGGATTTCTGCATATGGAAAGATGAAATAACACAATGTGGAAGGAAAGTTCAAAAAACAGGGATCAGCCACTTGGTTTTGCAGGCTGACATCAATTGTTTTTTGCAGCAGAAAGAGTAAAAGAAAAAAAGCCTTCATTCCCACTTTTATATGTGTAAAAAGTACAAGAGCCAATCCTTACTGCTGACTAATTAACTAACAATTTGAATGTCTTTGAGAAGAGACATCTGCATATTTAAACCATCTCTCTCAAAAAGACATTATCTGTAAAAAAGTTCTGCATGAAAAAAATTAACAGTAGATGCCTTTTAAGGCTTCTTGCTGTCCCAAAACTTTCTCATCATTTCAATCCCCCTCATTTCCCCTGCATCCTACATTAAATAGAGAGCTATTTTCCCTTCTTTCAGCTTCTGGCAGCAATAATGAAAAAAAAATCTTAAATTGTTATTGTTTTCTCTGAAAAGCCCCATGAATGCAAATCTATAAAAGCTGCCTCATGAATGGAAAAATCTTCAAGTGTCTACTCTTTATATAGTTGCACTTTGGACAGCTGCCCAAGTGATAAACAGCCCTCTGTTTGGTATCTGCATGACACAGTCTTTCAGTATGGTGTGAGAGATAGCAGGTTTGTTATAAGATAATGGCTCCCTGGGGCACTAAATGCCACAAAGTTCAACTCATCTAATTCTGCCCAGCAAGATTAGCTGAGATAGCCACTCTTCCTGGACAAGTCCCATTTGCAGTGCTCCTGGTTAGGACTCACCCAGCCACTGGGCAGGACATGGCCTAGCCATGAGACCCAAGCAGGAGAGTAATGGCTTGTGACATCTATTGTGCAGAAAATTAAGTTGGTAATTCATTTGTGACACTACTTCAGCCTTCCCCCCATGTTATTGTGAGTTTAGCAGGTATTCTAGGTCATACGCAGCTGTACTAATCTCATTGCAAATTATTACCATAGCTCCGCAGTAAATGCAGCTGGAATAAAAGCAGTGAGCTTCAAGGCATACCCTTCCTCCTGCCTCCCAAAGTCACACATACAGAAAGATTCCCACCTGCTTAAACAACCCGTGGTGGTGTGCTACACAAAGGCAGGTGATGCAGGATTTAGTTTCATTTGCTCTCATTACCCAGCAGCTTGTTCCAGTGGCAAACACGACAGCCAGTGAGGTACAGCCAGGCTGAGGCTGGTGTGATATGCAGCTTGACAGTTTTGAAATGGTGTGCGGGCATCAGGCTGCAGTGCCAGCTTAGAGTCTCAGGCTTCATGGTTTACTGTGCCACGTCATTTTAGTACAAGACATGTAGGGCAAATAATTCACTGTGCTGTAAGCCTCTCATGCAAACCCAGGGAATTCACTGAGGCCAAGCAGAGTTTTTAACCTATCGAGCTGCTAGCAAAGGGCAGCACTATCTGGTATTTATGTAATTGTTTTCTAGATCATGCTTGAATGAAAAGCAATCTGGAAGCAGCAACATCACTGATCATTTGGAGTGAGTGAGGCTGTATTTTCCAGTCCAACATCAATCAGATTTTTGGGTGCAGTCCTGCCCAAGACCTGCTGCAACTTTGCAGCCTCTAAGCTGATGAGGTGATGGGTTTTCTGGTGATGGGATTTCTGAGTGCACTGCCAGTCAGTGAGGAAGGCAAATGCCACCACACCGTGTGAGATAGCCAAGCTCAGGGAAGGTCCTGCAGCTAAACTTGCTCAGGTTTGTAAAAGCCCATTTAAACTTAGAAAGTGAGTTGTCTCCTACACTGTACTGGAAACTGTTTGAAGCAGAAAACCAGACATTCGTTTCTGACATGGTTACACAAGGCAGAGCTGCCAGTCTTGTGCTATTTCTATATGTGTTGCTGTCTCACATGACCATAATGTGCCCCTCTGGATAATTTGTTCCTCTTGGGATCCCACTCCTTGTGTGACAGGAGTATATGAGAATGTCTTTTATCAAAACAAAATGCAGAAAAACTATTTTCTATCATAGACTAAAGTTTGAAACCCCCAACTGTAAAGTTTCAACATGCAAATTCCTCAAAGCGTATTTTACACAAATCATAATTACGACATGCGATTGACTGATTAACAAATTCTCTGATTTTACGGGTATGTCTGTTCATCTCCTACCAATATAGACCACACCTGCTTCTCTTTTCTCTAAAATTCATCTGAATTTCATCTGAAGTTGTAATCTTTTCCTTCAGTTCAGCCAACTCCTCCTCTGATCTCTCACTGCAGGTAACTACAGGCATTGCTGCATTTCAATGATCCCAACCTGCTCAATGTCCAGAAACTGCAGCTGTGATAAATTCTCCTTTATAGCTTTTCAAAGATGTCACATTTGGCACAGAAGTCCCCTAACCACAACTCCTCAGTGGCTGAAGGAGTTTTCTGGCTAAGTATTGAAATGAGCTTGTCATTGTCACTGTCAGAAGGAAAATCCTAAGGTGGCCTTCTCCTATAGGGCTACTGAAGGGGTCATCAGCTATATAATACCTTCACCTGGAGAACCTGCCTGTATTGTAGCAAGTTTACAGCAGCCTATGCAAAATGATTTCAGAATGCCTGAATTTCAAAAATTGACACTATGTTGTTGATAAGCACTCCTGCAGAGTGCTTCAGAGCCCTCTACATATGTCCTGGAAAAATCTTTGGGTTATACTGACACAAAAGGCTTGTCTCCTTAAAATTTCCATCTGTACAGTTTTAAACATACTAAAGGTAAATTAAAGATATTTAAAATATTATTTTACATGTAAGAAAGGCATAGTACTTACTCTTCTTCACAGATCTTTCTGCAAAAGAGAAGAAAACAAAACAGGTATTAAATTCCTCCTAGAAAGATTTATACAGATCAGGAGCCAGATTTTCAGATACACTTCAGTGACACAGAGCAGCTGTAAGTGGCCAGTTAACTTAGGTTTATGGCTGCTATGTGCCAGCAGAACCACACAAAACAGCCAGAGAGTACCAGTTAATCTGGCCCTATAACTTTTTGAAAGGACAGCCCCAAATGAGAAAGGATTGTCAGAAACCTGGCTTTGGCTATGAGACCCAGCCTTGTCCTCCCACTCTTAGAGAAGGAAGTTTGGATCACTCTGGTAACAATTTTGAGTATCATCAAATCACTAATACAAAAAGTAAAATTGAATCTGTCATAATTTTACTTTGCATACATTCCTGTCTAACATCTTTAAATAGAAATGTATTTCTTAATGAGAAAGAAAACCTTTCAGCCTTTTAGGATATAGAATCAATGAAGCTTTTTGTAGACTACACATAACTGAAACCTCCCTAGAGTAGGATGGTATTGATAATACACACTGAAAGCAGGGACTTAGAATTCTAGTTTGCAAATGTGCAAACATGTGCATAGAATGTTTTCCTTGTGGTATGCATTCACTCAGGTGCAAGAGAACCAAATGTCACCCCCTGTCTGCATTAGGCTTTCCTGACATCACATCCTCAGCCACTCGTTTCTGACTGCCTGAACTCTCATCTCCTTGCCCACCAGTGCCTAGCTGAGCATCTGGAAGCTGGTGCTATCATTGCTTCTGCATTTTGTGCGCTTAGGACATCCCTCTGTCCCTGTAATATTTGACCGAGTTACTTCAGGCTGAAAGCTGAGCAGGTAGTTGCCAGCATCCTTTCATTTTTACCAGCTGCGTTTCTTTGGCTAAACTAGCAAGCAACATCCCCAGTTTGTATAATCACAGCTGAAACATGAGACTCTACAGAATTTGGATTTGCACATGTCTCCAATGCAGACACCTACATTTTCGGATGGATTTTTTCCTTTTCAGTCAACAGGAATCTCAGCATAGCTAATTAAATCTGATTCGTCTGTACAGATGCGCGGAGTGCCATTCTCAAATTGCTCCTGATATAGAAGTTGTTTTTCACATGTCAGATATTACTCAGCTGAGGAACAGAAGCCCCTAGTAATGTCAGCTAATTTAAGATTTTTTAAAATGGAACAGTACTCTTTCCAAGGAAAAAAACATTTAACAAATAAACATTTTTCAAGAACACTCTCACCAGCCCACACCCACACACCCCGNTCCCTGCCTGCATTTTTTATGTCTCACAATGGAAAACAGCCTATAATTTAATTGGCAACAATCCTGCATAGTTTTCTTCCTAGGGCAAATGTTTTCCAATGGGTAGTAACAGGTTTAGATGACCACAGTTCTGTTTTTGAGAATCAACTTTCAGGTCTTAATATTTGAATGGACTGCAATCTTTAGGCACAGGGAAAAAGCACAACATAGTATACACACACCAGTGCTTTCATTGTTGGATCCTGTTTAAAGGCTAATCAGGAAAGAACAAGACAAAACAAGGCTTCATTGTAAGGAAGTCTTTGTCACTTCCTGCTAGCAAAGGCTAAAGTCGCTCAGCACAAAATATCCTTTTTCTTCACAAAGCTCAGCTGTGATGTTGGAACAGGAGCACCTTTCGCTGGCTCTGGAATTCAAGTGGCAGCATCCACCCTAGCATGTACGTGCATGCTAATTTTTATCTTTTTTTCCTTCCGTGTCCCCTTGCTTCAGCAGCAGGGATGAATGACAGTAGCAGCTTCTCTTGATTAGCCAGGAAAGAAAATCGTAGGCATCAGCAACTAAAACATCCCCTTAGGGGAGATACCTGGTCATCCATTAGCCTGAAAGCCTGAGTTTATATGAAAATCCATTTTTTTTAACTTCCAGAGTAGCTAAAACCTGAGCACCCTGCACATATACTTGGTTATGTATTTAATAACCAGACACGTAGCACAAAATAAGCCTCATTTTCAACATAACCTGTTTTCAAAGTAAACATTGCCCTTTTAATGTTGCTGATATTTTCCTCCACCACTCTTTGCAGATTCACTTGGACATACTTCCCATCTCCTAAGTCTTAACACATCTCTGCAGGCCAGTTACTAACTGGGGTGTGGTTGAAATATCTGTTGCTGATGTACACTCCTTTATTTGTGATAGCTTTACATCTCTCCTACAAGCATGCTGCCTCCTGACAGCTCTCTGTGATGCTTTTGGGAAAGTGAGGGGGCAAGAGGATTTATGGGTGCAAAGAGAAGCACTCTCCACGGTGAGTGGATGAGCAGGTTCCTGTGACTGACTGCAGGGAGGAAGCTGTGGTGGAGGAAAGATGGATCCTTTATTCTGAGGCATCCCCAGTTCTTGACACATTTCCCTGAGGGTCTGCCGATGGCACAAAGCATTTCCCACTGGTGGGACCTGGCAGCTTGCTCCAACACTGTTCACTCTCAAATAGCTCCATCATGAGGGGTTCAGCACCACACAGCAGCTCCAGACCCCTGGGGCCACGCAACAGGGGCCCAGAAACACCAGTGCATTGGAGTAGCTCCATTACAGATTATTTTAATTCAAGCAATGGAATTGCTGAAGACAGGGGGAGAGCAAGTTTCCAGAGAGCTGGGCAAGGTGTTTGCAATAGACCATGATATGATGCAGCATTTTCTTTTGCCAGTATGGGGCACTGAAAGTAAGGGAAGAGCAACCTTTCTTGTGCTATTTTTGGCCATCTTAGAGAGAAAGAAATCTAATCATGGCCCCTGGCTTGTCATCTTTTCATGAAAGCAGCATAAGCCAGAGCTCCCAGCAAGCCTTATAGAACTCCAGATTTACAGGGGATCTTTCATCTGCATCCATTTAAAATGTTCCCTGCCAGGCAAACTGACTATGGACGGAAATCATCATTTGAAAAGATCTTACTTTAAGGACTGTACACAGTCTCTTAAATGCAGCTTCAGTTCTTCATCCTTTTCATAGGATTCCAGCATGGTGTGTGCATCATCATGGCGATAGCAATAGATTTTATACGTGTCTTCTAGTGGGCCTTTAATCTGCAAGAACACTTCCCCTGTTAAGGAGAAAAACAAAGCATGTCAAGTCAGACAACAGCATCTCAGAAGGAGTTTTATTATTCCACCACATTAGCCGTGAGCTAGAAAGGCTGGCTTCCACTATACTTCCCGTAGAAACGATCTTGCGTGTTTATGTGCATTATTTATTACATGTATTTCTCAGCTGCTCATCTTTGTCATAGCCAGGCACCATTATATCAGTGTTAATGCACAAATATTCCCTCAGGAAAAAGCATAAAACCTCTATACCTTGCACCCCTTCAAACACAACCTCCTAATTCACTGCCCCAGCTTAATGCCCCTTCACTGAAAAACACATAGGAGAGCTTAACTGATAAAGAGAGACCATTTTTGTGTCATGGGCTGGCAGGAGGGATGAATGTAAGCCTGTTAGTTTTCCTTTTGACTTTTTTTTCCAGCTGAATATGAACTTAAATGGGTTATAACAGGAATAATGACTCTGTCTTACATTAGCCATTTCAATTTTATCTGTTTTGCGAAATCCTGAAATGGCAATTGTTATGGCCCAGAATAGAGAATTTTTGTCACATGACAGAGGAACAACCTCCACCTCTCCTCTAATGAAGTAAAATTGCAATGGATTACAGTCATTTTTATAAAGAATCTAGGTTTATATACAGCTGAAGAAGGAAAACACTTCCATTTCAAGTCCTCCACACCACCATTTTCCCCCGAAGAACAGTTGGGAATTTTAGAGGCACTAAAGTAGTCCTACAATCGTTTCCCATTTAACTCTGGAGCTAATTCTCTCAGCCTAAAAACTCCTGTGTCGGTTTCTATGTATGTAAGAAATATTATCCAAGCGGAGAAGGCATGCCTCATCTCTCCTGCCAAGATATTATTTCAGTTCTTACACCCTTATGTAGCAGTGCCCTGATCAGAGTCCTTGGAAATACATATAATAAACAACAGCAATGCTGAAAACTCCTGTCTCAGGCATTTACTGAAAATTACATCTGTGTGGCAACAAGTCCAACATTTTATAAAAATTCCTTTTGAGTTATAGCAATGATTATTAAAGTTAAAAGCTGAACACCACATTAATTGGGAGCTCTCTATTCATTCACAGAGCAAGCACTGAGCTGCCAGGCCTCCTGCATGTTTCATCCTGACCAGAGTGTGCTGTTTCATAATACATTGCATTGAGCCACTCTGTCTTAAAGTGAGAAATGATTCAGTTACCACAGTAACACAGCTCTGGGTTCTTTCCCTTAGCAGCGAAGGTTAACTGGGCTGTCTAATGCATGTTGGTTTCAAGGTGCAAATAAGGGAAAAACAATGAAAAGCTAAGACCATCAGAGTTCATTTCAGTTACTGTAAGGGCACAGTCAGAAAAGCACCAGCATCCTATAGTTAAATTCTCTTTAGCTGTCTTCTCTGTCTTGTGCTTACCACTAACTCTGATGGCTACCAACGCACATTGCTGACTTTCCCATGAACTCTCTATACAGGTCTTTATTAGCTAACAATGTAATGGGAAACCTTAACAAGCTTTCTCTTGATCCTGTGTGCTTGGTGCCTGATTCTCGGAGATGATGAGCTTTCACAGTGCTTAGCATGGCCTGTACTATGCTAAGCCCTCAAGTGAGGTTCTGTTTTCAGCAGGAAAAATGCAAGCTGTAGACTTACAGCTCCTTTCAGTATATACTAGGGGCTGAAAATTATCTTCTCCAGGAAGAAAGAGATGAGCAAGTTTTGTTCACTGAAGTATTGTGCCACAATGACAGATACTTTCATTGATGCTCAGTGATGAGAAAAAATATTTGCTGATTTCAAAGACAGGGCCTTTTAAAAGCAGATTGATTTCTTAAACCTAAAACCCGTCTTGGTTCTGAGCCATATGGACCGAATCAGAAGAGTTTTGGGCATATCACTGTGGAAGCTTCCTTTATGGACCAAACCCACATTGTATTTGGGCACAAATTTAAAAATATTCTGATGGATGCAAATCTGCATCACTGTCACAGAGAAAATCCTAGAAGGAAGGCTTCAGTAACAGAAACAGTTACTCCCCATGGCCTTCCATGGTGCTTCATGTGTGGACAACAGTGGGAGATGGAGGAAAAAGGGGTTTAATAGATACAGTTGGGTTAAGCTTATTAAGTCCTCATATTCCTCCATATACAGCATCCAGAACAGAGAGGAGAAAAAATTCCAGAAAGAACCACAAAGGGTATTTAACCTCAGAGGCATTTAGCATCAGAAGACCAAGTGCCTCAAAAGGTCTGTCTGCATTAGCATTTTAGCTCAGATTAGGAGAGGACTTTTGAAGCCAATCATTCATTAGACCTCATCTCCCATGCACTGGTTGTGTGATGGAGCAGTCATAGAGACACAAACTGGATCTTTTTGAGGATGGTAATTACCAGAAGGCACACTCCAAGGGCACATCCTATGCCGTCCAACCATAAACATGCCGGCATCTCTCAATCCACAGGAACATGCTACAGCTAGTCTGAAGTAAGGCCTCTCGAAATGTGTAGTATGGATACCAGCCCCTCAGCAGAAACTCTTTAACTCTGCAAGTCTGCTCCTATTGGACATTACTACTTGTCAGTGTGGACACAGCATAAAGCATGGAGAACATAGATTAAAATAAGGCATGAATATGAGCAACCACATTGTTTTGGTTTCAAAAGCAGTGAATCAGCAGTTCTCTTCAACCTCACAATGACTGGCTTGCCTTCCAAAGTAAGATATTTCATTGCAAGATATTTAAAGAAATTAAACGTAATAGAATATGCTGGATGTGTTAAACATTCTCAGCCTGGTTTTTCTATAGGCTGGCTTCAACAACTTTTACACAGATTATGAAGATCCTGAAAACAAAATTATTGCCTTGATGTACTTTTAGAGGACAACAAGCCTACTAATTTACTGCTTATAGTTATGCAATTATTCCCCTGCTTTTGTCTCAGCCTTTGGAAGAATGTCTCACACCTTACTTGACAGCTTTTTTCCTGCCATAGGTTAGCCAACTCTGTGATCCACAATCCTATACATGTTCATGGTTCTTTGTCTGATTCTGGAGAAATGCATCCTAATAGATGGATGAAATTGTTTGTCTTTACTTCTGGATGTAACAGGGAACTAATAGAATGATTCTCTTGGCTGTGAGAAAGGCACTTCCTGCTAGAATAGAACATTGCTTATTAAGAGTATGACTCATCATGATGCTCTTTCACTGAAATACTGCCAAACAACAGACGTATCAAACTACGTTAAGCTGTTGCCTTGGCAAACCTGATTGAGACGTGTTAGGATTAATACTTTTCCCAAGCCTCACATGCTTTAATATAATGTTTCTTAGTCAAGTGGCAACCAATCTTTTTTACCCCATTATTGGCAAGAAGAGGGGTACTTTCTATAATGTGTTACCTGTGGTATGTGGTCAGTTTAGGGAGGAAAGAACCTTTCTGACCTCTGAATCACAGCTGGAAGTTTTTTAAACTAAACTGTCTGACTTTGCACTAAAATAAATTCAGAATTCTCACTTGATCCCTTAAAGTGGCTCACCTATGGGCTCTGCATTGAAGAAGCAGTAAAGGGAGAGCTGATGAGTAGTAACTCCTTAAATCTCTCCAGCTGTGACAGAATGTCAAGTGAATCACAGTCTTAACATTCATGGCCTGATCTGCAGAACCTGTGACTGTTGTGACATATCCAGGGCCAACCTGTTTTCTGAAAATACCCATAATCCCCACAGACATTACAACACAGAACCCTACAAACTTCAGATTCATTACAGCTTTCTTTACTGTCCATGTACCTGTTAAGCACACTCAACTACCTCTTACATGAACTGTATTGCCAGTGGATACATGTTTACAGAGTTTGGGGTGGGTTGGGGTTGTGACATGCTTGTTATTCCAATAATTTTTAATGCTTTTCCTGAATGGCACAACTATGAGGACGCAATATAAGAGCTGGTGTAAGCATGATGTAATTTAGGTAGGCAGTATCAAACTTGATGAAAAGGATCTTATCAGTAAGTTGTATAACTCAGCACTGCAGGTTTTACTCATTCTAAACTAATTTTCTCCTTTCTCCCCCCCACCATCAACATCCAGATGGATGGGAAAAGAGCACCATAATCATACAAGTACAGTAGGACAAACTGGATATGTTTCACATGTAATTTTTCCTATGTCATTATGGACAGCTTTTAGCATGCCAGTCTCTGGGAAGGGTACTGGGGAGTCAAGTCTGATGAGAGTTGAGGACAGGAGAGAGTAATGTTTATTCTTTCACGTAGCTTTGTAGAACTCAAGAGGATGGTAAACATACCGATTATTTGCATGGGTGGTTCCACATCTGTTGTGGCTTCTTCCAACAATGACAGCAGTTTGGCTGATACTTGATGGACCAATTCAATGTTGCTAAACAAGCCATCCACGTCAAAGCGAGCAATCTAAGGGAATACAAATATTAAGCAGCCACTGACAAAGGATAAAGAAGGACATTGTGTGTTACAGACTTTCTCTTGCTATGCCCTAACTGTTCAACACTCCAGGAAGCACCACTTCTGCAAAACCTCATATAAACATCCTCCTTGTGACTTCAAGGACACGTATACACTTTTCAGACTCATATAATATGGTTGACGCAGTTAACAAAGGGTATGTTATCAAGTGCTTTTAACCTTATTTTGAACTATCCCTAATCTGAAAGTGTTTACCTAGGAAGGAAATAAATATTATCATCTGAAAAAAAAGAAAAGATCCTTAGCTGGCTTTAAAATGTTTGTTTACTTTCCCACTGAGGAAAACAATAGTTGACAGTGGATTTGATTCCCTGATTACAGAGGCCAATACATAAACTGAGACCTTGGCACTTTGGTGCCAGCTTCCAGATACAAAGCCTTCTAGATAGTTGGTATTGTCTTAAGTTAGTTAGATTAGTTGTCCTATAAATCCAAAAATATAATCAAGATCATATAATTTCCACTAAAACAAACACATTTACAATTCTGGGTATTAATATAACCCAGTGAGCTTCCTACAGAGGCTGGGCACACAACATGGACTGTATCAATTTACACCACCAGAAAGTTTGGTTCCACGTCCCCACTCATTTTAGAGGAAGTAAAAAATGTCCAGGACACATATTTTTCATTGCACAGCTGGGCAATACCTACTATCTGGGGACAACTGAAGATAGCCAGTGGTAATTTGCTAATATTGAGAACAAAGACAAGGCCAATTTCATCATCTGTATTAATATCCTCTGAATCTACCTCTCCCATTTGGAACAGAATTGCTGATTTACATAGCAGCTTACCAGATGCCAGGAGGATCAAATTGCATGCTATTGTAACAGAATCAGAAATATACTTTCAGTACTAATGCAGTTAATTTCTTTATAAATATTATAGGGGCTAAAACATGTTTTATCCATTTGGAAATATGAAACAAACTCATTGCTAGGCCAATTTTCTAAATGTTATTCTTCTCTAAACACATTACAAACTTCCAGTACGGTAGTTTATCCGAGAACTAGCCTTAAAATCATATAACATTCTTGAAAGCCTTTCAAAAATGCAGTTATAATCTCTAAATTACTTTTCCAGTATACATTTAGCATAGGACTTCTGACCTCCTCCCCAGCACAATACCTACATAGTATTTGCAACAATGCTGTGCGTGGACACTTACACAACAGAGAAAGGAGTGTTTTCAGTTGTCTGGAAATGAGCAAGGAATACAGCAGACTTGTCAAAAATTTCAAGTTCAACCAGGGAATACTCTTGCTCAGTGCTGGCCAGGCTGGGGAAGGAGTCAAATGAAGACTACTAAGTGGATGAACAAGTGAGGAGGAAGAAGTTAAGAACTCCTTAAAAGTTATGTCAGCTGATGCCAGCTCTTCCAAAAATGGGTTGGTAGGAATTAAAAAAGGTCCTGCAGGAGTTCAAACAGCACAGGGTTCAGCTGACCACAGCATTTCCCAACGAGGCACTGCCAATGTCATCTAAAGACACTTTGGCCTCTGAACCTGTATTTTGTCACCAATTTCAGAAGAAACTCCATATAATACCTAGGTTAAGGTCTGTTTAAAATTATTTTTATTCTGTTTCTGCAGCAGATATCATCTGTGCAGCCTCTGTGAATGCTATGTTTCAGGTCCCACAAATATAGATCTTTCTCTGGACAATCTCTTCTATTCCCAGCTTTCAGCTGCACCATTTTTCTACAAATTGAAATATTGTTGAGAAAAAGTTGCTCTTTGAAGTCTCAGCTGATAAAGAAAATGGGTATCATTGGCCTAATAAGATCTTTTGCCTGAAAGGTAGTTTATTGCCTTACTCTTAAATGTATCTTTTCTGTCTAGAATGCAAATTCTCCAAGTGCTCACTGGCCTGTCAAGCATGGTATTTATCCACCACAGCTCCCTGGTAGGATGGATAGAGTTATCTCAACAACTGAATGTAACCTTGATGTGGAAGTTGATGGCATTCCAGTTTTATTAGTTGTCACTGCTTTTGGAGGTACCGGTAAAGGTCTGCCAGGGCATGTAAGAAGAGTTATAACTACAGAGCAGTATGCAGAGCTGGAAGCTGCTATTGCAGCCAACAGGCAGGGATATAGCATTCAAGCTGACTTCTGGACAAGTACCTCAATGCAGGCTTTATGCAAGCACAGCACAAGTGTCAGGAGCATATCTGACCTTCCACTCACCTCACCAGAGCCCTGACACATCACTTTCTGGAGTGCTAGCTCCAGACCCTCTCCCAGCACCACGTCAGTCTCACACTGACACTTGTGCTTGCATTAAGATTGTCCACAGGCAGAACATGAGTGAGTTGAGACCTTGACATCCCTGCCTCATCCTCCCCCCCCAGCACTCACCTGCTTGTTTCTCAAAGGCTGAATCACTTCCTTAATGCAGAGATCCAGGTCACTGATGTAGTCTTTCTCCGTCTGCATGAGTTCTGCAATGATTTTCACCCTCCTGGCCATCATGCATCTGCTGATTTGTTCTTCATCCTCCTGGGGGGAAGTGGCAGAAGTTGAGGATCCCACCTGTGGGGCCATTTTTTCTGTTTAAAAGAGAGATTTGTGAGGAGTGTTGTAATTCCACAAGCTCACCCAGCTTGCCCTGCACAACCATGGGTGGGGGAATATAACTGGTGCCTGCTGGAAACTCCCAAATCACAGTGGTGAGCAAGAAAAGAAGCATAAGAAATGGCAAACCCGAATCAGACTGAGTGTCATCCCATCTCCTTCGTCTAAAAGTGGACACAGGTTTGGCGAAGGAAACCATCTCTTTGGCATTAAGGAAATAACCCATCACTGAGTTCCCCAGATTACATGTTATGTATTGGGCAGAAATTTTCTGTGGAGCACAGCAAAGTCTGATCCTTGTCACACTGAAATTCAAGGATAGCTGATGCCCTTCTACTCCTTTGAAAACAGTCTTGGTCTGACATTATTATGATTTGAAGGATGGGAAAAAAATGTGTTCTGTGAAAGAAAAAGGCTGTTTACCATAGAAAATCTTCACAATAATAACCTTTGTTTTGTACAATGTAACATTGAGTCTATTCGTGGGAAACTGAGGGCAGCAAGTACTGGAAGACAAACTTTCAAGTAAAGACAATGTTAGTAACGATGATGATGAATCCTCTAACTCTGTTTAATAATAATCTTTTGAAAGAGGCAAAGGAATTAAAGGACAATATAGGAAAACCTTTAATGATCAATAACAAACATTTCTTGGAACAACAGATCATTGAGATCAGGACATTCTTAACTGTTTTTCAATACTTAACATCAGGAATATCTGGTTTGTTTCAGACACATGAAAATGCAAGCAACTCTTCTACAGATGGGTAATTTATGTACACTACAGGACCTGCACACAACCTACTTATCTGTAATGATGGTCTTCCCATTTGCTGGTTTGTAAAGCAACTTGCAGAGATCCATGTCAGGCTGTAAAAAGGGCACTGAATTTTATCTGTCGGCATTGTCAATCTGTATTTTTCACTAAGAAACACACACACATACAAAACCAAAAATAAAACAAAACAAAAATTAAAAAAAAACACAAGTGAAGCATTTCAGAGGCTATTGTGGTGTTTTTCTGCTAGCCACAAGATGGTGCAGAGTACCAACAAAGATGCACATATCATTAGGTGCTCAAACTGCATTACTCAGGTCGAGCTTTGACAGCACGGGCTTTTATTGCTCAGAGGCAAAGGATGGGAATCTCCCCTGAGGATCAGTCTGCTACACCTGTGTGTCAGCTTCTTGCAGGGAGCATACTGAATAATGAGGGAATAGCAAACAGTATCAGGTGCTTTCCTCACTGATAGCCAATAGTGCAGTTGTTTGAATTGATGGTCAAGGGCGAGGTCATGAGCATTTAAGTAAGCATTGAACAATGTGCAGCTCACCAGTGTAACACTGGCCAAGGATGTTGACGATAACCCGGGGCTGGACTTTGGGGAAAAAGCTAAGCAGCTTTCAGGACAGAGGGCCTTCACCCATCTTCTGACAAGAGGTGTAAAATATAATAAATCCAATGTATCATCTTCCACATCTTCTACCATTATGCTGACCGCTGATATTCAGAAAGGACAGGTTCATTATTAATCTTTCGTCCACCAGGTTTTCTAATGAGTCTGATGTGACCACAGTTTGTTTCAAATAGCTGCCTTGGGACTGCACCTCTATATATAAACAGTGAGGACAAAGAACCCAAACAAACTAGGCCAGGGGGAAAGGAGGGAGGGATCGGACTATTTTTTTAAACTTTTTTGTATTTAGATGTTCTTTCCAGCTTTGAGTTTTTAGCCTTGAAGTCTGTGTATAATAGGCATAAACATTTTGTCCTCAAGTTTGCAGACAGACAATAAAAAAGAAACATGAAGAGAATATCGCCCCTCCACGAGGCCTTGGCTATCAGAAGAATTTTAAGCTGAATTTTGCCCTGGTGAGTCTGTGCTGGTGTGAGTGCATGAACTGCACAGGAGCTTGTGCTGCTGCAGAGCTCATCCACCAAAGGTGCTGTGTGCTGGACAAATCAAACTGCCCTTACATTAGTGAGGAGAGCAAAACTGGTACCAGTATCACCTCACAGCTCCCTCTGAGAAATTTTCTGCTCGAGTCACAGAATGAGATCACCTAGCCTGCTGCTGACCAGCAGGTACTTTTTACTCTAAAAACTTATAGTCAGTAACCACATTTATAAATTCACAAGGAAGCACATGAACAATACCATGCACTGAAATTAGGACTTTTCTTGAGATTGGGTGTGAAAATGTTTGTGTGCATATAACTGTATGTGAGAGTTTAGGGCAGCTTCTGAGAAAGTGCAGAGAGAACCAGACATCCTGGAAGATCTCAAAAGTGTTGTTTTCTCTCAGATACAGCACTGTTATATCAGATGAAATTTAAAGGTAAGCACGAGATGCTGTGCAAAAGAACTTTCTAATCTTTTATTCTGGTGGCAGGGGAGGGCATTATATGAGCAAAATAAAGCCACTGTATCCCACTTCAGACTGGAAGTTACAATCCCTCAAGAGGCTGTTCTTTCAGTTCATGTCATTAGATCACCCTGATCAAATTTGATTCTTGAATTATGTCAGGTCTCATCTATTATCCTTATTGCATGATAGATAATAATGCTAGGAAAGAAAAATGATTCTCAACAGGAAGAAATAATAATGAGAAATACCAGTTAGATTCTGTTTCCTTATAGAAAGCATGTTTTTTTTAATAAATGTTTCCTTTTGTTAAATGTAATATAATTTTCCATTTTCACTCAATATGTTCACTTTTTCATTTCAGGCATATCTGTCTCTATAGAATGCAACAGCAAGATCCTGAAGTGATGATTACAGCCAAAACATACGACTTCACGTTCAGCTGATTGCTTTTGACCAGTTTGAGAACATTAGTACCTTGCTGAAATCCTTGTGGAATAAGTGAAAGTTTAATGAATGCACAAACAGCAAGTGCATATGAACACACTCATTTCTACCTGGTAACGTGTACCAGCTCTGGAACAGTTGAAGTTGGAGGATTAGCAGGAAAAGACATCACTGAGGATTAAGTGTTACAGTAAGAATTTGACTCATTCATCCTCAGAGATACCAGGTTCAGAAAAATGAAAAAATAGTCTGTTGAACAGTTTATTAAACAGTTGCATCTTAAGCCCAGCTTACATAAAACTAAGTGGTACTTTTAGTAGCCATAAAAATAAAAAGTAGAAGGCAATGCTTGCAATTGTTGCTTTGTGATGTCAGCTATCTGCAGGAGTCATCTTTCTGGAGGACTTTGCTTTGGAGAAGAAGGTGGTGACTTTGGTTTTCCAGCTGTGTACTCTACTTGCACAAAACAAGAGGTTCACTATGTGATGACATGGACAAAGCAGCCGCATTGTCTTACAAAAGCAGTTTCTTGCAAGTGTGAAGTCTAAAGATATCCCCCAGATGGAGACATCCCACAATACAGTGAGGGCACGGAAGAACAGAACCCACAATGTGCAAATGCAGCAGCTCTCTTTGGGCTCAGGGGAGGTATTGGGAGACCCACAGCAAGTGACTGGAGAAGCAGCTACAGCAGGGTTGCAAGACCTATGCATGTAAATTTCCCTGGTTTTCACACCTAGAGAGTGAGCAGCTCCGAGAGGTCTTCTCTATCCATCCTTCCAGGTAAGATGCTCTGGTTGGGTATTACATCCACCCTCGGGGAGGGGACCCAGATTTCTCCTCATTGAATGCTTCCCACGTGGCACCGAAGTACTGGCACAGAATACAGGAATTAGTACAGTGATTCAGTGCATGGAGTGAGCAACAGGCCTTTCCATTACTTAAGGCAGCATTTGGAGAATGCTACACTCGCACTGTACAGATACGGGGATTTTGCCTGGCACAAGGGAGCAGTGAAGGCATAAGTTATCAAGGTATAACAAATAAACTACAGCATTACTGTGTTTTCACATGTGAAACATGGGGCTTGTATCACCCCAGATAAAATTATTCCTCTGTGAAAGCAAGTCCTCAGATAACCTAGCTATAACACATGGGAATGTACACCGACTTTTATCAGTTGGATTTGGGAATGAAATGCAGGCAGCCAAGTTTAGAAACTGCTGCTGTGGCAGCTTTCCTCTCCCTCCTCACACCACCTCTCCAGCCCTGCCCTCTACACCCCTGCTTGTGCTGTAGGTGCTGGGAAGGCTACGGGGCACAGGGACACTGGGATCCTTGGAAGTGAGAGAGCCTGAAATAGGACAAGCAGCGGGGAAGGATGGAGTGTCCCACTGTATGCAAAAGGAGTGCACCACACTAGCTAACACACGGGAGTTTGACTCCAGATGCCACTCCCCGAGTGAGGGACCACTTCATAAAGGGCTTCCTCACAGTTTTGCACCAGAGTTGTTATTGTGCAACAATAGGGTGCAAACATGGTGAGAATTAGACTGCTGAACTCCAAGTTGGGCATTGAAATAGGAAAGGACTGGGAGAGGTTTGTGGAAAACCTTTTTTTCTCTTTTATTCAGAGAGGCAGGTAACAGCAGCATTGTTCAGAAACGGGTTTGCTGAGCTATACATGCAAAAAATCCCTTTTCTGAACCCAGGAAGAAAGCACTGCAGGACCAGAATGATCTTGCACCCATATTCTTGGGCAACAGGTTTGCTTATAATATGTGCATCAGAGACTTCCTTGCAATTAGGTCATTTGATCTTTGATCATTTTTCTGTTCCATAAGGTACAGAAAATATTTACATTCAATGCGCAGGTTCTTTCTTCAATTCCTTGACAGCAGACCGCTTTAATTATGTGTGTGCTGACAGGACTACAGAGAGCTCCCATGTGACCGCGGTGGAAGGGAAGAAAGCTTATCATCAGGTGACAGAAGAATGCCCTCATTGTTAGCACCAATACTTACAAATAAACCTTTCCAGTGTGTCATATACTAGTATAAATATACCACTCCTGTGGCACTGAGCTAGTATGTAAATAAAGTAAGAACTGAGGAAGGGTTTGTACCTGAACCTCTTCCCCAGGGACACGCACCACAAGATTTGGCACAGATTAGCTGTACAGACTGTGAGCTGTGTGGTCCACAATGCAAAGTATCCCAATTAATAAAATATTTGCTGATATGCTCAGAGGAGGATCTGTAAACCTCCTTGGGTCCTAGTCTTCACTCCTTTACCCCAGCTGCTGTTACTAGTTATGCTCTGGTAGCTCCTAAAACTCCTCGGCCACACAGCAGGACTTGGTTGTGCCGAGTGCTATGCAAACACAGCAGCACAAAATGGATTCTGCTCTGAAAACATGAGCTCATTTCCCAGCCCCTGCAATAAGTTAAAAGAATAACTCCAGTTTTATTGCAGAGCAAGTTAGCAGAATTAGATCCTCCGAGCTTAAATTTACATGGAAAAAAATAAAAGTATTTGCTAGATTGTGACTTCTCATCACAGGGCACAAGGGGGTATTTTCATAGAGCCATCTCCTGCACTTCAGGAAATAATGTGGACTTTTACTCCTTACTGCACTTTAGCAAGCCAGCTGCTACAAAGATTACTTAATTTTGCAGTGAAATATATTATCTGCATTGTAGTCCATAGAAAGTTAATCAGTAAGTACAGCACAAAGCAAATAAGGAACTGGGGAGAGGCACAGAGGATCTTTACTCCTAGTGAGAGGTACAAGAATCTCAGTGAATGGGCATCCCATGCAGGAAGGAGCGGTGTGCTCTGCAAGCAGGGAGGAGAAAGGTGCCCCACTTGAGATGGAGCAAAGGGGGATGAGTTGCCTCTGACTTGGCTTTTGTATGCCAAGGGATAGCAGCTGTCCAGGAATTTATATCATTTCACAGGTTTCTGTGTCATTTCTGATGTTGTTTAGTTCTCATAACTACATTAGACACAGAAAACACATGGCATTCTGGGTTCAGATGCAAGCTCTGAGGCAGTATACTGCAATAGCTGTATGATTTGAATCACTATCTATTACAGGTATGTCACCAATGCATTTTAAATTGAAACGTGTGTAAATCATTTACCAGGGCAGTTGACCCATTCACAGCTAAAGCTATAAAAGAGTTAATATGTAATAATTTGTAAGTCAAAGACTATTTTTAAGGCATGCATTCTCTTGCTGAACACTGCAAATGTGATCTCTGATTCCTTCAAGAAACCCACCATTTTCTACAGTTCATTTTTCACAGCAAGCACAAGTTTGGCATATGATTATTAGCAAAAAACAGCAATCTGTCCAAAACCTAACAGACAGTGAACTATGCTTTAAATTCCTCTTCATGGTCTGCCCTTTTTGGTTAATAACATCTATCCCCATGACACATCATATGTTACTCTGCCCTCATCTTGCAAACGTTTATGTGCCAATAACTACATCAAGCAAACCCCTTTTACCAAAATACATAGGTACTCACAGACTGTAAGCCTTAGGTTAATTCAAAGACTGATCTCAACATTAATACAATGTATAAATATTAATATAGCTACTTTTAAAGATGCTGATGATGGATTTTCACTGCAGAAAAGAGAGCAACTCCTACCAGCTAAACAGCTATAGATAATACATTTGAAAATAGAGATGCTAAATACTACTTTGTGCCACTGCTTATGGAGACCAGTTAGTCCTTCATTCCTCTTGAAAAGATATATGTGCAGAATTTTCTAGTGAATGTAGAGCAGAGCAGTGCATAGAAATGTCACTGGAGCTCTGCCTTACCTCCTATAAAGACCCTTGATATTATTTCTGCAGCCACCACAAACGCTAGTGAATATATCTTTCTTAGCCCCATTCTTCCCTCTTCACAAAAGTGATGCTTCTGTCCAGTTGATGGAAGAAAGAAAAAGTATATGGCTTGATCAATGCATTCCTGGACTCACCTAAAAATGCAACTACAACCTGGGTTCTAAATGACTGCATGGTTGTATCATGAACCTGACATTTGATAGCAATCACCTTATTTTCCTCTATCTAAAATGTGGCTGCAGGCTTTTGGTTATCTCACAGGATGAGCTGAAGTAGAGGCACTAATGCTTGCCAAGCTCCTTGAGAATATAATAGTTACTTTGCATCTTATTTCCTTTTTAAAAAGAGTAAAGTCAGGAGGTGTTGCATGGCCATTCACACCAGATTAGGTATTGAATACATGTATCTAGTATAATAATTACCCATGAAAATGCTTCCTTGTGTTTTAATGATTCCTTAATTTCAAAGTGAAAAACACAGAAGTTTTCACCTTTGACAATGCTATTGTGTTCATGTTTGTAGACTGACAGAGCAAACCACCTGGATTACCCTGGAGATCTGGGTGGTAGGCTCTTTCTCACTCTTTGTAGAAAACATTTTGGATTCTGCATAAAACAGCAAAACTTCAGTGAAATTCAAGGGCAGAAAATGAATTCTCAGGTGTTTTTATGTCTGACTTCTTGCTCTCTTTTTTTGTTTATTTGTTTGGTTTGTTTAAAGGCTTTTATTTGGGGACCTATGTTTCCAACACACTAAGCAGGACTTTGAACATATTCTTCAGAGCTACTGAAAATGGTTGTGGAGGGCAACAGCCTGGTTCCTACTCAGGGAACCATTTGAAGCATGCAGAGGGCTGGAAGAGCCCTTGGGAAACGTCTTGCCCATACTTCACGTTGCACAAATGTACTGATGTAGGCACTGGGGTGTGTAAAGACACCCTGGTCCCCATGCTCTGCCCAGCTTGCCTGCCACTAGCAGAGACAGGGGTCCTGCAGCCCCTGACTTTTAGCTGTGGAAACCTGCCCCACTCACAGGAAATTCCCTTCTGCAGGATTTGCTGCTGTTGTATCTCTCTCTCTTACACGTCCTTGTCTGTGCTGATACCTACCCCCAGCTCTGCAGACTATGTGTTAGAAAACATATTAACAGGAGACCATAGGAAGGAGGGGTAACTAAACGCAGAGCTCGCAGAGCTCTTCCTGCTACAAGTATGGGAAGAAAGTGCAAATTACCATTTGTATCTTTTTGCAAAGCACTTACCATTCTATCATGATCAGAAAGTCCCGACCTGGTGATACACAACAGACCACCTGTCACCAACAGAGCTGTTGGGTTTTCTTAACAAGAATGGAAGACTCAAAAGCTTTGTGCCTCACTTCGCATCCAAAAGCTAGTGAGAAAAATGAAGAGCATAAAGGTCTAGGATCATAGTACATCATCAGCGCTGGCAGGCAGCACATTAGGTCCGGGATCCGGGATTGTTATCAGATTCAGGCACATCTAGATCAGGAAAATTTGATCCAGGTCAGTCCTTGGCACACAGCTGCATTTCTTTCTACAGCGAGTGTAAATATACTTTATAGGAATTTCTATAGCCTTTGTATTTTTACTCTGAGGACAGGCAACCTTTAATCCAATATAAAGCCTGCAGGTACCTTGTTAACCCATCACTATTTTCCTTGAACAAAGGGAAGCAAGCAGAGTGGGCTGATACAGGACCGATGCTTTGCAATATGTGGCCGCGGCAGTCTCAGCTGGTGGAAGGAGCTGTAAAGCTGGATTTACCATCTCCTTGGACTGCTGCCATAAACATAACCTCACATTCTGCCATGGCTTCCTAGGCTTCCCCGCCTCCTTCGCTTCAGATTTTAAACAGGAGACATTCATGGCATGAATACGGCCATCATGGGACAGGGAGATCTCACAGTTTTTGCTGGATACTACTCTGATAACCTTGACCTCACCTGGGCAACCCCATTCACGAGGTAAAAACTGCTGTTTTGGTGGGATGTGTGCCAGGAGCTTGCCTGATCAGCCATAGTGATCCATGCTTGTGCCCTGAAACACCTCTGCCAGATCCCTGAAGCATGGGCCAGACTTAAGTGAATATTTTTCATCTTGTCATTGATTAGCTATCACGAGGAGGGAACAGCATAACTGATGAACCGCTCTGTTGTTCTCAGCGTATGCAACCCCCATAGAAAACCTATTATTTTCAGGCTTATTATTTTATTTTCTGGTTTTATTGTCTCTCTGAAGCAACGCTACTTCCTAATTAAGTGCATCAAAACCACAATTCAGCAATCCAAAGTATTTTTCTATTTTATTTGCCCATAAAGGATTATAGTCACTAGAGGGACTGTAACTAGGTAGTTATATCACTATTAGTAATATACACTTACAGTATAATAATACTCAAACCCTGCTTTTTTGATAGGACCCTGTCAATCAAGACCCTGGAAACTCACAGTTGGGTGTTCAAATGCACTTCCAGAAATACCCACTTTTCATGCTTTTCATGCTTTTCTTCAATTTGTGACATCACATTTAATTTTTGATTGACAAGCCTAATACTGGCAATACTTTACTACAATTTGTGGTCCAGATGCAATTTGGTTACTTGAAAAGACACCCCCTCCATAATGGTATAATTTGAATCATTATATCCATCCAAATATGTATTTGGACATACTTAGTTCAGGCTTGTACAATCCATGCAACAGATAAACACATTACAGATCATGGTATTTTTAACTGAGAAAAAAAATGCCCTTGATGCTTCTAATGACTCGGCATAAACGCCACTTGATACAAGAGCCAGAAACAGATAGGACACAGCCATCCTTTCTTCACATTACTGTTTGTATTGCAAACAGATTCTGGTCATGAACGAGAAAGATCCTGGTTGCATATGCGTTTTGCAGGAACTCACCAAAACCTTTGGTTATATTTTGTGTCCTGTCTGCACGACATTATTTAGAAAAATTAGAGGAAACACTTCACACCCTGGAGGTGGGGGGCAAGGGTAAGGGGGGCCATTGCTCATTCTCGTGTGAGTGCATGGAGGCAGAGATGGCCAGTCCCTTCTATATGTCAAGGCTGCATCCTGGAGGGCGCAGGGACACCACCCCAGCTCTGAGCATGCCTAGCAGCAGAGCACCAAACAAGCTCCCCAGTACCTTGTAATTTCTGGTTGTACTCTGTCCTGTCGGACTGACTCCTCCTCAAGGTGCCATGGTCCCCGGCGCTGGTGGTGCTCTCCACCACGGGCTCCGTCCTCCTCCTCTCCCCAATGTACAGCTTGCTCCTCAGCAGGGCCAAATTCCTCTTCTTTCCCCCCATGCCTTCCTTCCCCGGACAGTCCATGCTCACCACGGACAGCCTCGCTTGGTGGTCGTGGTGGGGTGGGCAGCAGCTTGATTCTCGGGGGGCTGACCTCACTGCCCAGGTGAGGGCTGGTTGCCTTGGGCTTGGTTTTGGAGCAGGGCTCCGCAGGGCCCCGGGCTCAGCCCTGCCACCTGTGCCGGAGCAGCTCCACCCCCGGGAAGCTGACGCCCCGGGCAGTGTTTGCATTCACTCACCTGCCCTGTGTGCAAGCACGCCTGCCGGGGCCGCCGTCGGGGCCAGCCCCGAGCGCAGCCACTCATCCCAACCCTTTCCCTGCTGCAGGGCACGCTGCTCGCCCCGCGGCAGCGCCCTGGGCGCCGCGCACCGAGGCGGGAATTGCATTCGCCTGGCTTTCCAGCAGGGAGATGCCCGAGTGCGGCAGGGCACTGCCACGCTTCCCCCGGACCCCTTCCCTCTCTGTGCTGCCGGGGCAGCCGGGAGCAGAGGGCAAGACAAATGCGAAGGGGAGGCCAGCCGCCCTTTTGACCCTCACTCCTTCTCCTGGGCTAATGGCCAACCCGGCAGCATGGTCAGGACTCAGCTCCTCACCGATCAAGTTGCATCTGCCAGACCCCTGATCCCACTGAGGTGTAGCTTTTGGGCTGGAAACTCCGGATCTACAGGTTTGAGAGGAAACCAATCCCCCAGGACAATGAAGAAAAGGGCTGAGAAGGAGACGAAAGCCCCTGCAGAAGGTGGGAAGCAATGTGGAGCTAACACGTGTCTCAAACCAGGCTCTGTCCTGCTTTACGCTATGCACAGAGAGGCCAAAGCCAAGGCGAAAGCCTGCCAAGGACGTGTGAAGGTTGCTACAACAAACCACCATGCTCTGATGGCCAAGGAAGTGGACACCAAAACACCTGCTCATCATAACTCTGGATCAGCCCCTGGCAGAGATCTTATTATCCTGTCTGTTAGCAGTGGCCTCTGGCACACATGCACTGTCTAGTGATCCTCTGTAGCGCCAGTCTAATCAAACTCATGTCAAACAGCAGGAGTTGCTGGCATCTAAGCTTGGACCGGACTTATCCTGGGAAGAGCCCCAACATCCATCAGTAGCAATCACTGCTGCTGCTGTGATGCCCAACCCTGTGGCTCCTGCTGCCACAGGAAATGCCTGGTGGGAGCCCCGTGGTGCAGCCTAATCGGTGTCAATCTCACGCACAGACATTGCCACAGCATCTGCCAGGGGACAAACTAATGTCCCTCTGACACACCCTGGCAGAGTGCACGGCTTTAGCACTGCCATGCTGTGTCCCTGAAGGACTGTCTAGTAAAAAACAAGCGGGGAGGAAACATAGTAGTGTAACCTCATTTCCAACTTTTATTTTTCTTTACAAAGCTGGTCCTGTGATGCAACCTCCTGATCAAAGACCTTCATTTCTGCCCAGCAGTGAAAGGAAAAGGTTATGAAACTGTTAAGCAATTTACTACGTCAAGTTGCAGCGCTGTGCCAGTGCTGCACAAAGTGTCCAGCTCAAACACTGTCTGGCAGAGGAATAAAGTGGAGAGGGGAATACTGGGAAGACTTTGTGCTCACACAAAGAAGTCACATATTACACAGGCAATTCATGTGTTACGTCTTACCCCCTCCTTGATATTTCCTAAGAAACTCTTTATTCTGCAATTCAGACCACAAAAGTTCCTTGAAAGGCAGAGCAGTGGTGGCAGCAGGGAGAGGCGTAGGCAGGGACAGACTGGTGACATACTTGTGACAAGCATCCAAGTCCCAGCAACAAGTAGTACACAGATTAAGATGGGAGTTGAGGAAAACCAACCACCCCCTTTCCTTACACTGGGGACTTTGGGAGGAGCTTTTTTTTGAAGCAATGGCTTGGCATTGATCGCAAGTGGTAAAACTGGTTTAAACAATCACCACCCTGACTGCCCCCCTTCCCGAGATGATTTTGTTCCCATTCTTGCTGCAGGGTGTAAACACACGCACTTGAGATGAGATGGAGGAACTGATCTGGCAGAAAACTCCCTTCCTCGCCCCTTTTCCGTGGGCTATTTTCCATTTGGATCTGTGCTACTGATTAGTTCATCACCCAGCTACGAAAGCAGTTGTGGCAGCTTGAGACAGGGGATGATGAAGGGATATGAGCAGCTGAGGGTAGGGCTCATGGTTGCTTAAGCCAGAGTTACCCAGAGAAGGTATCTCCCCCCACCAGGATCTTACAGTGTCATGCTTTTCAGAAGACACAAGTTCCATCGTTTATATGAGATTTCATTTTATTTATTTAAATTAAGATGGTTTGGTGGAGAACTGGGGAATGTATTTTGGCTGGGTGGAGGTGGAAGAACAAACTTTATAAAATGCTTGGCTTTGTAGGCCCTGCTACATATATAGAGTTACAGCCAAGATAGGATATAGTAAAGTTTGCTCAGGTGTTTATTACAACAGCAACCTACCCACATGCAAAAGTTGTCTTCCTCCTAAGCTCAGTCACAGGGTGTGAAAGGTTCATGTTCATTCAGCAAGGGAATTGTTATGGGGAAAGCCAGATGCAGTTTGCTGTTTCTGTTGCACTTGCAATGGTTTACCTGGCTTCAGACAGCAGCATTATTTTGGAGGCAGCCAGGAGCCCAGAGCAGGCTTATGACAGTTTAGAAATGTACCTAAGTACTTTCTGCAGATTCAAAATACCTCCTCTGTGCCACTCAGCACGGAAAATAGCATGTATTTTGTAATGCTCAGAATGAGAGGGACATGTTCAGGAGCAGTGACATCCCTATCCCCTCTGGAGGAAAGGAGGTTTGAGACACAACCTGGTTTATCCACTGTCATGTTAAATCCCATCATTGTTTTTACACTAGTGGACTGTGCCTGTGCAGTCAGCAGGAGAAATATGTAAAAACAATCAGATGTGCATTTGAATGAGATACCCCTATAAACTCTTATCACTGTTTACTGAACTTTATTGGGACTATAACAAAATGCCACAGAAAGAACAGCCAGAACTGCATGTGAAATACTAGATTTCAGCTGCCACTCATAATAGTATGAACAACCTTCTGCCAATTTCAAATTATTCCTGCTCTCTTCTGGCCCCAGTGACAACTGATGGGTAAGCAGTATCAAACTCAGTAATCCATAAGAAAAGAAGGAATATTTGACATCTACATGGACAAAATGCTCTTTTTACAATTAATGTGAAAATCTCTTTAACCACTCATTTAATTCTACAAAGCAAACTGGAATGCAGTTGATGCGAGCACTCACATAAGAGTTATTTGCATGGAAGCCACCCTGCTTAAGAGACAGAACAGGTGCTGGTGTCAATACAGAAAATATTGGCATTGTGTTCCCAAGCAACTGTATTAGACACATGTAAGAGATTATTGTTGCATGGTCAGTGCTAACCTTTATCTCGGTCCTGAGCTATAAATGAACCAGAAGCGCCATCAAGACTGATGACCTATTAAGTAAGCAAACACTTATTTGTTTTTTTGTAATGCCTCACAGCTGTTACAGAAGATTTCCTTATTACTTAGTATCCCAGAGGATACAGGAAATATGCTGGTGTGGGTTGACTATTGTGCCTGTTCCCTTAGAGTGGAGGCACAGACCACTGCTGGAGTCCTGAGGCAGTGGCACCAGACTGGCATTTTCCAGTTTGGTCACTGCAATGGCCAGCACAGCCACCAAGCAAAAAGACAGTCTCAATCCACAGCTGCAGGGTGACTTCACCAGCCAGTGCCAGTTTTGCCCATGTAAAGAGATAACATTTAAGAGGCAATGGAGAAGCAGAAAGATACCATGGAACTGTTGCAGAAAGCTGTCCTACCCTCCTCACAGGTGGAGCACAACAGCAATGAGCGCAGATGTCTCTATGGCTGCCTGCCTCCATAGAGGAGCCTAAGTGCACATAAAAGCAAGCCTGTACCTCTTGTCACTCTGCATGAGTCGTAGCAAAGATGTCTCCTGAGGGACAAAAGGTTGAGGCTTTGATAAGAACAATCATGTGTAAGGCCCACAGAGGACTCTGAGCACTGGGAAGTTGCTGGTACGTACACCCTACCTGTTTGCAACCATACTGGTAAGATAAGAAAAGAGTGACAGGTGGGGATAAAAGCAATAAAAAGAGAAGGCTTAAGGACAGGTAAAACTGGAGTCTACACGTTGATTTTTCACAATGAATGAATCAAAATTACTTTGAAATATACATAGAAAAAAAACTTCAAACACCTTTCAATAGTACAAAAAGAGAAAAAAGCCTGTCTTGTAGGTGAAAAGTTATTTAGCGTGGCAGTCTCACCTTCACTCTCACTGTTGATCTTGCCAGACTGGTGATTCCTGTAGAGAAACAGGTCTTTAGAAGTAAGTGCATAGCGATAATTTCTTTTAGCCCTGTCTACAGTATTTCTTGTCTAAATATTTGTAGGAAAAATTCATAAAGTACATGCCTGCTGGGGCTCAGGCTAGGCTGCAGATTTCTAAGAAGGGATGGCTCAACCTTTCAAGCTCTGCAATCCATCTCCTCCAACTGCTGTGATGCTTTCTTACTCCAAACAAAGCCTCTGCTCCAGTTTACACATACAAAAGGCTGATGTGTTTTCTGCCTACAGAGGGGAACCCGTCTCTGAAATCAAAACACCTGCCAGAGAGGAGAAGGGATGCTGAGAGAAGGGTCGGTAGGGCTCGAATTGTCCTCACAGTGCCTGTGGATCCGTCACTATCCAGCTGGGCTTTGTGTAGGTCTGTGAAGCAGCGTCAGAGCTGGGCCAGCTCCCAAAGGCAGACATCTAAGGGCAGTGCTGCTTTGAAAGGGCTAGGAGGTGAGAAAGGAGAGGGAACTTGCTAGGAAACTGAGCAGCCCTTTGATTTTTTCAGAGTTACAGCTGCGTAGTTATTTTCTAAGGAAAATAACCTGACTCTGTTGATCAAGTAGATGGCACTGTGATATCAAAGCTAATGAGGAAAGACAAGCAAGCGAGCAAGGCACAGGTAAAAGAATAGGAAGATGAATGTTCATTATTGTTATGTTTCAATGTCAGATGGGGGGGTGTATTAATTATCAAAGGTGAAATATTTTCTCTGGGAATCTTTGAGAAACTTCTGTCTGGCAATTCACAAATCAAGATGGGAATGGAGCCTAAAAAAGGACTATCATGAACAAGAGGCATGATTTTCCTTTTAGGTCCCTATTTTGAATGATTATAGGTTTGCAGCTTCACAGTAAAACTTCTTATTTCCAGACAGTAATTTTATATAAGGAACTGGAGCCTTTTTTCTCCTCTCTATGTTTGTGTTTGTGCACATACGTGAAAGAATCAATGAAAGAATGAACGGGAAAGAATACTATTTGATGATTTCTGTTTTGTGATGGGGAATTGAATTAACGAAGTTAAGAGTCTTAAAAAAATTAAGTTTTAGTTCATACTGTTAAACAAGTTTTGATGGGACTTAGTGTAGGCTGGAAATCTTTGGTTCACAGAGCTTAAAATTAACTCAGTACAGATGCCTAGGAGGGAAGAAATGGTCATATCCTCCAAAACATGACTCAGCCACAGTATCCTGGCCTCTTGATAGCCAAATCACTTTCTAGGCAGAGGTCCAGAGAAGCTAAGTCTGGCAAGCGAATCCTAACATACATTACAGGGAGTTTAACAAAAAGCATGGTTAAAAAAGAAACTAACACCTCAGATAAACAATTTATTCAGAAAAAAACAGGGTGTAAAACTGACATCTTCCTATACATGATAACGTAAATCCGAATTTTGCGTAAATACAGAGAACAGTCTCTTTAAAGCCATCCCGTTACTGAAGTGAATTCACTGCTACAAACAAAGGGCTAACAATCTGACCAAAGGTACTTAGTTTCTTTGGGATAGGAGCCTCTGTTTTTATTCATATTGAGATGGAAACTAACACAACCTGAAAAACCTAATTATATAATAATAATTCCTTTTAGCAAGATGATGTAGTGTTTTGTTGCCATCAAGCATTCATTAACGAGCAAAATGCAAATATGTGTGTTAGTAGGCTGCACTTAGACATCCTCTGTAGATGTCCTCTCCCAAATCCAACTGTGCCAATGAAAGATTACTGACTCCCACAACTAATCATCCTCTTCCTGCTGCAGACTACCAGTGCACAGATCTGCCTGAGGAGTTGTTCATGCTCCTTAGCTGGCTTTGGCTGAAAAGCAGCCTAACTAACTTAGCCCAGTGTCTCTAAACAGCATCAGCTAGCATTGCTTGACTTGGTCTGATCTAGGGAGCATGGGTACGAGCTGATCCATCGGCAGGTTGGTGAAATGGTGACGGCCAAACAAGTGATCACTGGCAAGCAAGTGCAGACAACGACCTTTCCACTGGGATGGCTGGAGCTGGACTGGAAGGATGGCTATCTGTGACTGCTGGCCTTTTGTACACACATAGCAGCAAAACAGAAGGCTGGCAGGAATTGATTCCTTCAGATTAATGGTCTTATAAGCCATGGAGATAGAAATTCTATTAAAGTAAAATTTAATGATAATGATGTGATCACCAGTCAAGAGCAAATGCTCTGAAATAGCACATAGTGGTACTATGTACTACTTTGAAATTCTTCAAACCCCTGTTAGCTGAAAGGATGAAAATTATTTTCATTCAGGAGGATGGGTGTCTTTAAATTATAATATAGATAATGTTTTCTGCATTTAATTTGCAAATCATTTTCATGGACAAAATGTTAAATTTTAAATATATACAGGTGTATATAAAAATTATCTAAAATAAATGTAAATGTACACTGCAGAGTATAAACTTTTAAAGTAAGAATGTCCTTCAGGCTTAGATGATTATATTGCTGCAGAGTTTTTGCTATACTCCAGTGGCATTTTGCTGGAATAAGATTCACCCCTGTGCAGAGGGTAAGCATAAAACCCAAGTACCATGTAAGTCCTACTTAAATCTTAAGGACCTGGTTCTAATTCCATTGAAATAAATAGCAATGTTTTCATTTTTTTTCAGTGAGAGCTGCTTCAAGGTCATAAAATTGGATCAGTCCTATAAATGCCTTTTGCTGGCCCAATTGGAATGATACGACAAGGAGCTGGATGAAAAATGCTTGGGAACGAATGTGAAAAAATCCCTTGGCAGTTAAAGACTTGGTAGTTCTGCTTAAGGTAAATACTGGAACCAAAACATTCATCTGTTTCAAAGATTCAATGATGTTCGGTAAATTTATTCGAACCAGGAGCTGGTCTTACCCAAATATGACTTGAGGAATTGTGTGCATACTTCTGCCATATTCTGTGTAATACAATGCACAATAATGAAAAATACAGTCAAACCTACTTGAAGCATTATTATTTCTGCAGTACTAGGAAAATTTTGGATACCCCAGAGTCCTAAAACATCATGTTCTGTGCTCTGGCAGCATAAACAGGGTTTCTGTGTGGTTTTCTGCCATATCATCTACCCCTGCTAGGTAACATGATAGCATCAATTTATGCATCTAAATAGGGCCTGCACAGAAACTCCTTTGTATTTCATGAATTCTGAGTGCTTCACACCTGATTTCCCATTACAGATGAGAGAGCTTTAGGTAAGACCATGTTCATAACACAAGGCAATGGAGAACTCTGCACTCAGACTTCGTGTATCTTATAGGGACTCATGGCCATTGCAATGGATTTCACTTTCAAGCTTGTATAGGGAAATGACTATGTATTGGCCTCCTACTAGAAAAAACTTGCACCCAACTGTTAGCTTTGCAGGTGTAAAAATACTGTGTGTGTGCTCAGTAAGTGATTTTCAAAGGCTCTGACCTTCCACAAGTGAAATCCAGATTCCTCAGAACTAAGCAGGGGCAGAAGGCTAGGCCTATGGAACACATTTACTTTTAATCTTGCTCATTTCAGCAGCAGGCCAACTCAAAGAAAGCATATAATAATAGATTTTATTATAATAGAAAAAAAATCTAGGTTTTCCCTTTTATAATTATTCCATATGGAAAACAGATTATTTGCCCTCTTGACTAACTTAAAAAATCAGTAACTTCAGATATCTTCCAGTACCTGAAGGGAGGCTACAAGAAATATGGGACAGGACTTTTTAGAAGCGCATGTAGTGACAGGACAAGGAGAAATGTCCTCAAACAGAGTAGGTTTAGATTAGATATTAGGAAGAAATTCTTTCCTGTGGGGGTGCTGAGGCACTGGAACAGGCTGCTCAGAGAAGCTGTGGATGCCCCATCCCTGGAAGTGTTCAAGGCCAGGTTGGATGGAGCTCTGAGCAACCTAGTCTGGTGAAAGATCTTGGAACAAGATGGTCTTTAAGGTCCCTTCCAACCCAGGCCATTCTATGATTCTATGAAGAATCTCACTCCTACATGTCCAGTGGAGGGGATTACTCCTTATAACCTTGCATTTGATGAACTCAGTGAAGAAAGATGCCAACTTCTCTAGTGAAACATGAACTACTATTTTGCAGCTTCTGCAGAAGTGGGCAATGGGCCTGCAAAATAGCCTGGAGGTAAGTCTATTGTCACAAATACAGCAAGCAGTGGCACGAATCAGAAGAGATCATAGCTTTCTTTTTTACCTCGAGCCTTCTTGTAATGGAAAACCCGCACACTAGAATACAGCTCTTAAAGATCCAGAGCAGCAACTAACACATTTCTGTGGAGTAAAAGGGGGGAACAGTGACTGAGGCCATCATGAAAATCTCCTGCTCTAGGTGTGAACTAATTCCGTGTCCTTACTGCACACACTGACCATACAAATCCTGACTCTTTTGAAGCCTGATCTACTGAAGTAGTAGAGGGAAGAAATAATGCGAAGAAGTAGTTATATGCTGTTTAAGTCTGATGGAAGAGACTGACTTAGCCTTTCTACTGCAAATAAGTAATTCCCAATAACATTTAAAATACTGTATAAATAATAACGGTAACATGGAGCTATCCTTCAGAAATCTTTCAGGATAATTCAAGTCACAGTTAAAATTCAAAGCTAATATTGACTACCTTTAAAAGCGAATACACAAGATAATTGACTTGGGAATTAAGAGTGATGATGAAACAAAAGTTGTTCTGCCTCAGTTTCTCTATCAATGAAGTGCAAATAGTGTTATCTGCCTCTTTTCAGGAATTTTTGAAAGATCCACAAATAAGGAGCACTCCAAGAAATACCACCCTTACTGACAGAGGAAATTAATTTGAAATTGTCCTCAAGGATCAATGAAAAGGGAATTCAGAGAAATCAGATCACACGTAGAGGTATTAAGCTTCAAAACCAGTGCGACATGAATACCGATGAGAATCTAATTTAAGTATCAGCAGGGTTCAATAGAAAATTCACCTGCCATTGGCAACCCATACAAATAGCCTGGCTATAAGTGGTACAGACACAGACTGGCTTGGGTGACACAAAACTGTGTGGCAAGAAGCAGCAAACAAACTAGTGAGCAGCAGGATAGGATCCTCATGCTGCCACGGGCCTCAGGTACGGATAACAGCCCCGCTACCATCACCCCCAATTTTGCATCCATGCTTTTCACAGGCTCACAGAATGGGTCAGTTTGGAAGGGACCACAGTGTGTCATCTGGTCCAGCCTCCTGCCCAAGCAGGGTCATCCCAGAGCACATTGCACAGGACTGCGTCTGCACAGCTCTGGAGTGTCTCCAGTGAGGGAGACTCCACAGCCTCTCCGGCCAGCCTGTTCCAGTGCTCGGTCATCCGCACAGTACAGAAGCCCTTCTCATGTTCAGGTGGACCTTCCCGTGCATCGGTTTCTGCCCCTTGCCTCGTGTCCCCTTGCTTGGCTCCATCTCCGTGGCAAGCCCTCCTGGCTACAGCTGGCTGCCCGTCCGCAGGCTTGCCTGGCCCCCGCGGGGGGTCACCTGCCACCTCACCTACGGGATGGGCTCTATTTTCAACTCGGTGCCTTCAGGCCGGGCACCGCGCGGCCTCCTGCTCCGCCTCAGGCGCTCCCGCGGCCGCTGTGCGGGACGGGCAGCGCCCGGAGGGACAGGGACAGGGACAGGGACAGGGACAGGGGCAGGGGCAGGCGGGGCCGAGGCAGAGGCAGGGGCCGTGGCCGTGGCCGTGGCCGGGGCAGGCCCGGCGCGGGCGGCAGGAAGGGGAGGCGCCGCCATGCTGCGGGCGGCGCGGCGGC
>VWZF01002686.1:74320-131910 GCA_013396755.1 Sclerurus mexicanus
AAGCGCCCCCGGTGCCGCGGCGGGGCAGCCCAAGGACGGCCGCGGGAGCCTCCGCGGAGCGACAGCCCGGCCTGTGCCGTGTGGCCGGGGCAGCCCTCCGTCCGCCGCCGGGGCGGGGCCAGGAGCGGAGCGGGGCTGCGTGTGCGGGGCCCGGTGCTGCCCGCCAGCGCGCTGGCTTTCGGAACGGCGCTGTGTGTCTGCCTGTGTGCCGGCTCTGCCGCAGCGGGTTCGTGCGGCTCCGGCCCACCGAGCCACGAGCAGTGAGCTGTCTTGCCCGCGGGTGCGGCAGGAGCGGAGGCAGCGCGTACGTCCTGCCGGAGCTCCCGTGTGCCCGCTCCTGGCGCTGCCGCCGCGCCAGCTCGGCTGGAGAAACCCACTTCATCCAGCGGGAATAAACAGCACTAAACTCGGTTTTGTGTGGGGGAGAGCATCTGGGAGGCTTCCAGGAGTGGCAAATCAACTGCATTTACTCCTCTCTGCTGAGGTGGTCAAAGTAGAGTCCGAAGTGAGGTTCCTTATCTGCTTTTTCCTTTACTGTGGATAGAGGTGCTAGGAGAGGAGGAATTCCTTGGGATTTGAATTAGTGTTTCCACTGTTTCGATGTGCTACTTGGGCTTTCAGTATATTGAAGGCATTCAGTGGAGTAGTTGTTTGAAAAACTTAAGGGTCTGCTCCAATGAATTTTGTTTTCTTTCTGGAGCAAGAGCGAGGCTGAGGTGCACATTGGGTCCCCATTACCACATCAATTTCTGCTGGTTTCAGGGTGTGGTATATGGTATCTAGGGCCTTGAGCAATTATCCCATCCCTCACTTACTCTTTTGATCAGACTTTGGCCTGCTGCGTTGGGGGATTTGCTCTTTGCGCTCCTGAAACGCGGTTTATTAGAAATACAGTGAAATCACACTGTTCTAGCAACAGTGCTAGAAACCCAGATGAATTAATTTATCGCTGATGGAAATGAAGTTCCTTTGGGTTTCTTTGTTAATGGTTGTGTATGGCCAATGAAGAGAAAAGAGAATGAAAGGATCTTATCATCTTTACACAGCTTGTATTGACAGTTTGTCAGAAGCAAAGTGTTGAATATTAAAGGAATAAATTTGATTCTAATGAATCCTTGTTAAAATGATCAAATTTCTTGTCCTGCATGTAGATTATTTTGTAGTACTTGAAATTAAACTTCAGAAAAAGTTTAACTGATGCATAATTATAGCATATATACATTTCTGTAGTGCATGGTGTTTAGCAATACCAGCATCTGATGGCATAACATTAGGTTTGCAATGCTACTTCTTTGTTTTGTCTTTTAGAGAATGCAGATGGTAAATATCTTTCCCCGTTTCATGACATTCCACTGTTTGCTGCATCTAAAGAGGTATGTCCTTATGCCTTGAAAGACAATTTCAAGACACTAACAGTTTCGTTGGTGTTCTTTAGGTAAAAGTGCAGGTTTTGAAAGCTTTTTTTTTTTTTTTTNNNTTTTTTTTTTTTTGTGGGTAATCAGTGGAGAAATGTATGGTGCCAGAAAGGACTACTCTGACTCTGGCTAATTCCTTATGTAACACAGACACAATAACCACCAAATTTTCTCTACTGAGTTCAGTAACTTGCAATGAAGCATAATGATTGCTGTATAGACAAGCCTAGGTGTCTCTTTAAGTCAAGTGATTGGGTGTGGGAGGAACCCTCACTGTACCCTGTGATAATTCTCTGTGTTTAAGGTTTGTGTTTATGTGCGCTTGAATTAATTTTCTGTGGTAACTCTTTTTAAATTGGCAGTTTCCTACATCTGTGATTAAAAGTGTACATTTCTTTGTAGTGGATGTACAGCACATGCTCATGTAACTTTTGGTGTACCTCTTTAATTCCCAGAAGGAACATTATAATTGGAAGGCAACAGTAATGCCCAAGAGAGAAGTGGTAATCACACCTTTGGAGAATGGCAGTTGGAGAGGTGCAGCTGAGCACTTTCACATCTTGTTAGCCACCCTCCCTGGGGCTTCGTTATAGCAATAATGGAACGCCTGTTTTGTCTGTCACTGGTGGGAGAACTGCCAGTCTTGGGTTTAGGCTTATGTTTGCTTATCGTGGTGTGCTTGTTACACAAACAGGTTGGGAGGGTTTTAGCTGTTTTCTTGATCTGTTGCTGAGTCTCTATGGGTGATATGAATGGTGTGAAAGGTCAGTAGTTTTACCGTGTTCAGATGGAGACTTCTGAACTGATGAACCAATCTTGTGAATTATTAAAACCGAGAGATTAAAAATATGAATGAAACCTTTATGATCAGCAGACCCAAGTGCTAGTCAATGGAAGAGATAAGTCATTCAGAGCATCATTACTACGATGCCCTGTTCAGTGGGTGCTATTGCTGGAAAAGCAATGGGCATTTTCATCACACGTTCCCTGTTGGTCTTGCTGTCCCTATATCTAAAGTTTGTAGGAGGGGGTTATAGTCTTGTGATTTTTCAGTAAATTAAATTAGAGTACAGCAATGACTGATCAATGTGGAGAGACTTTAATTGTGGTGTGTGAGCAGGGAAATAGTGTTCCACCCAACAGAGGACCTGGGTGGGGCAAGAAGGGAAGTCATTGTGAAGGTCTCTTAATTTTGCCTTCTTGGTAAGAGGAGGACTTAAGGAGTTGTATGCTATAGCCTTTCCATCCCCTGGTCTAAGCTTTGTAGACATTACTTTATGATGGATAGCTTCAGCCTTGTTTTTCATACTGGTTTTGTTTACTTTGGATTTTCTTTTTGTCTCCTTCAGTTGTACAGAAGGATGACCATGTTTTTAATCCATTGAGGACAGGTCTAAATTGCTGCTTAAATTTCTTAGTAGTTGGGAGAAAGTGGATATATCCTTGTACATTTTCTATCTTCCTCTGTTAACATCTCAAAGGTTAAAATTTCACAGTGAAACAGAAGCAGGTACTTATTTTTAAAAGTTACAGTTTAGGCCTTTATGCTCAAAAAGGGATGTATCGATTGCATTGCAAACTGCTGTTATCTGTAGTTATGTGAATACAGTATTGCTCTCTAATGTTCTTTATAAACTTTTCCCCTTCACTGTTTCCTTATAGGATAAAGAAATTCCTGCAAAGAGGTCAAAGACGACTGGATCTGAGGTACTGCTAAGTTTTGGGGTTTTTAAACTATTTAATCTATTTCCTTTCCAACATCACTCTTCTGCAAAGTGAACTTGCTCTCAGTGAATAAAGTTGACATGTCTTCAAATGCAATTCTTTCAGGAGGAGAAGGCTTACAGGGATTTAATATTCTCCTCTTTGAATGGACCAGAAATGTCAGAATTCTTTTATTCATCAAGATGTTCTCAAAGGCAAACGCTTATACCACTCTTTCAAAGGTTTGTTATGACTACAGCAGTGTAGATATGTAGATTATTTTTTTTGCTATTGCATTCAGAAACATTTGCAATAAAACCTCCGTTAATGAAATATTCATTATGCTCTGTCGATAATCTTTGTTATAGATACAGAACTTCAGAAATCCTAACTGTGTTAGGACAGAAATTATACTAAGTATCTGCTTTTCAGGACTGAGGCTATGTTGTTTTCTATATTCATCTGGGAAGCCAAAAGGGAGAAAAATGACATCTGCTAATGGTTTGACATTACCCAGCACTGAAGTTTGAGCCTAGCAGAAGCCCAAAAGACATGAAATATCTGCTCAAGCTCTTTCTGTGAAACAAGATTTGTTTATGCAAGTGTCTTTTCCAAAATGTAACATTTTTTGCTCTACTTTGCCTGACATAGACTCATCTAAAACTTAGTAGAAGAATGTAAAAGAGAAAAAATGAACCAAGCTATCAAATTACATTTTAAAGCTGTGATATATGTATGTGGGTGGATGTGTGTCCCAGTCTTTATCTTCTTCTGTCTGTTTCACCACTCATATTGCAAAACTGTAGCTACTCATCCTATGTGAAAGAACTGTCCTAACTATCTGACTTTTCATAGTTTTGCAACTAGCATGTGGTACATTGGTTTTTTTGCACTACAACTGTCCCCACACAGTCCTATACTATGTATTTCCTCTCCCTTTGCTTTGTGATTCATTCAAGCTACAATGCCTAAATATGGCTTTTTCCATTTCCTGTAGCTTGATGCCCATTTGGGTACAATTCAGTAGGTGTAGAATCATGCCTGAAAGAGGAATTATTCAGGAGAAAAAGTATGTACCAGTAGACTTTTCTCAAAAATCATTGTCTTGCAACATCAGTTCTTATTTACTGCTGTTGCTGGAAGTCAAGTATTCTGTTTCTTACCTGCCTATAAATACTGTGACAATACATGCCAGGTGCAAAGATGTTTTATGCAACATCTAAAAATGTTTAAAACTGCATTTGTCTGTGCAGTGAGAAGCTTGATAGCTTGTTGGAAACCATGTTTCTAGTAGTCTGTAGAGAGGCAGGGGTGGAAATGCAAGTGAGGCTGAGCAGCTCTTGCTTTCTGAGCCAGTGTAGCCTCCAGAGCTGCTTCACAGAACTCTTGTGAGAGAGCTCTGGCCTGTGGTTTAATAGAGCTACAGAAAATGAGCAAAGGCAGATGTAGGTTTCAGTCTTAGTGGGCTTCTGATGCATGTAAGTAAACAAATGTGCAGACTACAGGCTTCCCTAACATCCTTGTTCTTTATTTAGATGGTGAAATGTGAGAACACAAATTATTTGGAAAACTCTTTTTCATCATCATCATCTTTGGGAGTTGGTGAGGAGAGAGAAAGCAGAGGGATCTTTGTGTTCAGGAAAGCAGTTTCTTATGCTGGGCTCTTTAGCAGCTCTCCTCACCTTGGCTTGGTGAGAAATGTATCCTTGTGTGCTTGTATGCAGGGAAAGCATGGCTTAATCAGAGAATGAAGGGAAAACTAGGAATTTCATGTCGTGTACTGATTTCAGAAGACGTTTGAAACACTGTACTCCTAGCTCTTGTCTAGGGATGCCAAGGCTGCTGTTGATACCTGGTGTTCAGTTGATTCTTGCCCTGAATTTGACCAGAATTCAAAGGTGATAGTTCTCCTTGCCCTGGAAACACAGTGACATATTTAAAACTTGTGCTTTTAGGGTGGCAGTTATTTGTTACTCTCGACAAGGGCAAGCTCTCTTAAGAGTGTGTTAAATTATGCTCAGCTGGTATTCATCAGATGGCAGTCTAGCTATGGAAAATGAAGATAATTCTGCAAGAGTCTCTTCAGTCTGTCTAATCTACTTTAAATTGTCCTTAGTGTTCCTGATGCCAGAAAAGAACGTCTCAAAATAGAGGAGTTTCAGCTTTCAACAGTCGTGGGATAGGGGAATGCACATCCTACAAATCTCTGTTAGCTGTTTTGCACTCTCAGTTTGTAGTTCTAGAGGAAATGTGTTTTTTCTGTATGAGCTGTTTTCACTAGTGCAACCGTTTCTTGTAACATTTTACATCTTCCTAAATCTCAGTTAAATTTAGCTTTGCAGACACTGCTGCCAGCTGACCTTTTTGCTTTCACAGAAGATTTTTGGCTGTTTGAAGTCTAGAGAGGTTACTTTGAAGGAGAAACTATGCTGAAAGAAATCATTCAGCTCCAATCTCAAAATTATTAGCAGCTTGCAGTCTGAATCTCTGCATTGCCTTAAGCATTGCAAGCACTTGGAATCCACTCCTGCCCAAGTAAATCTCTGTGAAAGGTTTCAAAAGTTTCACATCTCTAGCTGGAACCATGGATGTTTCCACTGCAGTTACAGTCAGTACTGTCAGAGCCTGATTGTTGAATGTGGTCTTCCTTCCAGAAGGAAGAAGGTTTGAAGAGGTCATTGTTTCCTTTTCAAGACAAATTGTGACATGTTGCTTCCCTGCTGTAGTGGTAGGGTTTCTAATCTGCTTGTCATTGTATATATTTGGTAAAGTATTCACATCCCATCTCATTCAGAAGACCCAGGTGTTCCTGAATACAAAGTTTTATTTCATATGTTGGTCCTGGTAAGGAATCTGTTCAAGCATGTAGAGATTATAGTCCTCTAACTTGCAGACACTCAAAAGAGCATTTGGAAAAAAAAAACAGAAAGAAAGAAACAAGACAGCTTTTTGTTTGTTGCATCCTGTGGGTTGCACAGTGCTGGAATGCCCTTGTGAACTTCAGCTAAGGTGCTTCTGTGAGGGAGAAACTTCTGATAAATTAACTAGTCAGTTGAGATATAAGGGGTTATCAGAGTGGTGATGCAGTCTGAATAGGTGATCTTACAGAGAACTTTATGCTTTGAACAGTATTCAAAACTGGTGTCAGAGTTGCCGTATAAAGTCAGCATGTTTCTTAAGAAAGGAGAAGGTATCATCACTTTCTGTGCAGAACAGGTACACACTTTGTACTGACTTTGTGTTCTGCCTTAACTACAGCCTCTGTTACTGGCCTTGGTGATATTAGATGTTTTTCCAATACATGTAATCTGTGCCCATTATGTGGTTAGGGATTTGTGTTCCAAATTTTAGATTATCAGTGAATCTTTTACCCTGATGCTTAAACTTGCCCAGCCTTTTTCTACAGATGTGTCCATTAGCTGCAGCCTTGGTTTGTGTTCTCGTAGAGGGACAAATACTGAGAGTAGAAGTAGTCTTCACTCAGCTGTCCAGTTGAAATCTACCCACAGTAGACTTGATTACAGAGAAAGTTGCATCAGTCGTTTGATCAAACTTTCATTCAAAGAAATGGTTCCTTAAACTTGAGAAAGTCAGTGTTTCGTTTTTCTTCATATCATGGCTGTACACTATAGTTTTGCAGGTGAATGTGTCCCATAGCTGGTTTATCAGAGCATATGCCTGACACCAGTGAGATGGCTGTGTGTAAAAACCTAAATGTGGTGTTTGTGACTCCCTTTTCACTGTAACATGAGGGAAGTATGTTATGAGGAGACTGCAGGCACTTTGCATTTATGCTGGGCACTGCATTCCTTTTTTGCTATGCGGCATGTTAATTTATGTTGAGAAAGTTCCACTGACTTCTCATTTAGATACAGTCTATTTGGTGTCCAGATGTTACTGGCATCTGGTTTGTTGTTTTCATTGGCAAATACCCTGTAGCAAGTGTTACATTGGGAATGCTTATAACATGGTACTTACTTTATAAGGAAGTCCCACTCCATTTATTTCTGGATATGTTTCATGATAATCCATATTTTCATTCTCCTTGCTTTCCTTTTTTTCTTTCTTTCTTCCTTTTAAACATCGTCCTTTGTTCACACTGCTGCTGGACTGCATCTCATAATTTTCATTCTCGGTCTTCAGGTGTATACTGCCATGTTCAGTTGATGAGAATCCCTTCAAGGTTGCAAATGAACAGACAGAAGAAAGGAAATGATAGCTGCTTTTTCTTCTCTCTTTCTTCTGAGCTCAGAACTTCTCTATGACAAAGTGAGCAGCTTCTCTTGTGCTTTTGGATTTTTTAAAGCAGTCTACTGTAAAAAAGTACTAAAATACTGTAAGCTTTAGTGTTATCTCTTCTTGTCCTGCAAGGTGATGAACTGCAATGAGGCTGTAAAAAGTGGTGATGTTTGTCATTTTATGAAATTATATTGAGTTTCTGTTCCTCTCTTTACCTTTTGTGACTTTCCTCACTCTACAGAGGTTTCTCCACTTCTCCTTCAAATTAGCTGAACCTTCAAAGTTGAGCATTAAGGGTTGCAGCCTTCAAGCAAAATCATGCCTATTTAAAACTCTTTCCTCAAGTGCATGAGCTAAGGAACTTGGAATGACTGGGCAAGGAAATTAGTTGACCAAGAGAAGAAAAGTTAGGTAAGGAAGAATTGTTTTGGAGAGGGTATAGGGCAGTCCAGAAAGGCAGATTGTAAAAAGAGTATCAGAGAAGTTTTGTCTTTTTTTTTTTTCCTTCATCTTTTCCTTCTGATAGTCAGATTTCTCATGACAAACCCAGATCAAAATGTGTTATCTTCTATAAGAATCTCTACAGCCAGGACTAGCAATTATTTTTGGCCATCAGTCTTGGAGGAGGGAATGATGACTAACAATTTACCATGGTACAATAGGCTGTATCTCCTTGCTTTTCTTAGTACTTGCTGTATGAATATGCCAAAATATTTTTGTGTATCTTTTTATCTTTCTGTGGTTTTCTTATTTCTAAAAAGAAAAACCATTTCTGTTCTCTGTGTGAGAGAGATTTTTGCTTGTCTCAGCAACAAATATATCATGATAGATTAAAAATGATGTTCAGCTGAAATAGAATGCAGTAAGGTGCCAAGCAGTGTTAAAGACAACACCCCGATAAAGCAAACAGTTACAACCTATGTGAGTTCCAATGTAATGTACTTAGTGTGTAGTTCTTAGAAAATAAAGGGTATAATTTAGGCATACTGGTTGTTCCTACTGATGTTATTTTCTGCTGATTTTCTTATTCAGTTTTAGGAATTAGGAAATGCACTTTTGACTTCTCTGTGTTGAGCAAATAGATTCCTCCTCCCCTGGCTCCCATCACCTCTTCAAGGTGTAATAGAGCATGTATACAAATGTCTCTCTTGTGTTCACATTGACACACAGGCAAACAAGCTACGTAATACCTTGGATTGAAGGTCCCTCTGGGCTCTGTCAGTGCACTTTCCCTAGCAGATGGATTCTGCCCCTTTCTCTGAATCTAGGAAACTTTCCTCCTTTTTTCTTGCATACTCCAGGAATGCTGTCCTGAGGAGACCATCAGCCAGGCTCCATCTGGGCTGTTGTACTGTCGACTCTTCTGAAGTGTAGTCTCTTCTACATTAGGTGCTTGCAGAGCTGGATTAAATCTGGACTGCAGCTAGCAATGATCTCAGACAGGCCAGGTGATTGCTGTTGTACTAAGGCAGTTAAATGGTAAACTTTGCAAGCCATAGTTTTTGTTTAATGAGAGATCTTTTTTCTGTCATTCAGAGGTGTGTCAAATGGGCTGTTGAAACGGTCTTGCGGTTGCTTGAGGCGTTAGAAGTGCTTGGAGCTTTGGTGAGGTGGAATTTTTTGTTTTAGTGATTTGAAATAAAAATATCAATTACTAGATGTGTTCACCAGCCAAAACGGCTGAATGACATATGCAGATGGTAATCTGTGAAGACAGGTGGTGTGTAACACTTGCATTTCTGTTTTCAATTGAGACAGGGGCAGTTTTCAGCAAGGGATGGGGGACAGCATTCAAGTTGTTAGAAGGAATAGGTACTTGGTCTGGAAAAATAAGAGTGATGGAAAAATTCCTGGGTAATACTTAGGCATGGAGGGAAACAAGATAGGAAAGAGAAGGTAAAAAACCCCTAAAAAAACAGAGGAGTGTACTTCTCTCTTTCTTTATGTCATCATATCTAGTATGTGCTCTCCTTTCCACACCACTGGATCTAGTTTCACCACTGTGAAAATTTGATTGCCCTATAAGTAAAACTTTAAATGTAAACACTGTATGAAGTCATTAATCTCTTGTAAATGCTTGTGGCAGTTTAGCATTATAGAGAGTACTTTTGGAGGGGTTTTTTGCATACATATTAATCTGTCACATTTAAGATTCTTGACAATTCGCATTTGACTGATACCACAAATTATGAGGGCATGGTCTTTGAGCTGAGTTAAATCCTAGGGGTTTTTTTTAGGTTTGTTGTTTGGTTTGGTTTGATTTTTTTTGTTTGTTTTTTGTTTGGTTGGTTGGTTAGTTTTGCTAGTTTTTTTGGTTTGTTTTTTTTTAAAATTTGTGAGAGCAACATTGTATTCATTTCAGTCTGGTTTTTGTCTTGCTCTGAGGGTTGCTTTGGTGAAGACCTGGACTAACTGTTGACTAGTTAAAGCTCAAAATCAAGCTTAGAGGCCCCTGGAGCCATTGTATTCAATATGGTCAGGATCTAAACAATAAAAATACAGGACTGTGGTAGAGTGGAAGATATCATGTATAATTCCAGGAGTAGTTTGTAAGTTTTCTGCCTGTAGTTACCAGTCAGAACAATTCTTCAACCTGCTTGTCAGTTCCCTAAGAGTTTCTTGTCAGCACTGGCTTTCATGCTGTGCATTTCTGTTTTCTAAGTGTTTCCCACATGCATGTGCAGACATTATTTGGCTCTCTTTCAGCCCTTCTCTTACCTGCTGGTGCATGTGTGTTGCTTTGTTCTGTCTGTTTCCTCAGTGTTGACATTTTCGAGCCCTCTTTCTCACTACTTTTGTTTCAACCACTCTTTATATACCTAAGGTGTTCTTTATGTAACTGAAACTTTCTGAAGCACCTTTCTCCTTTTGTTTTTTTGGGGTTTTTTTTTTGTTTCTTTTTTAATCTTTTTTATTTGGTCATGACCTGATTGGGAAAACTGATTCCATCTGACATGCTACTGATTGCAGTATGGGCCCAGTACTTATGGATGACAGATATAATTTAAATTCAGTGGGAATTTGCTGTCAGGACTGTGCATAGCTTGTGATCTCCTCATAGAAATGCTGAGTAAAAGTTAGGATTTTCCTTTGCTTTCTTGCTTTCCACATTCTAGATTTGTTTGGGAGGTCATGATCATAGAACCATTGGAATTACTCTAATCAGACTGCGACATTGACCCTGGTAATGGTATTTGTTTGTCGCAGCTGCAGGATGCAAGGAGCAAAAATACAAATATTTAAGAGTCCACTGGAACCTTAGTTGTGGTGGTGTTAAAGTAGGTGAGAGTCATCAGTTGGTTTAACTTAACATTTTTTTCCTACAAATTTCTGCAAAAACATACTTTGTCTTTCCTGAACTGTTGCAATTGTTGATACGTTTCCTTTGGTTATGAAGAGATGTCCTGGCAATGTGATATTTTTGGGGTTGCTTTAGTAATCTAAAACAGGTTGTAGACATTGCATGGCCTAGTTACCTGACTCAGTTAATACTCCACTCCTTGGTAGTGCTTAACTCTGACAGCTTCAGAAGAAGAAATCTTATGGCAGTTACACAGAGATTTTCTCTTTGGAAAATACTGCTTTAGCCCCATCAGTAAGAGGGGTGTAAACTACTTACTTTTCTTCTAAAAGCATGGAAGTTTACATGTTTCAGGTTTATTTCTCCCACACTCCCTTCTCAAAACAGATGTCCCTTGGTTTCTGCTAGGAAGAAGGCTAACACAAATGTGAGGTGTCTGTGCCCATGTCCTTCCTCTGCCATCACTTTTGGATTAGTATTGCTCACTTCAACCACATTTGACTGAAAACTGGAAATATCAGTGGTTGTTGCATGTGCATGGGCTTTTAAAAAAATTAACGAGGCAAAATAGGAGGGCCTGAAGAAATAAATCCTTGGGGGGCAAAAAGTCAGAAGCATTATCCTTTCTATTGCTTAAGGGAAGTTAACTCTGTCCTATGGAAACATCCAGTCCTCTGACTAGTAGACGGAACGAACCACTGCCTCGTGGCAAACCATTCCATGGACATCCTGAATGTTTTGTGAAGAGTAATACTGATAGGGGAATAAATACAGTCACGTGTATTTTCACTACTTTTTGTTGTTTGTATTCTCAAAGGGCTGTTATGGGGAAAGGATGAACCAAGGAGTTTGAATATCATTGTGTGGAATTAAATGAATTGTACAAATAAAAGACGTGGAACAGAGAAATGTGATGCATGTTGCTGCTGAATGCAAAGGAGGGAATTTGTTACTGTAAAATACTAATGCCAAGAGGAATTTATTTTCAGTTCTGACACTGTGTTTTGTTTTAGGTCCTGTTTAATATGATTGTAGAAGTGCCTCGTTGGACTAATGCAAAAATGGAGGTAATCAAGAAAAATACCTTGATTATATAGGTATTTATGGAAGTTGTGAGAGTGTTGTGGCTTCCAATAGCCTGAGTTTACTCGCAGTGTGGATTACTCTTTACACATAAAATCTTCTCCGTTAAAAAATTGATGTGAAATGGTGCATGCAGACTCTTTCCTTGCAACTACAAAAAGGGTCTTCTTAACAATCCTCTGACTGGAGAGTGCAGCATACCTGCAGCAGAGTCCTCAAGTATTGACTTTCAGGATGTTGTCCACCATTTTAGGCTTACTCTTGCTTGCTTATGGAGCATTCCACTCAGAGGATTTAATTAATGATTTCCACTGTATAGTGTCCTAGGCCAAATCCTGAGAAATGTACTTGCAAATAAAAAAGCATTTCCTTGTGACAAAAAAAATATGCTTGTAACTCCACTGATTGAAAGTATCTACTCCTGCAGGGAGATATTTTACAAATAGCACTTCACCTGTAGTGTTTGTAAAACAACACATCTCACCAGGATACGTCCTGTCTTTCTGAACATGTATATTAATTTTAGCAATGCTTCTCAGATGCTTTAAAGGGAGCTTGTGGTCGAGCTGTTAACTCTTAATTATTGAAAATAATACGAAAGAACCTCCCCAGCTTGTTATTTCAGAATTTTGTTTTCTCCTTTCCCTGATGATAGAAAATTATTTGGACTGTTTACAGTCACCATTATTATTCTACAACCAGGGTTACCGTAGATTTTTACCTTGTATTTTAAACTGATTATTTATTGTGGAAGCTGAGTTTTCTTTTTTAGAGTTTCCGTTTGACAATTTTGCTTGAGCTCTTTGCCTAAAGCTCAGGTTGCTCTCCCTCTCCTTCTCTTGGCACTTTACGTCAAGGGTAGAAAAGTTTACTCTTCTGTTAGGTTCATAAATCTGTCGGTTTAGACTTTTCTAGTTTGATAGAGGAGAGTAGATGTAGTTCTCTAAAGCTTAACTTCTAATATACTTGAAATTTCCTGCATCAGTTGTTCAGGCAGTGGTCTTGCCATGCCGTTTTGTCCTGGTGCTCCTTCAATCCACACTGTGGTAAGCTGCTCATATCTGCTAAATACCAGGCCTTGTCTGCCTCTCTATGCTGAGATTCCCTCTCATGGGATGGAGATTGTAGGACGTTAAACCTTGCCTTGGTATGAATGTTACCCACTATTACATTCCCAGTGACAGATCTTCTGCTCATCACCTTATTGTACTTTTGTTGCTCTTCCCTTGATTTTACTGAAGGTGCTTTTCATGAGACTTTTGTCTGCTGCTGTCAGTTGCTCCTCTTTGTCCCAGTTTACATCAAGAAAAAGCATTGCTGAGCTCTACTTCTGTCAGTGTCCCCAGTGGTATATTTAAGGTCTTTGCTGTTAAGTTTTGACCAGAATCAGGCAGGATCCCATGTGAAATAAGAAATGTATGAACCACCATCTCAGCTCTTGGGGAGGATTTGCTTGTAGAATTAAGTATGTGCTGTTGACAGGTTGGTGTGGTTCAAAAACATGCAATTCCTTGGGGATGACTTTGTCACCAAAGTGACAGAGGTGCTTTAGGTAAATGGCAGGTATATAAAATGAATATGGACAACGGGCTGTGTACTTATGCATGGAAGCTATGCACCACCTGAGCCAGTGCAACCACTTCAGCCTCTAACAAATACCTTGCCATTCAGATGAGCATTCCTAAGCAAAAGCCACGCTAACATGGATTGAATTATGGTGTGGATTGTCAAAAGTATGGTTACAGTGAATTAGCTGTGGGAGGTAACTCACATGGCAGTGGGTTTGTATTTGAGGTTTTAAGGATGATACTGTCCAGCTTTTGTTCAGTCCTTCTGTGAGTGTTTCTTTGGGAATTAGAATGCCCTCTTCTAATGCTAGCTTAACTTGCTCCAAGTCTGTGTTAAGTTGGCATTTGGTGACTGTAGAGAATTTGTGCTTGCTGAATAGCATTTGTATGCTGAAAGATGTGGGAAAGAAGGGATGTGTGCAATAGGAGATCAAAAAAAGGGGCAAGAAGAATATGAAACATTTCCTCTGTATGTGTCAAAATCCCTGTTGTCAGAAGAACTTGTGCCACCATTTGTATGTCTGTTGAACTTGTACTGTAAAGTGCAAGAGCTTCTAACTTAAGTTCCTTTCAATATTTATGTTTGACCATGACAGTTTTCTTATAAATTTATTACTTTCTCTTCTAAATTTTATTTTTTTTCTTGCATACTTTACAGAATTATTTAAAACCTTAATAACCTGCTTTTTGAATGTGACCCTTGAGATTCAGAGTGAGGCTATCATACTTTCAGTAGTTCTCAAATCACAAGCATGTGCTGCCAGATGGATCTTTCTAACTGGTTGGGTATAGAATGAATTGCTTTCTGCTTTATCATTGTGCTTCTCTCTCTCCCCCTGCCACCTCCTGCCCTTTTTCATGATCTACTTAGATTGCCACTGAGGAGCCGTTGAATCCCATTAAACAAGATATAAAGAAAGGCAAGCTTCGATATGTGGCAAATATCTTTCCTCACAAGGGTTATATATGGAATTATGGTGCCCTCCCACAGGTAACATTTTTGTTATAATGGTGAAAGTTTTCTGTCTTCTGTGTAAATTGCCTTGTAAATCTTGGATACTGCCTGAATGCAAATCAGCTGCAAAAGGGATGCTTCTCTTTGATACATTTGTCAATTAGGATTTTTTTTATGTTGAACTTTATTGTGTCCATAAATTTCGATAAAAATTTGGGTGTGGAAGTAAATATGTGCTATGTTTCAGGAAGGAGTTAAATGATCAAGAAATCTCAAATCTTTAGTCTGTCTTTGTGCTCTAGTGACAGAATTAAAGTGTCATGGTCTGCCATTCAGGAATACTTTGTCAAGTAGCTCTTCCCTGCTTAAACAAGGCATTTTTTTAAAAAACTCATTTAGGATTTTCGTGTGCTGCAGCATAAATTTTAATTGGTATTTCTTAATATCTTTAATGAAGAGGAACACAAGGGCTGTTCTTTTTTAGATTAAACCTCAACTGCCTTACTTAACTTTTCTCTGAACTTTGAGACTTTACTCATCATGACACATTCAAAACTTTGAGCCTTGAAAAAGCCCAACTAATGGCTGAAATTTTGAGCTTAATGTTAAGAGTTCTAAACTTTTTTTCACTTCTATGAATAACACATCGGACTTAAATTAATACTGAAGAACATGATGGAGCTTGAAAGGAGTAATTTATTTGCTTTACACTTCACTGTATGAGCAGTGAACATTGAGTCTTGAAAATCTGCTTAGGTATTTGATCCATGGAGAGGAGATACTAGGCAGGTGCTGGAATACAGCAATGGAATTCTTATCCAGTCAGCTGTCTCAGCAAAGTTTCCAACTAGGTGTAGTTGGAAACCAGCAATTCTATTTAATGTTTTGAAATTCATGTACATTATTTTGGGCTTACGGTACTTTCCTCAGGAGAAACGCTCAGCACCTCTTGTTACCTTGTTAGTCAGAGAGGGCTAGAAATAATTGTTTTTATTTTTTAATATAGTAGAATATTTGCTATCGTAGCAGAAGTTGCTGTACTGTCCAGAGAACAATACCATTCCTAGTGACCTTTACTTTTAACCTAGAGGTGAAGAGATGCAATTGGGCGCGAGTAATACTGGTATAATACAGCCTGAAATAAAAAGCACTTTGAAAGAGTATTGGAAAAAAGAAATTAAGTTTAAATTCTTTCTTGACTCCATTTCAGCATGTTTTTGGTAATGATTTTGCTACCGAAACATCTGAGCATATTCTTTTCATCATTTTGCCTTTCAGTATCAGTCAAGTTCTCAAGAACAATTTTGAGGTGGAGTTATGATCGTGGACAGCAGGAGCTAACAGTATAGCTCCTTGGGGGGAAAAAAAAAGTTTTCTGTAATCTTTTCAACAAAACTTCATTGGATGTAAAATTCTTAACAGAAACTTCACAACTGTAGAATGAGTTACTCATTACTTGCCAGTAAGAGTGAAAACAAGTACTGGTCTAGTAATTAAATTAGTATAACTTGGCAAGGATTCCTTGCCTGTTCAGTGCTCAAAGCAGGAGTTTAAACTTGCCTGTAGAGAAGCTTCTTTGATCTTAAGCTGTTGACTGTTTTTGGGAATGTATACATCTCAAAATACTCAGAAATACTTCATACTTAAATCTAAAAACTTTAAAAAGCTTATTGGGTGCTGACAAATTGGTGCCTAAGAGGGTGGTTAGCTCAAAGCCTCCATATTTTTGGAAACAACATATATTAGTATCATGGTATTTAAAGAGTATAATGAAAATGTAAGATCTCCTAACTTGATCCCACAATCACTACTAACTAGAAAAACCCATATTGAAGGTCCTCTGGTGCCTTAATCTCTGCAATTGGGTAAAGTGTATCTGTTGAGTCATGGATGCAGTTAATATTTTTGTTTTTATGTCCTCAATAATCCTCATGTTCCTTGTTCTGAGTTACTCAACGTCAGTCCACTGGCTGTTTGCTTGCTTGTTTTTTTTCTTCTCCCATTGAGCAAGCCTGTTCTCAGAAAGCTGATGTTTTTATTATTGTTTTTATTCATGTTAGTAATTTAGTGGTAAGATGAGTTACGATTACAGTTCAGTTGATAACTTACTGTTCTCTTTCCTTTGGCAGACCTGGGAAGATCCAAATCATACGGATAACATTACAGGATGTTGTGGGGATAATGATCCTGTTGATGTTTGTGAAATAGGTTCAAAGGTTTGTCTTTATCAGGATTAATTTAATTTATCAAGGTTAACTTAATAATTTGATAACTTTTGAAAGAGAAGGTCAGATGGAAAAGAAAAAAAGTGGTAATAGTGTTAGGGGCTGACAAAAGTATAAACAGAGGATCTAAGGAGGGAATAGGAAAAGAAATGGTGAATTTTTAAAAAAGGAAGAAAACAAGGTAGGATTTGGTAAAGACTTTGTACTTAATAAAAGGGAAAATAAGAAAACTCCACCCTGAAGTTTTGTGGCTTTTGTTTCTTTTTCCCATTAGCAGTATCGAAGCTATGAGTAGGTTGTTGAAAGATGAGAAAGTATGACAGCCTCATGCACATTAAAATTACAAGGTGAGACCCCCAAAGGAGGTAGGTTTGAGTTTACCCATGGATGCAAACAGAAGCAGATCCTTTTCTGGAGAATTCAGAAACCTGCTGCTGTGTTCCAGAGTTATGAGTCACAGAGTGGATGGATGAAAATGAGGTGCAGAAAACACCACTAGTAGGGATAAAGGAAAGGTTAACTCACTGAAAGAAAATTGTACCCATCTAGAGGCAGCAAAGAATGAAGCAATGCTCTGTGTTATCAAAAATGGGGTTATGAAGTGGATGAGTGGGGAGAAGGGATCTTTTGGGATATTTTAGGTAAGGAGATATTTAATTGGTGACCTCAGTGAAGGTGGTCACCGATTATTTGAGTTAAGGAGCCTAAAGTTGAATTTAAAGGGTTCCAGAACGAGTTGTAAAGGGAGTATTATCTTGTAGGGAGAAGGTTTCTAAGATAACGCAAAAATAGTTATGCTGATATTTCTGGGGAGGGCTGTATGTTTATATGTGTATATTGGAGTTTAGAGGGAGGAATAGCAAGATACAAATTAGGACTAAAAGTTGAGAAAGAGAGTCAAGAGACAGGAAGAAGTTAAAACCAGTATGAGATACTTTTGACTTGCAGTTTGGAGTGACGTTCAAGAAAATGTGGGGGAACTAGAGTAGAAAGAAAGATTTTCTTTCTTCTTGTCGACTTAAATGCTGATGGGGAGGACTGAGGGTTGAAGAATAGTAATGGTAGGAGAAAGGCTAGAAATGTTAAATAGATGTGTACTGGATTTGCAGATCTATCTTGCAATACTGTTATAGTTGCTGGTCAGAAATACAGTAAAACTTTTTTTATAAGGTAAAGGAGAGATTCTGTGTAGTGTTTTCCAAATCTGTGTGACACTGTTGTGTTTCAGGTTCGTTCTTCTGGTGAGATTGTTCAAGTGAAGGTCTTGGGTGTTTTAGCTCTTGTTGATGAAGGAGAGACAGATTGGAAGATAATTGCTATCAGTGTGGATGACCCAGAAGCTCATAAAATTCATGGCAAGTATTTTTATCTTTCTGAATGCCAGTTATGTCAGCAACTTAGACAGTAGAATGGTACCGGAGTTTAGGCCGCTCAGGAGAAGAATAGAGGGACAATGGAAAGGCAAGGCTTTTCTTATATTGTTGTTGAAGTCAGGTGCTTCCTTCAAGGAAGGGCATATGTGCTTTCACACTGAGCTGTTTTGAAATGGTTCACTTGGATTTTCAAGAGGATCTGTCATACAAAAAGTCTTCTGACTCCTGAAACACAAGGGCCTTAGAAAGTGACTTAAAATTACAGGCTTATCTCCTGTGTAATAGTGAATATTTACCCACTTGCATTATGTAGCACACTGCTATTTTCCTTGTTGAATGTGTTTGTTCCTTTTTTATTTGTGGGCATTGTGTTGCATTCTAAAAAGGTTGTGCATTTCCAATGTTTGTCACTGTTAAGTGGGTTACTTCCAGGGTTAGTTGCTTAGTATGAACAATTAGGTTTCACCTTTTAGTTTGAAACTTTGCAAGTTAACTGCTAATGCAGCTCACCCTAATATCAGCTGTGATGATGACTAGCTGTGCAGGGGGAAATAACCTGTTCAAACATATCCTCCCTTTAACCATCGTTCTGGTAGCCAAATGAAATTCAAATACTGAAATGTGTCTGATTTTGCTTGAAGATGCGTTAAAAGTGCAGGGAGTTAGATTTTTACAGCACAGGTAAAGTGCAGGTTTCCTCTGGATAAATGAAGATTCACCTCCTCAAATGCAGTGCTTGAGAATCATGAGAACTAAGTGAGGAGGTTTGTCTAAAACTGGTTGTTATGAGACCAAAATCCAGAGCCTGCTCTGTGTTGGTAGGGAGCATCAAGGCAGGGAGTGGCCTTTCTGTAAGAGTAGGGCTATTCAGTAACTTTTAAAGCAATTTTGTTTCTCAGCCATGGAGGCTTGTTCCTGGTTTTGGAATGTAAAGTAAGTATGTCACTGGACTGGCCTTTCATTCTCAGTTTTTTTGCAGATTGCTTTTACATGGAAAGGACTTGTGGGGAGAGAAAGGGACAAGGAAACTCTTGGGTTGATGCTGATTAAAATCCTTGGGCAGATGAGTTACATAGTGTTTATGACTCTTTAACTGCTTTGATAGTTAGAGATTAAGAAGTTCATCTTAAGAAAATAGTAAGTAATAGTTTGCTGTTGATATTAGTGTCAGTTTAAACCACTCTATAATATGCAGTGAAATGCCTAAGTGTCAGTAGTTAAAAGACATGTAATTAGCACTTCATTTCTAGGCACTGTTCTGCTTAAAGTTGTAGCTTTTTTGCTTTACAATTTCCGAGAGAACGTGGTCAGAAAAGTGGATGAAAGAATTTAAGAGAGTCTACTAAATAGGGGCAAAGCTGTGGCAGTTTATTACAGTATTATTTATTATTTTGGATTAACTATTCCTGTTTGAAAGCTCTCTGCTTTTTTTCTGGTTGGTTGGTTTTTATTTGGGTTTTTTTTCCCTCCTGAGGTATTGACTGATTTATGTCAATTCTGTTACAGCTTTTTTTTGTTTTTTTGTTTGTTCGGGAGGAGGAGAATAAGAGCTTTAGTCTTATTTAAAAAAAAAAAAGGTGTGGGGACAGAGAATGGGCAGACTATTGCCTGTAGTTGATTCCCGTGTGCATCCTTTCTTATCGGAGAATATATGCAACACTTGGAGAACTGTCCTGAGATTCAGAGAAGTGCAGAAATATTTATCCAGTTTAATATGATTTCCCTTTGAGATTGGAGTTGCAGCCCAAGATTTACAAAAGAAAGAAAAGGGGGGAAAAGCACCCCCCCCATCTGCTTTCACAAAACATGACTGGCTTGCAGCGTTTAACAGCAATCATTCTTCAGTCTGAAAACAAACAAATCTGTTGGAGCAGGCAGTACAATATGTCCTTTTATACTTGTTTTTCCCCCTTCCCAAAGTCGTTAATTATTTCAGCATAAAGGGATGGCAGCTACAGATAAAACAGGTCTCTCCTCGGTAATTGACGCGCTGCTGTGTTACGGAGGTGGCCTCCTGGGGAGGATGAGGCTAAGTGTTGCCTTCTAATCCTGTCCGGTCATTTTTGTATCATGTGTTAAATATTTCCAGTTGGACTGAGAATCATCACATTTGCTTTCAGCTCAGTATGTGCACAGCCCCCAGTGAACATTTGGAAAAGATAATTCCGAGACACCAGAGTGGTGATTACTTGCAAGCCCCATCCTGAGCCCGCGCAGTGTGTTAACTCCTCTTGCCGCTTTAAGCACACCCCAGGTACTCTGTATATTCTCCTTCCGGGATCGTGAGCGTTCTCATAAGTGCCATTGATTTTTCTGAGACTTCACAGAACTTAGAACTGATCAGTGCTGAACTTCTGAGTGGTTCTCATTGTTTATTCATAGCACTCCACTGTACTGTATCCTGCAGGCATTTATTGATAAATACTGGTTTAAATTGGAAACCCTGCCTAGAACTCTCTTTCACACAGAGCAATGAGAAACTAATTTACAGTGACAATACCCATGAATGATAAGCAATGCTTAGCACCTGTTCAAGTGGGAACTGTCTCGTCAGTGGGAATAGCAGGGATTTAGTGTCTTTTTGGACTGATTTTGGAAGTTAATCTGTTTGAAATAATAGCGCCTATTTCCAGTGGGCAAGGGGACAGTCTCACACCAAATACAATCCGTATGTCAGATGCAGATAAGTGGGTGAGAAAGTTTCTTTTAGACTAGAACTAGACATCTTCAGATTTATTTCCCAGCTATTGTCTTTCTGCTCAGGCAGTTTCTAGGCAGATGGCCATTAGTGGAGCAGCAAAGCAACTTTAAACTAAGTAACTCTGAGAAAGGACATAAAGCTCCTTGCAGATTGAAACACTAAATCTTGGAGGTGTAATAGTCCCGGTTGATTTTTTTTTTCCAAATTTTTATTTTTGTTGCTTTGTGTTTGTTTGTTTGTTTTCTGTTAAATACTAGCCAGGAGTAGAAAGGCTACTTGTCTGCTTATCTCATAACTTGGATTCAATATAATATATTGGAGTTTATATGCATATCTGATGGGCTTTCCTTGGTTGGGGTTGGAAGATAGGAGTGATATTTTCATGCTGTGATTTTGTATAAATGTATGTGCATCTTCACTTTGGACAAGAGGTTTCAAAAATCACTGGCAGTTGAAGCAGGCATTGTGTTTGAAGCAGCTTGTGAAGAGTGACTTTCAAAAGGTCATCTTGCCTTCCTTCAGCAAATTGGACCAATCATATATGCTGGATGGCATTTTGGAGGTGATTTACTGGCCTGGAATCTTAGCAGCCGTTTTTTGCTATTGCTCACTGGAAAGATGCCTGGATATATTCAGCAGCAGTTGGTGATGTCTGCTGGTTTTGTTGTTCTGCCTTGTGCCAACACTGATCCAGTTAGCTGTGCTGTGTTGCCATGCTGCTTTTACAAAGTGCATCTCAAGATAGGGTTAAGTGATCAAACCCTAAATGGCAAAACTAAAGCATATTGTATATTTTGTACCAAATATTGTTACAGACCCTTGCAGGAGAGTATATTTATATGCAGAGAAACAGCAGAGGCCCAGAAGATCTTTGTTGTGGATTTGTGTAAGCACTCAGTATAAAGAAATTAATTATCTGTACTGAGGCTCCCCTCCTACCCCCTGCACAAAATACACCAAATGCCTTTATATGGAATGTAGCTGCTGCTTCCTGTAAATGTTTATAAGATGTTATTAAAAACATATGTCCTCTCTTCCCACAGACCTTGTTTAGAAAGCTTGCTGCAAGCATGTTATTTTAGCTTTGCTTGCAAGAAGCAGCATCTGTTGTACTAAAAATGGTAGTTTTTTTACAAATGCTTTTGTTGCTCTCTTTTGTAAAGCCAGATAGAAGTGGGATCTGCGTTTGCATTGGCTCACTCCCTTGATGGAGAGCTAGCAGCAATTCTTTGTGCCAGCCTCTAGAGATTTTCCTTATTGAGACTAAATTGCAACCCTTAATGTGATTTTAACCCTTGGTGCTTAACTTTGGTGACCAGGAAAATGAGACCTGTGATTGTATGTAGGCAATATAAAGAAATAACCACTTGGAGCCCAGTGGTTATGTGCTGGCTGGTACCTGTGGCAGCCTGGCCTTTCTGCTCTGTCATTTTGAGCAGGGCTTACCTGCAGAAATAAAACTCTGTTGGGCCATGTACATGCTTGCTACTCCCAAACCTGCCTAGCCCCTTTGACATCAATGTGGGTATATAGCTCTAGGGGAAGTTAAGCAGTCAGGGTCAGAAAAAAGTGTCTTAACAGTGTTTCCTGCAGAAAAGACATCTAAGTTGTTTTGGGGGGGATTTTTTAAAATCAAAATGATTTGCAGCTATCCTCTGTAGATATTAGTGCAGTATACCACGGTACTGCTTATTGTGATTTTTTTCTTTTACCTTTTTTTGCTTACTTTTTTCTGAGTATGTTTTTCCCCTTTTCCCCCTGATATCCCAAAGAGGCTGTTTGGATTTTGGAGTGTCTTTCAAATTTTTCTGTGGCAACTTTTAATGAACTGAACAGGTGGCTGTTGAGTGATGCAAGAGCTGCTCTATCCCCTATATTTTGTACTGTGTGCTGACTCCACAGGAACAGGATCAATTTTTTTTTTGTTTGTTTTGTTGCATTGTTAAACTTTTTTCTGTTGCTTGCCACCAACTCCCATTATAATACAGATGTTTTGGGGTCTTTTTTTTTTTTCCTTCAAGCATTTAAGGTTAATTTGCTGTTCAGTAACTGTCCTTTAAAGAGCAGTGAAGCAAAGCATAGGGATGAAAAAGAATAGCTTGCAAGGAACCAAGGAAATAAAAGCAGCCAATGCTTCTCTTAAGTCCTCAAAACCAGAATATTCGGCAGCCATATAATGCTGTAGCCTGATTCTGTTTAGTCATTTTACCTAGACAAAGTATTTTCCAGTAACAGAAAGTGCGAAATTCAGGGAGATGATTCTATCCATGAAGATGGTCATCCCTGTCATGTGGAGGTGATGAAAGTGTATCTTAATATTTGAGTCTTCCAAAGAAATTTAAATAAAACCTATAAATAAGGGAAAAGAGATGGAGAAGGACCACATGTCAGTTAGTAGACAGTAAAACCTTTTTGATATACAGTATGGGAATAGGAGGCAAATGACCAAGTAGGGGAAATGGAGAAGCAGAGTTAGGAGAGACATTTTTTGGAACAGGAACCAGAAAAAAGGAGCAGCAGTGTGAGAAAGTATGCTCGAATTTAAGTAGTCTGGAGAGGGAGATCTGGAGTTTGTCCACTGCTGGGAGCCCAGCAGCCTGGTTTGTTTTACAGACTTAAGGAGATACTTCCAACAAGTGCTAAAATTTGTGAATTCAAACCTCACAAGAGGAGGTGACAAGGGTTCAAGTTGGAGGAGGGATGTTCTTTTTTTTGGAGAGAACAGGAAGATACAGTGGAGTCCTGAAATCAATTTGGATTGGAGCTGCAGTTTTATTAGTGCCCAAATGAAGCAGTTTGGCTTGAACTAAGGTCCCACCCTTTTATAAATCATTCCTTCTTGGTTGGTCCTGCCTGCCCATCCTAGTGAAATGCTTCTTGTGCTCTTAAACACGTATTCCAGCTAGAAGACCTGGCTCTAGCACAGCCTTATGTGCCCTTGCTTTTTTCTGGGACTCTGCCTAATCTTCTACAGACAGATGGCCAGCAGCCAAGTTCAAAACGTGTTTTACTCTGGGTCCATAAACACGTAGCCCTATTAAGTATGTGCAAAAGCAAAAACTTACATGGGGTTCTTCAAGGTTTTATGCTTTATTCTTTGGGTAATGTGTAATGCAGTGGAATTTGGGAGTGGCATCTATTAGATGCTTATGAACACTCAGCATATCTTCTCACATAGGTTTGGTTTCACAGTTCAGTCCAGATGTCATCTCTTGTTGGTCTTCTGAGAATTGAATGGTCTGTAGCACGAGATGTCTTCTCTTACTGCTCTCTTTAGAAACACTTAAATGTCTTTGTTCAAGTTCACAGTGAAATTTTGAGAAGACATGTAGGTGCTTCAAGATGGAAAACAGTGTCAGTTCAGTGAAGGTGTCAATTCAGTGAACTAAGCAACTCTGAAAATCTGTTTTTTAGGACTGTGTAGACAGAAGAGTATCTTACCAGGAATCACTGCCAGCCAGGAGATGTCATTAAATGAGATGTATGTATGGGAGAAAAGAATGAAATAGCCAAGCAATACTGAGAGAGAGGAAGAGGGAATAAGGAAGGGAGACATGAGTGAATGACTTGCAGAACACTAGAGAAGGAGAATAACACCATGGAAGGTGGCGTGAGCAGAGTAAGGTGATGATATAGGTGGAAGATTACAGCAATAAAAAGTCAGCTCCTATTTCCCTCAGAAGTGATGGTAGAAGGAAGATACAGAAAGATTGCACCAGCTACAAAGTTCTTGGCTTCTGGAAAGGACAGAATCCTTTATTGTATCAAAATCAATTAGAAAAGTATGGAAGGCTTTTCCATGTAAACATATCGCCAGAGTTAATTTGCCAAGGGGTTGATACGACCACCCCATTCCAAGTAGCAGAAGTGATGGTAGTCTCAAAGGACAACCCAGTAAAATTTGATATGCACAGCAGGTAAGCATTTAAGATCACAAGCTGCATCTTTGATATAGCAGCGTAGTCTTCAAGGAGAATTACTAATGTGACTGTTTAAGCTATCTGTACACAGTGTGGCACTGCACAGAGACACTGCCTCACAAGGGTGTTCCACAAATGGCATGCATTCCTCTTTGTGCCCTGTTGCATCTTTGCACATTGGGATTATAGAGGGAGAGGTAAAATTACTTAGGACCATGAGTATGCAGATACCACAGAGTTATCAGTAAAATTAGTGTTTAGTGCTCCTGGCACATATGTGTCTTTTATTGAAGGGGCTGAAAGTCTTGTGAGCAAAGGGATGCCTTTAATACAACTTTGAGAAATCAAGCCTGTATTTTGTTTTGAGTTGCTAGTTTAAAAATCTGTGTGTTGAAATTTTTTTTTTTACCAACTATTCTTTCATTATCAAAAAATGGTTGTAGCACCTGCAGTTCCTGGGGAAAAAATTACCCTGGTGAATAATCTAAGTATTGCAAGAGATACCTACTGAAATGAAAGTCTATAAATATGGAATTTTCTTCTGCTCCTGCCACAAATATAGTCCTTTTATTCATTGTCCCTTTGGGTCTTAATTAATGAATGGCAGGAGGCAACTGGTTTACCTGCTTAGTATGGTTGTGAAATAATAAGATATTCAGCTATGGGCAGCTAATGTAGCAAAGTGAACTTCCTCACTGACTTTGAAAGTGCTCAGTGAAAAAATCAAATGGCTTGCAAATCCTTTAGGAAATTTTAAAAAATGAATATTACAAAACCTGTGAGTAAAAATGATCTGTCCTTTTCTTTTTTCTTTTTAACCTACAGATATTGATGATGTCAAGAAGCACAAACCAGGTTACCTTGAAGCTACAGCTGACTGGTTCCGATTATATAAAGTCCCTGATGATAAACCAGAAAATCATTTTGCTTTTAATGGAGAATTTAAAGACAAGGTGAAGATAATGCAAAATTAAAGATGCATCATTCTGTCGTGTGGCCTCTATAATACATCCTAGAATTTTAGCAATTGTAAAGAAGAAGGCTTAATGAAAAGAATTTTGATGTGAGGGTCTTTTGAATACCATTTATTAGACTAGAATTAAATAATGTTTGCTGCCATCCATTTGACTGAGGGAAAATGCGTAAGTTATTGAAAGAAGTGTGCAAAAAAATGTTCAGTCCTAATCCTGATCAGACTTATACACGTGTGTGTTTTTCAAAGCGTTTTCATTCGCCCTGTCAGAGTAATGAACAGATTGTCTTTTCAGGTGTTTTTGATAGTCTTTCTGACTTTTTTTAGGCCTATGCAGGCAGTGGGCTGCAGGTTTTTGCATGTTAGGAATTTTCTCAAGATAGACTTTTTCCTGGTAATTCTGTGTAAAAACATTTGAATTGCTTGGCTTCAAGGCTGAAAAAATATTTTTGCCTTTTTTTTTTTTTTTTTAAACAATGAATGGTTTTTTAAACTACCTACAGTTAAAATGGCTGGTGTTTGAAAGGAGAGTGGACAAGGGAATAGACCTTGTTGAAGAAAATACCTGGATTTTTCCAGAGGAAATTGGATGTGATTTGAGTAAAATTGCTTTGCAGCTTGTGTATTGCACACACTCTGTAGATTATTCTTTGCAAAAAATCACAGGTTGTTAATGAATGATGTCAATGTGTCACCTAGTTCACCTTGCAGGGCGCTATCAAAGTTATATAATGCCTTCTAACCAGCACAGGCAACTTTACATGTTTTGTCTGGTTGAAGAGATGCCCTGACTCCTTTCTGCACTGAAACTGTCTCTTAAATCAATCAGGTGTGGAGTTGTAAGGTTTGATAACCTGATCTCTCCTCTGTTCTCCCAGGAACTGGTCTTAGAGATTTTTCTGCTCTGCAAAGCAGAGTGTTGCTCTGTAGCAACAGTTGAACAGCAATATCCCTGTCAGGCCATTGGAGTTCAGCCTGGAGGCATTATATGCCCTGAGATAGCTGGTTTGGAGCACTTGAATAATTCTCAAGCATTTCTAGAGACCCAGGATGTGGTGAGGTGGCTGTGACTGTGCTCCAGCAGCTCTGGTGAAGTTCACAGTGTTCCAGTGGCACTTTTCCAAGTCACTCCGTGTTAGGAAATGTGAATGTTCTGTTGGCAGCTTTTTTGCAAACTAGCCTAGCTATCATCATCTGGACACTGAGGGCTTATTTTATTTTTTTAAGCTTGCTTTTGTTTCAAACACAGAAACTGTTAAGCAGCTGACATGTTACATTCTTGCAAACGTTTAAGAATATGATTGGGCAATTATAAATGCAAATTTTGTCACTAGAGAGAAAACCCTAACTCTGACCCTGGTGCACGTGTGTAACAGGGGTTGTGGCTCACACACTTTGTCCCATGTAGGACCTGGTACAGTTTTCTCCAGCAGTAGGAGTCTGCCTAGCATTTAGTGCTGATTTCAGTTCTTTCATGCCACGTTCATATTTTCTGGCTGTGGGCTGAGGGAAGTCCTGATTGTGTTGTCAGTATATGTGATAGTGAAGTTTGTTTTCATAAAAAGGGTGTTATATTCTTCAGAAATTTAATGAGGCCTCAAAGGAGGCCCCTTAAAATAACACATGAAATAGGATGTTTTATTAAACTAGTTCTGTGGCTTTTTTCCTGCTTAATAACATTTTAATTCATGAAACTTTCCTTGATGTAAACTAGGATTTTGCTGTAGAAATTATTAAATCCACCCATGAACACTGGAAAGCTTTGCTTCATAAAAAGACTGATGGAGGTACTATTAACTGGTGAGTATCCGGTCATGTCTCTTGCTCTTTGTATTGTGCTAGTATTGTTTCTGTTCAGCATGGTGCAGCTGTCCATGAACTGCTTAGATTTTTTGGGATTTTTTTTTTCAGTTTGAGATAACAGGAATACTCATGGGTTTGATTGATTATTAATTGATAATAGAGCATGATTGATTAATTGTACCTTGTATGATGATAATTTACTGGTAAGTGCCATTACGTAAAAGTGGTATAGATTACTTCAGCTTTTGAGGAATGGCCCCAGAGTGTTTGTTCAGGGTCATTTTGGGAGAATCTTGGTATCCTATACCAGTCCTCTTGTCACTGTTTATCCTTCACTGCTGCATTGCTGTGTTGCAAAATTCTTTGGAAGCTTAGCATTCCATATTTTTTAGTTGTTCCCTGGAATGAGAGAACCAAACTATTGTTCTTTACTTGCCTTTGGCCTGGTCTGAATTAAAATAGACTTTATTAAGCTCTCTGTACTGGTTTGCATTGGCAGTTCTGGCATTAGGGGCCCTGAATAGCAGAGCTGGTGCTTTCCAAGGACCGTAGATTGTCATTAACTAAACCAGAGGGCAAAGGCTGTGGGAAAAGCTGTTCTAAGGTAGTTACTGTTGTCTTCTGCTTTGGGAAAATGTGACTTTCTCTGTCCTTTATGGAGCTGATTGATTGTCCAGCAATTGCCCAACACCTTAGCAGTTAGACAGGTTAGTAATTTTACTTTTGCTTGGCAAGAATACTGTAGGATACTATGCAAATTTTGGTCTTTATCATGTAAGAGGCACTTTGAGCTTTATGTTGATGAAATAAAAACATAAATAGCAGTCTTACTTTGAGGAATTGAAGTTTTTGCAGTTCACTCTGTAGGACCTTTAAAAACTCATAACCAAACCCACTTCCTGTGTGAAAGGTTATAGATTCATAGGGAAACATTTCTGCAAAAGATTTAGTCCCAGAGTTTGTCTGCTGTCTGAAAGTACTACAGGTATCTGCTGCTTTATGCAGGAGCAGAATTTTGGCCTGCTTTTCCTTCTTATTAAATACTGCCGGTAGGTTACTGAAGTAACGTGCTCTTACTTCTGTGACCTGCCACAGAATCTGGGCATCCTTCAAGGCACAAGAGGTGAGGGCAATATTCACACCATCTGTACTAGCAGTGTGCCAGTTTATCTCTACTGGCTCTTTTGGGGGATTTAGATCCTTTTCTGGTCTCCTGAACTGTACCTAAGTTACCAACCAGAAGCACTGAGTGCGAGAACTGCTTGCATTAATACAGAATGTAGAGCTTAAAAAACCCCTCAAAAACGCTTCCACACGCCTGTTCCTTCCAGTGTTACCAGTTTCTTTGTGTTTTTGACTTCCTCATTTCTTGCAGATACACATTTCTGAGCTCTGGTTTTTTTCCATAGATACTTAATTGTGTGTGGCTCTTTTCTACTGACTGGTGAAGCATGTTCTTAATTTCATTTTTCAGCACAAATGTTCTGGTGAGTGGCAGCCCATTTTGTTGCAGTGAGGAGGATGCCCGATCAATTGTGCAGTCGGTAAGGAAATTTACTCCCTCCTCCCTTTTTTATTTGTGTTGTTTGGGTTTTTTTTAATATGAAAAAAAGATTCAGAGCTCCAAAACTGAAATAAAGTAGCTCACTGAAATGGTCCTTAAGCAAAAATTTAGGGCATAAAGTAAAAGTTGGAGCACAAAGGTTGTGGAGGGGAAAAGTAAGCATTGTGATATAAAACTTTCATTGCAGTGTTCCAATTGTTCATTCTGGCAGGTTCATTACTGTTCTGATGGAGGTTTTTTTGTTTTGTTTTTATTTTACTTTTTTCTCCCTCTGCAGTACTCTTTCTTCTGAGCCTGAATAGCAAGATGGACTGCTATTTGTATCTAGCCCTGCTGTCTTCTCTGTCTCCCCTGTTGCCATGAGTTACCACCCAGTGTTAGAACTCATTGACTAGCTGACTGTAGTCCCTAGTCACTAAACAGACCCTTTGTTTGTCTACTTGTATAACTAAATGCAATGCTGTAAGAGAGGGGGATGCTATTTTGAACGCTTCTTAAAGAATGCCTGTCATATTCTGAAAATTAACATAAAATTAAAACATGCGGGTTTCCTGTTCAGGCAAGAAGAATGTCCTGCAGGTCTGATCTTTCATGTGCAAGTGTTGGTGGAGGAGATTTTTTCCCATTGCAAAATATGCTAGTTTAGATGCCAGAAATTAAGCAAGGTTACCAGAAATTGCATGGAGAAAAGTGCCCGCAAGTATTACTTTTTCTTTTTTAACATACTCCGTGACTGAGCCTGTGCTCATGAGTGCAGCAGGTTTTTTGCATGGGTGCTTGGCTGCCAGGGCACCCAGTGTTTTGCCTCAATAGTCACAGTAATTATGCAAGTTTAGGTGTCAAAGGACATGACGCCCACTGTCTGTGCAGTTAATGTTTCAACAGCATTTCTAGAAAGAATGTGTTGTCCTGGGTGCTGTTTTGTCACAAGCAAGTAAGACTGTCAGTTGTAAAGAGAAGTTGGTTTAAGTCATAAGGAAGTATCAAGCCAAACTTACTGAGGTCTCTTGCTTTCAGCACTTCTTTAAAAGTACCTTTATGGCTGCATTTGTGAATGTTAAATAATGGGACTGAAAGTTTTAAATGAAAGAAAAAGTCATTTTGGAATTCAAGTATATTTTTAGACATGTCAGTCACAGCTGTAAGCAAATATTTACCTTAGTACTTTCAAATTTACAGTAACTTTCAGTGAGTCTTCAAATGCAGCTAAAAGTTCAAGTCCAAACATATTTGAATGGTGACAAACCTGCAAAGGAGTGTTTCCTTTTGCATTCTGTACTTTGTACTTTGAAGCACGTAGGGTAAATAACTATTAAATCAGCAGTATGCCCTATTTTATCTCTTAATAACAAATCAATTTTTTTCCTATTTTTGTGGGACAGGAGGAAGTTAATAAAACCAGTTCATAAAATAGGTAGCTTGTATCAAATTTTAATGCTTTCTATTATGACGATTTGCCTTCTGATCAAATAGTATCACTTCCTGACTTTTTTGTGCCTTAGATTTTTTTCTTTAAGTGATAATGTTTTTGTGACGTTGTCTCCACATAGTCCATTGCATCGTTCTATTTCAGTTCAGCCTAAGTATTTCAGTTATGTCTTTGTAAGGTACTGTCTCTTAGTACTTTCCAGACAGGGAAAATATGCAGTACTCTGTTAAGTACTGTTCATGCTGCATGCGATTGCCAATCCATGGTAACTAAAAAAAAGTGAAATGGCCTTGAAATAGGAACAGTGGACAGTTAAACCCTAAATATAAGCAGAGAGGTTGACTTGCACATTTTAAGCAGGTATCTTTTTGTCTAGTACACTGCACTGCATGCTTTGGTCGCTAGACATTGATCTCATACTGAAGTGAAAGTACGTGAGTGTTGGCTGCAGAATTTTAATGGCTGTGATTTTAAATGAAAGCTGTCTGTGTCTGTCTGCAGGGGGCTTTGTTTGGGTTTTTTGTTGTTTTTTTTTATGTAAAGTAAAGGCAGATACATTTCCTTCTAATTTGTGTCCATCTATTAGCTCCTGGATAAAAACAAAATAATGAAAGCTGAAGAAGAGAGTTTATATGCAAGTACAGTGAGAAACATATTTCAGCTACTGCAGAACTTCTGAACTACTTGTGCAGGGAGAGCTGCTTCCCTACGACTCTGTTTCCAGGGTCAGACTTCAGTTGCTGCATTTTGAGTGGGTGATAATTGCCTTAAATCAGATACATGGAGTTCTCCAAAAAACCTCAAACAAAACATAAAAAAACCCTGAATGAAGACACCAAAACCCCAAAGGCAAAGCTCAGTATTATTGTGGAAATGTTTTCATGGTAAGCAGGAGACCTATAACTAAGAACCAAATGGAAACATTCAGATCCTTATCAAATGCTTACCAAATTGTGCACTAATCATAATTTCATATAGGTTTTATTGGGGTAATTCCCAAGATAGTCCAGTTGATTTCAGAATTATTTGACCTTTCATTATTTTACTGATGGGGGACTGGAATGGCTTGTTTGCATTGGGGAATTTCCACTCCACTGAGTTAGTTTCTAGGTAGTAGGCAAGTGTACTGCTATCTGTATTGGTGGCAAACTAGGAATGATTCAATGGCAGGTGAAGCTGCCATGTCCAGTCAATCCCAAAGAGATAAAAGATAATCTGTGCATATAAGAAACATGTACTGATCACTTGAACCAGTCAAAATTGCACCAGACCTGTGCAACTACAAACTTAGATGAATTTTAACACTATGTGCCTCTGAAAGTTGTTTCATCTCTTTCTCAGCTCCAGTGTCAGTATATATTGAAAACTAAACCCAGGAGGAATAGAGCTTTGTAAATGAGCATGTTAGTGCTAAGATATACTGTTTATTTTAGGCTTTTAAGTGTTGCCATCTGTAAAACTGATCAGGACTGCCAAACCTTTGTTTAACATTAATCCTGAGAACTGCTTGCTCTGTGAAGAAGCTGCTGAGGACTTTGCAAGCTGTAAAATCTCCAAGATTGTATATAGTTAGTATAGCAGTGTTTCTCAGACTTACCACATAATTCTTCCCTTATAATACTGGAAAGTGAACTAGGAAAGCTTTGCCAGATGATGTCTCTTTTGATAAAATGCAGAACAGTGTTTTACAGGGGAAAATACTTGACTTTTCCTGATAATTAAAAAAAAATCTTCAAGCAAATTTGGATCTGTATGTTTACTAACGTGTTTTGAATAATTCAGATCTAAGCAGAAAAGTTTAATTGCCTTTCTCCCTTCATGGTTTCTGTGAGGACATGTCCATTTGGGGCTTACTAGAGCCAGAATTTTTTGTACAGTTTTCAGTTGTGAAACAAAAGATCGGTGTGTTTTTTAGTCTGGGATTTGGTTTTTATTGGTTTGTTTTTTAAATAGTATTCTAGTTACAAATGTGTAGTGAAGAGCTTTCTGGTTCAGTGGAATGAGGTTTTGATCTGGTCCTGGGGGAAAGGTGCTGAGTCCTTATCTCAAGCTTTTTGAGCAATTATCCCAGGAGTGGCAGGTACCTGCTTATATGTGGTGACCCCTGGTTCTCCCTGCCTGGTGAGATAAAGCTTGGGTTTTGCTGGAAAGAAAGGGGGATAGTCTGGTGGTACAACCTGGAAGACCTGAGTTATGTTTGCTATACTGGTACATCCTTTCAGACCAGTCACATAACCCTCCTGTGCAGGTAATTATCCTGGGTAAAGTGGGAAGAAGAATCCTGCTTCTCCCTTCCCTCCTCACAGGCTTCAATCTGCTTGTGCCTGCTTGGGCTTGTGGGGGAATGTCACACCAGTGCAGCTCAGTCCAAGTGCTGCATTGTGCTAGGGATAGCCCATGAAGGATAGTTGCATCCTCACCACGAGGCAGGTTGCTTCCAGACAATGTTAAAACTGGCTTTAATTTTGTCCTTTAAGTTCCAGGAGAAGACACGCTGTGTAATACTGCGATTGAATAGTGGCATGTCCAGCTTTGAAATGTCAGACCTAAATGTTAAAACAAATTGCTGCTTTCCCCAGAACTGAATCCTGCTCTGTCAGAATATAGCTATAAAAGAGTATCATCACACACTTATTTTATTTTCATATGTGTAATGTAAAATGTGTGTGTATATATATTTGCATGCATATCTTATAGTGAAATGTGATCAATGGAAAGGCATTTTTACTTTTTTGTGTGTAAAAAATCCTGTTATTCTCAAAGATGATATAGTAGGAAAATCCCCTTTACCTTAAATAAGATTTTAATCTATCACTAACTATTTGTGTGATTGTGTTGTCACTTATGAGCAACAAAGAAATTTGTATAGTGGGAGTGCAAAATCTCTAAGGTAGAATATTGGCCTGTGGGGGTGACCGACAGTTCTGGTTTTGTTAATATCTCTTGACTTGAGCAGTAAAATACCTTGGAGTTCAGGTGCTACCTGTGAAATCTTAACTAAATACTGATACCTTGGTTTGGTTGGTTTGTTTCTTTCAGGCACCAGTGCATGTGAATGGAGATTTCATTTCCCCAGAAGGTACCTTTTATTCCCAGATGCCATACTATTTATCCTAACTGCTTGCTTTAAAAATTGACATAACTGTCTTGTTGAAAAAAGGTGGTTTTGTGTATATTAAAATGATAATAATTATATCCTGTCATACCATATTGCCTTTCCCCTGTTAAATAGAACATGAACAGAAATTCATGGGTGGTTTGTGGGAGATTCCTTTTGAGTGAAAGTGTAGTCCACATAAAAAGATGAGAGGACAAAATTTTTCTGTCACTGATTATGCAAGGCAAATGCATGACATTTATCCTTTTTAAAGTCAAGGAGATAGGTTACTTTGCCTTAGTTTCTGTCATACCTCACAGTCACTGACTAATCAAAGGAACAGCTCCTTTTCCCAAAATTGACATAACCATACCTACTTTGCAAGTGTAAGTTCAAAAGACAAAATTTTATCTTTTCACTGTTATAACTGTTTTTCTACTTAACAGAACATGTGTTTTTCTTTAGGAAATAAGAATGCACCCTATATTTTCATTTTTAATTATTTCTAAAAAAATATTTTTCTACTGGAAGGAACTATAGAGAAGACATATGTGCTTTTTGAGATGGAGGGAATTAGGAAAATACTAACTCAAACTTAGTCTTGAGCCAAGTTCCAGACTGTTTGCAAAGTAACATCTGTGTAGTCTGTCATGGTAAAGCAAGTTGCATTCTATTTGCCTTTATATGGCATGCCAATAAATAGCATTTATTTACCTAAGTATTGCATCTCAGACCTCTGACAGACAACTGAACATAATCTGCCTGGTCTTTGATGTTTTCCAGGGATGGTCACAACAGTGTTGTAACTTGTTGCAGGATTGTTTCGGCCAAACTGTTAAAGCGAACAGATATTATTTTGGGGCCATGCTTTGCACAGGCTGGGGATAGGGCTCACCTAGAAGGATTGTTATGGAAGGGGAGGTAACTGAAAGGGCAGAATGTTGCTTTTTCAAGTGTTTGTGTGTGGCTGGTTGTATAGAACTCATGTCACTCTTGATGCATTTTTTGTTTGTTTGTTTTAGTTGATTACTGGTACTTTTGTCCCAAGTGATCGTCAAAGTCTTCTGAAGGTGCATCATCAGATCTTAAAGTCATCACTTTTTTGAAGATGGGCAAGAGCACTAGTTGCTGGATTCCTCTTGAAACAACTTTTCAACTTGTGTAAACCTTCTCTCATGTAAATAAACAGTGCCATTATAATATGAATGTTTCCTTCCTGTCTGTCTCTGTACAGGGTGGAGCAGAGGGAAGGGGAGGGCTTGCTTTTTTGTTTATGAATCTCAGAACTCCAGAATTGCTTACATCCACTCACGAAGTGCGATACTGAATGAGATGGGAGATAAGTTGTCTTCAACCTCGTTCTCCAGATTTTGGAATAATCCAGACATTGGGTACATAGGAGACTGTTAATTTATATTTTAAGGCTTTTTTGGCCACCCTAACTTTCATCCGTTTCAAGTAGACAGTAATCTGCATGTAATAGGCTTAGGAGTTTATCATGTTCTTTGATAGGTGACTATTTCCCAAGTTGTATTTAGTTTCGTGCCCAGTTCATAGAGTTATGAGTAGAGCATACTTGCTTTAAAAAAAAAAACCAACAACTTCACTCCAAAGATTAATTCAACTAGGAAGGGCTAACACCATAACAATTGAAGTGAGGATGCATGTGTGCTCTCTGTTCTACATCCTGTTTTGATAATGTGTGTTTCATCACACAGGAAGGATTTTCCTTGTGGAAAGCTTCCATTTTTAGAATTGTGTATGCTTTTGATAGTTATTTGTTCAATGAGACAAGATTAACAAAATGTACAGAACTGAACTTTGTACTTTCATGGTAAAAATATCTGCCATTTTTTCCTACTGCAGGATTATGTCTGGCCTGTCTGTATCACAGTGTTCATTAAAGACAAAAAAAGCCAGCTGTTAAGTAGAAAGAGAGGAAATGATAATATAGACAGACAGCTTTTTCCAGATTGTTACTGAGACCAAAGGTGAGCATTGTCTGCTTTGTATGATGACGGAAACAAAAGGTTAATACTGCTGACATAGGATGAAAATGGAAGATAAAGAACTGAACAAGTTATGCTATGACTTGCCATAGATGACTGACTTTTCTTATACAAAGAATAATTTTTTAGTAAGAAAGCTTTCATCTTTGGAAATGTTTCTTTGATTTTAGGGTTTGATTTCCCTGGTTTAGACTCCCCTAATATATTGTTTAGTTTATAAGCACTTGTCACTTCAGAGATCTTGCTTTGAGACTCAGCACTTAGGAGTAAATCAAGTTCTCCCATCTGCATAGAGCTTTGCATTGTTTTACAGACAGCAATTTAGGTGTGGTATAAAAAATCCAACATAAACCTCAGATATTAAGGACTATTTTTTGTAGTCTAGATATGTTGCCTCCTACATACATTTCCATTACTGATATCCTGTATGTTATTTTACACTTTAGAATTCTGTTTGCAAGCAGCATGATACCTACAGATTTTCTTAAACAGAGTGTGTGTTTCTTGAGTGCCTTGTGTTCACGTGCAGCCCCTCAGGATGAATTTCCTCTGGTTAGAGGTAGGCTTTTGTAGCTTGCAGAACAGCTACTGCATTTGCCTTTATGGTAATACATCTAGGAGGCATACTGTTTTGTAAAGTGCTTAAGGACAGCTGGACAATAAAGGACACTGTGAAATCAAATTATCTTTCCTATACAGTGGTTACTGCTATCCTTTTTTATTTTTTTAGTTTTTTTTGTTAAGACACGGAATAAAAAGTTGTACCCATATGAAAGCCAAGTATTGATTATAAATGTACCCATGTGCTGAACTATCAAGGGTAGGCCAGAAGTTACTTAATTTTTACTTCAAATAATTTTAGTACTGTTTTTTTAATTTCTAAGTGTATTGCTGGAATGTGGCTGTGAATTCAGAAGGAAAAATAAATTTCTAGATCAGATTAGGCTGTGTACAAGAAAATAACAAATAGTGCTTGGGAAAGCTGAAAATTGAAGTTACTGGAAATGCCTAGTACTACCCTATATTTGAAAATGTTAAAATATTTCTAACATGTAGAGTATGTAAACAGATGACTGTCATGCTGAAAGTAGTCTGAAGGCAAGTGTTTATGTGCATTTTCTGAAAATTCTTCTCAAGTGGAATATAAAGATGTGCTGTTACACATAGCCTTGCTGCTAGAATGTACTGAATGGTACTGATGTGCATCTCAGACAGCCTAATGAAATAGCTGTGGAGAGAATGTCTGCTTTTAAGAGGATTAGAGGGATGGGACAGACACTGGAATATTATTTTTCAGATCTCAAGAAAGAAAAAAATCTGTGCAGTAAACACATTATTTCGGCTTTTTTCACAAGCTGCATTTATTTATATATGTATTTATATGTCTATTTTTGTATTTACAGTTGGTTTCATTGTAGCAGGAAACTAAATGTAGCAGTGTCCACTTCTCAATAGTTTTATGAAAATAACTTTTTCATATCTGAGAGTAATATTGTCTGTAAATGAGGATGTGGCGAGAAATAGGATTTTTTTCTCCAGGAAATAAATCCATCTGAACTATATTTTTTTCTGTGTTGAACATATAATACACATATGTACATATTTCTTTCAAGGATAACTTTTCATCTTGCTTTCCTCTTTTTGTTTATTTTGGACAGAAAGGAGAGGTTACATTTTTTCCCCCTCACGATTGTGACAGTGAAGGTTGTTTTTGCTTATGTAAATCTTTAGCTGCTGCTCAGAATAGTACCTTTTACTGGCATGGAGTCCACGCGTCAATCCCCCCAGTGGAAAGTGGAGTTTGAATTTTACTTGGGTGGAAATAATGTTCATTATTCTTTAAAGTTTGAAAATAAAGGGATTGTTAAAACAATATGATATTGTTACTGTTAGGATGTTACTTTCATGCTGTTAGTAACAATGGACATCCTCTGAAAACCCCCAGAAGAATAGAAAGTAATGCTGGAGTATGTTTGGGAGAACTGTTCGTAGATGTTATGCAAGGAGATGTTATGCCTTACCATAATTTGTCTGTGGTTACTGCTTGTATTAAAACTTCAGAGGTACAGCATAAAGCAGTCATAGTGACTGAACTGCTATTTCATCCTTCTCTTTGCTTCTGTTGGGACTGAAATATTTTTAATGACTTGTAGTTCAATTTTAGTCCAGTGAAAAAGCAAAAGCCATGTTAAGTCAGTAGGGTGCAAAGGTTGTTTTTCTGCCCTTGCTGTAAAGTTTAAAATTATTTTCTACTAGTTTTGACAACCTGGGTTCCACTCTGTGGACAGAAGTTCTGGGAAAGTTGGCTGGATGATAACAGAAAGAATTTAAGGCAGATCTAGGAGGTTCAGGCAAATAAAAGAAATGAATAGAACACTAAATAGGAGTGATTGAAGTGCTTTAAAAAAGTTATGCGTAAGTGTTAGGACAGTATGTAACAATGCTGGTTGCATGCAACTGGAGAGGTCCATAGGATGCATTTGCTAAGGAAGAAGAGTATGTACCTACCATACAAAAATTGGAATGGCATCCCCTAAGTGCTCAGAAATAGTACTTTAATCTTTGGTCTCCTGAGTAGGGGAAAATAATGGAAAGCAGCCATTGTATTTATTGTTGAGTTGACTTTTTGGGAGTCCCTTGGGTTAGGCAGAGATTACCACGGTACTCAGCAGTGTTGACTGACTGATCCCCACAGAGCTGTTGATTTCTCACAGCTTACTGTTCTGCGCAGCAAGATGCTGGATGTGTGCAGTGCTGTCTTCAGGAAACTACAGATGAGTGCTAGAGGGGAGACCAAAAAAAGCCAAGCTCACTGCAGTAGCTTGTCACATTGTGATTATTTGTCAGCTTTGGCTGGTTAATTTTTCCTAATTCTTGAGGCAGAAGCTTTTAAGTGTTCTGGTGCTATAGGCATAATGCAGGTAGTGCTGCATGGAGGTTTTTTATTTTCATTCTTGATCTGCTAAGTTTAAAATGAGTCAGTCTTGTCAGTGATACAGTATGCTGAGTCAAAAGTAAGATTTTTGTTGATGATTTGGTTTCCTTTTGTAAGGGAAGATGCACTTTTCTGTGCATGAAGAATACATCTTATGTGTCAGAACACTGCTGTCCATTAGCATTTTTCCTTGGAACCTTCCCATAAAGTTTGTAGATTCTTCACAGATGTCACCAAGTTTAATAGTAACTTTTTTGATTATTATCTTTGGAGGAATAATACTTGCATTACCAAGGTGTTACTGCACACATGCAAATTTGTGTTTAGTTGCACACCCTGTGGTTTGCTTCTGTGTATGTGTTAATACTTGCTTGGAAATTAAGGGGTTTTTTTTCTTTAGACCTGAAGATCTGGTTTTTGTGCAGTGTTCAGTTTCAATGGATCACTGTATAGTCCTGTAAGCTTCTCTTTTGGGATGAAGAGAGGAAGTGTAGTTACTGAAATGGTTGCACTTCTTAGTTGTTACTAGCTTTATGCTCATTTATTGGTGTGTATATCAGGATAGGGATATTGGAATGTTAGGACATTGGTTTGTGTATGTATCTGACTGCTGCTATTATACCAACTATGGGTTTGGGGATTTTCTTAAGCATTTTGTATTTCACATTTTAAGTATGCTGAAGAGTAAACATCTACATGGTGTCAATAGCCTTGTGTTGGAATACAAAGAATTAACTTTAAAATCTGCTTCTCTGTAGTGTACGTTGTGGGCATGAACCCCACAGAACCTTTATTCTGCCTGTAAACTGGGTAGAAAAGTTTATTCTATCAGTGGTCTGATTTCTAACAGAAACTTGCCCCAGCACTGAGAGTGGAACCGCTTTGAGTGTCTAGGAAAATAGGATACATGCAGTTTTCTTTGCAATGAGGTTTGCTATGCTGACAGGCTTCCTGAAGGATTTGATGGAAAACTCAGGCTTTGCTAATCAGAGTGGTCTGCCGAGGGTTGTTTGATGGCATAATTATCTTAGGAGTTAAAAGAGCATCAGAGGTGGTGAAAGTTCAAGGTGTAAGTTGGCATCTTTGTGTGTTCTTCGAAGACTAGACTCAATTCTTAAGCAGATCTTTAAGTCCTCTAATGGGCCTATTCAAGGTGGTTTTGGAGTGCAGAAAAGCCAGTTTCAAAGTGTAGCTCATGACCACCTGGGAGTTCAGAGCATTTTAACTGTAAGTCATAGGAGGCCTGGTAACAAAGCTGGTTTAAGAGTCAAAGTGAAAATATCCTGCTATTTGGAAGACCTGCTAAGTAGTAAGAAGTCACGTCTAGCTGAGTGACATTTGGCCACCTGCTCTCCATGGAGAGCTGGGATGAGAGGAGAGGCACAGTCAGGTGAGGACAAAATTCCCCTGACAGAGCTGTTCTCTGAAATTTACTTTGTTTCATTATTGCCTTGCTTTAACTAGATTATTTATTCCTTGTATGTAACAATTTGGGGAAAAAAGAGTTTATGAACTCATAGCCCTTTACCTGGGCAGTTTTCTAACTGACAAACCACATCAACCTCTCTCACTTTTTGTGTCTATAAATAGGGATAGTATCTGTTTATGTTACAGTAATGTTGTGGGCATTAGTGGCTTAAAAACTTTAAAGATCAAGGAAGTCTTATTACTAACATGTCTCTCTGACCCTGTAGGTTGGCAGAACAAAGCTTCTAAGTGTTCAGACAAGAGGAGTTTTGGAATCCTGTCAAAAAAATTTCTATAACTGTGTATATGGAAGGGAAATCCTGCAAGAGAAAAGAGTCAGGGTAAGAGCTATTGTGAAGTGCATATGAAAATAAAGTTGTAGCTAGTCAAGCAAGAGAAGAGAGCAAGGGGACACAAATGTGGGGGAAAAAAATGGCATCTCCTGTCCTAATACAAGAAGAAATTCGAGATTTGTGTTTCTGTGGACCTAAGTGTTATTGGACCATCTTTGTTATCTACAAAGCCTGTAAAGGTGTTCCTCCCTGATCATGATAATGTGCTTTGTAAAAGTAGCTCTCTGATTCACTTAGCGCACTGTCTTGAGTTGGAATGGTTTGAGGGGCCTCCAACTGAAATACAAATTAGAGTTAGACGTCTCTCTTCAATTCACACTTCTTGGAAGAAGTGACACAATTCTTGAAAATACCATAATGATGTTTCTGTGACGTACAAGCTCTTTGTTGCATACATAGTATAAGTACTCTGAATCATATCAATATGCTTATGGTCTGCCTGAAAGTGTAATGTATGCAAGTTGCACAGCATGTGATATTTTTTCTGAATGTGTGATCTGGTGATCTCATGTAAAAGAAATTCTTTCAGAGAAGAGAGAGAAGTAAGGATGGGGGATATGCCCTTTACCAAGAAGGGACCAAGCAAACTGTAGCAGTCAGTGAACATATACACACCAGCCCCTAAAACTGAAGGATTTTTTTCATTTTAACTTAAAAGCCTAATCCCTTTCTAAATATAAATTTATTAAAATAAGTTCAGCAAAAATGGTTTCTTTATGATGATTAGTTGCATAGTGAATAGATGTGGCTGACTCATTCCGAGTTCTGTTCTGTCATAATTGGGTTTTGCTTTCTGAATTTTTAAATTATAAATTTTCTGGTTTAAAAATGCCTCTTCTTAAACTCTTCATTTCAAATCCATGTTGCACTGAAGCCTGACCCATCAAATGACAGATTATCCATAAAAATGAAATGCTTATTCTGTATAACAACTAGGAAGCTATTTTTTCTGGTTTTAAAAATGCTGTTTTCCAGAATATGAATAATGAAAAAAACTTAATTTTGCAGCCATAACCATCTTTTGCATCTATGAGAACTTGTAATCATGATCAGAGAACATTGTAATATATAGAGTGCCTCGAAGAGCTAACATTCTAAGTATTAAAAGAAGATCAGATATGGGAGAAGAATTAAATGCTGTTCTGTTCTGCCATTGAGAGAACTTGAGAAGCAGTGAACGTTAGTGGATTACTCAGGGGCAGCGGCTGGTGTGTGAAGGAAGTGAGCTCTAGAAACTTACCCCTCAACTTCTGTACTGTGATGTCATGGTGCTATTGTTTGACAAAGTTTTGTGTTATGTGGAGGAGAGTGGCTGCTTGGAACGCAAGTAGTCATGTAAGCAGGACTGAAGAAGTTTAAGTGTTAAATTGGCATATCCTAGATAGTAAAAATGTAGGATATTGGGACCATAAATCCACGCTGTTTTATCTTCATGTCTTGCTGATCTATGTACCATATGTTGCTGAGATGCACAAAAAGCCTTGTGTTCACAAAGGAGGTAAAAGTACTTCACCTTGAGGAAGTACTTTTCCCTGGAACTGAACCCTGTCATGTCCTTTTGTCAACTGAATCCTAGAGCTTTCAGGAAAAACACCAACCAACATGTATTTCTCTATCATGCAACCAAACTGTCAAGACCTACTGCCTGCCAGGAGTTAAGCTTGCAGCACTGGAATTGTTTTCACAAGCCCTTTGAGCTGGCGTTTGGAGGTTACTGACCTACTATAAAACACTCCTACATCACTGGCAGAGAACTCTCACATCTGGTGGCAGGGGTAGGAGGTTAAAATCTTGTATTGCGTGAAGAAACTTCTGCACATAATGCAAGCCTGTTGTGGTCCTCTCTTTCTTCTTATTTCAATCTTGTATGTTAATGAAATGATAAACTAGAGGCAATTCCTTTGACAGGGTGACTGAAAATACTTGGGTGATGGGACTGTAGCCATCTAAGTTGAACTATTAATACAGTCCAAGTAATTAACTGTATTTGTTAGCAGTCTTCTATTAGCAAGACATTCTGTTGTAGGAGTCTGTGTATTTGGATTTTTATTCAAGCTGATAATGTTTGTTTCAGTAAAAGTGTGGTGTTTTGACCATATACTCAAATGTTAGCATATTTAATGCCAGCAGCAGAATATTTACATTGAAGGACATGGAGCCAAGTTAAACTCGATTTCAACTTTATTCACTGGATTACCTGTGTTACTAGCAAAAAAACAGCTGTGATAATCAGTTGAGTGATATCTTGCTTTTTTCCCCTTTAATTTTTCAAATGGGCTGAGGCAGATCTGCCCTTGTTGGAAGTTGTGCTCCAGTTTCTATTTTAAGCCCTAGTGCAGCAGGGTAGAGGGGGAATGCCAGGAGATATTCTGCTTGAACTTGAAGCTCTTGAGAAGGAAGGATAGGAAGGTAAGTATATGCAGCATTTTATTCTATCCTCCCTCCCTCTTGTCAGGGGATTAGAATTGTTATATGTCTTTTTTCTGATGATGCACAATTTAGCCATGTTAAATTGAGCAGTAGTTCTGGAAGAGAGATTTTATGGGTAAGATTGAAGTAGTTGAGTAGACTGTCCCCAGCAGGCTGTTGATGCACAATATCTAACTGTAGCAAATGCCTCATGAGCTTTCCACCTTTCAGATCAGGCTTTCAAAGATTTACAGTTTTGATTGTATAACTGAAGCAAAGGCATTTTGATAGAAATGGCTCACAGAATAACTAGATAACTAGACTAAACAAGCGTCAGCGGATTTGAGGAAGTGGTAACTCTGAGCAAGACCTGGCGTGAACAGTTAGTGATGGACATCTCTTCTGCTCTGTTGAAGCTGGGGGAAATGGTCTCTTCATTGCTAGCGTCAGAACTGGGACTACAGTGCAGGGATAAAATGTCTATACTTTGTTTTAAACATTAAGGAACAGGGTGTTACCTAGTGGAGTCACAGCTAGTGGTAAGTTGATGTGACTATGAAGCACAGAATTTGAGTAACCATTCGGCCTTCAAAAAAACACCAAAAACCAACCACCTAACAGCAGCCTCAAACCCTGGATGATCATCATGCCAGTTTGGAAAGAGGATCAGAAAAGTCTGTCTTTTTACAGTTCCCCTTTCCATCTGAAAAAGAGAACCATCTGAGGAGCACAGAAAGGAGAAGTTCAACGGAACTTTTATGGTTGGTTTATTGGCAAACACGAGGCCTTTTTTTTTCTCTCTTTTTTTTTACTCCCCTTCCCTTTTCCCCTTCCAAGGTTGTTAATTCTAGTTAGGCCATTTCAGATGTTCTTGGAGAGGGCTGAAAGGAACTTAGCATCATAGTATGCTGCAACCACAAGTGATTTCTGCAGAAGATGGACTTTTGGCATCCCATGTGTATCTTGTGTGAAATATGTCTGCCTTTAGCAGCATTCCGACTTTTTTGTTGAGACGAGAAGGCAGCAAAAGGGGTGCACAGTGGAGAATGAAAAGCTGAGGAACTTGCACAGAGGAAAATTTGAACTGCCACATGGATTAAGCAGCAGTAGAACTCTAGACAGGTTTCTCCTTGCAAGGTGAGGGCTTGTGCACTCATTTTTGGAAATCACAGATTTGTAGGAAGAGTTTTGAAGGAGTTGTCAGGGTGCTCCAGGTGAGAGGAGGTGATATGCACTGTGGAGGTGATACATACGAAAATGAGAGAGAGATTAGGGTTCTAAAATGACTGTGGAGTTGAAAGAAAAAGTAGACTTCTGTGAAGAATCCTTTTTTTCTCACTTCGTGTGTTACTGCTCTGGTTTTATATCTGTGACTGTGAGTGAATGAAAGAGGCCTCTCTCTTGCCCTGGTTTGTTTCTCGGAGCCCATCAACTTTTCTGCATCATTCGCAAAACCCTGTGACACACACTGACCACAGCAGCTTGTTTGTCATTCTGAGAACATGGTCAGACTGGTGAAGGGTTAGAGAGGTGTTAGCCTCAACTTCCCCAGTAACTTTAGGCTCCAACCACTTATGAAAGGAGGATGGTTTTAGGAGGAACAGCTGATTCGTTAATGGCTTAAAGCCATCCAGCTCTCAAGTCATCTTGTGTTACTTTCCTAGTTACAGTGTCTTCTCGAAAAACGATTCTGTATGATGCAAGCACTGACCCAAGAAGAAAAACGGGAGGTGGAAATGTCGAGAGGAACTTCCTTCCATGTTTGCACAAAATTTTGGTCATGGGTTTACCATGGTTTTTCAATTTTTCGAAAATATTTTTTCTCCCCTGTATTCAGTGACTTTGCCCAGTTACTTGTATCAAGTTAGAACAGACAGTGCTTTATTTCATTAAAGTGATCACATGTGGGAGTTGATCAGAGAGGCAGTTCAGTGATGCAGGCAAATGAAAAGAGGCTCAGGCCTTAAGGAAATAAGTTTGGAGGGAGGGGGCTGTATAAAGATTAAGTTATAATGAAAACATTATCCAAAACAGTGAGCTTAAGCCTGAGTTAATTTTCCCTCTTGAACTAGTTGCAAAATTGCCTCTTGCATCCCAGATCCCAAATTTAAAGTGTGGTCATGCTTTGTGAAACTGAAGATGTATTACAGATGTTGATTTCTACATGTGATTTAGTGGTTACAGCGAGTGGTGGATTTACAGCATCAGGACTTTCAAGTTTTATTGCAAACTGAGTCATTTAGTGACCTTTGGGTGGCTCTTGGTTAAACACCTACATACGGAGCTTGGTTTTGAGCAGTGAGAAGTGGCAGCTGCTTCCCTGGGCTCGCCCTGAGCTTGACCAAGACCCGGGCAGAGGGCAGTGCTGGTGCCCCGCACTGCTGCCTGCCATCAGCAGGGGTAGCTAAACCGCTGCTTCCTGGGAAATCCTCTTCCCTCCCTTTCCACACTCTTGCTTGCCTGGCAGAAGAGGCCAAGACAGTAACCACAGGGGTTCTCCCCCTCACTGCCTGCACGGGGACGGGGACCGGGACAGGAAAGGGGAAGTGGTGCAGTGTGTCAGCTCAGAGGACTGCATTCCTGGAAGCATGCTGCTTCCTATCGAGTTGTGCATGGAGATGGGAGTTACTGTTGTTCTTTCTTCCCCACCACCTTCATGCAAGACTTGGTTGAATGTCCTGAAGTTTGCTTTCTTGATATTGAAATGAGATTATGGCAAATGCTGCAATACCCTGAGTGGGAAAATGCCATTTGAATCTCTAAGAGACTTCCCTGAGATATCAAAAAAAAGAAATATGAGAGAAAATGACAGCTTCATCCAGATTAGCTTCCAAGTTAGTGCCACATGGCAGTCAGATGACTGCGCGCAGCTGCGTGGTCACGTTATCCACATCCTCACTAAGTAGTTTGGTTGCTGGTTACTTCAGGACAAATCAGAGGAAAGGAAGGCAGAGAGACTGCTGGGACCCACTGTCATGTGGCACAGGAAAGTCCACGCTGTACTTAATGCTGGGAAGTGAAAACAATGAATCGTGAAACAAATGCCTTTGTGTACAGAGCCTGATTCTGTGAAAACCCAGGCTTGGAGGGCAAAGCAGCAAAAGAATTCTTGTGCAGATTGCCATTTTCCACCTTCAGCATTGAATTTTATCACAGAAGGAGAAGTGGTGGCAGGCCTGTGGCTGCTGGCAGGCACAGGAGGAAGCATTCAGCTGCATGGGCAGTGTTTACTGTCCCCATTTCCTCCAGAGAAACAACGGGAGGCGTGTCTGGTTTTAGTGTGTCTTTTCGAACTGGCTTTGCATATCATGCATGGTTTGGAAACCACGGTTTGGGAAGTCCTGACCTAGATGAAGGGAAGCCAGTGAAGTTAGTGCTCTCAGCCTGTTTGAAACTAGAGTGCCACAAGTGAATGCTTGAACTCTAAAAGGAGTTGTGACCAGTAAGGTACAGCAAGCCTGTAGTTCCTTGTCTGATTAATAGCAGAACTGCTGAATCAGATGTGCTGTTTGCATTTAATAAACTCAGTCCGACACTAAATGTAGAAATCTGGTAGAGGCGGGGGACACAGACTTTGTTGCTATAATCCTTTTTCTGCATGGGACACATCAGAAAAGGATGGGAGAGGCACACATGGCTGGATGTCACGATGGAGCAACTCCTGGAGAAAGTGTGTGAATTTGAAAGCCATGGTATAATTGAGACATCAACTTCACTTCCTGTAATTACAAGGAGAGAGGCAACTGGAATAAGGGGTCAGACCCTGGCTAAAGGCAAGTCCTCAAGGAATGCTGCCCTACTGGTGGCCATGGCTGCTTCTGGTAAAGGGCAGGAGTGAGAGGTTTTTCACTATTGGCTGCATAATATTTTTCTGCCATTCTGGAAATGCTACAAGACTTCAGTACCTTATGCTGAATGTATTTAAAGCAGCCTTGGTTATTTCATGAGGCTATTATATGTCTATCCTGCTATTTTTTGTGAAAGACTGCTGTGCTTTGGTAAAAGAGAAGGGGGATTCTGTGAAAATTGAAACATCTCAAGTTGGTTGTGAGCCCTCTATTTTTTCTTCTTTTTTTAAAAAACACCAAACAAACCTCCCCAAAACACACACATGAACCCCCTAAAAACAAAACCCCTAAAAACATTTGGGCATTTTGGAATGTTCAAACTGAGCAGCTGTTTTTTCAGCTGTTGCAGGTATTAAACAACAGCAAGAAAATCCTCGACTATGACCTGTCAATGGAAATAATCCTTTCTTGATCATGCTGAACAACTGGGTTCGTTGCTTCTTCTGCAGCTGTGATCTTCAACTTCTGGACTTGTTACCTGCACAGTGATTTGTCAAAATTTTAAGCTAATGGTATGAACTATGAAATAATGAAATTGCAGATGTTGAATTGCATCCTTGGGATTTATAAAATATGGGAGCTACAGTGAATTGTTGTTGGGAATGAATTAGGTGTTTGGAAGTGACCTACTTTGATGATACTATTTTTTTTTTCTTTTCAAAAGGCTAAATGTTTTTGACCTTCCCCCCTGTTGCAAGGCAAGTGACCACCTAATAACACCACTTCAACTTTGTTGCTTTTTTGTGATAATAAGTAACATTGACTTTCAATGGTGATACTTTAATTATGCAAATCAAATTCTCACTAATGGCTTTTTTCAGACCCAGTAAATCTGCAGTGTAATTTGTTCTTCAGTAAATAGGTCAGGCGAAATGCAGCACCGACAAAAGTATGGGCAGATGAATTTGGTTTTGGTTTAACTACATCTGTGCTGTGTAATTACTTAAAAAAACAAACCAAACAAACAAAAAAAAAACAACAACAAAACAAAAACACCAAAAAGCCCAGAAAAGTGGTGGCCTGTATAAATGCTTAGAAATGGAAATCAAGATTGGAATGACTGTGTTTTCTGTTGTAATTGTCAATAAAGGGACTGTTGCCGATTTATTTCACTTAACAAATATTGGTGGAACCAATCCTGAAAAATCCTATTCTGAGAATGTCCTGTAGGCTTCCTTTACTTGGAAACTAGTGTGTTTATTTCTGGCTTGAATCTCCTTATTGTTTAGATTAAAATCTGCTTTGCATGGTCAACAGAGTTAAAAGCAAGCAGATTGTCTTATGACCTCTACATTATCAACATAAGAATAATTGCAATCACAAATAAAAGGGCAGGAAATAACATGCATTACTGGAAAAAGAACACACAGCTTTCAAAGTGACAGATTTTTAAGGTTAACAGTTACTTTCCCTTCTTTTCTCCTGTTTTCAAATCAAAACAGAATCCTATCCCTGAAAAACACCAAAACCTCAGAAACAAGCAAACCACCCCAAAAGCTGAAAAGCAGGCACCTGTGATTTGTAATTGATGGGACAAATAAAAATGGACTTTTGTTGTGTCATTTTTAGAATCATATTTGGGAATAGTACAGTGATTGAATTGTTGCTGCATTACAGAAATAAAAGCACAGGGATATACCGAGGCAGAGAAGCCAGAGCGGACAGACCAGAAACCCAGTGCACTGCAGATGTGTTTAAATTCAGTGTGTAGCAATACAAAGCAATTTCTGGATGGTGTCTACATGTGTATATCAGCCAGGGCCACTTCAGCTGGATGGGAGTCTGGAAGATAATATAAGAAGTGCAGGGTGATGAGAAGGGGACTTGAAAGAAGAATAGTGCTTAGCACCATCCAGTATTTATTGAGAGCCATGTGATAGCTGTAGCCAAAAAAGGTGCATCTGAACAGAGAAGATTAGATGTTCTCCATACTGTGTTTGTACTTTACCATCTTTTTGGCATTCTAAGTTTTTATAAAGAAAATTAGGCATGAGACACCTTAAAGAATCAAAGAATTAGTAGGTGAATACCAGTTCTTTGAAGATAAGCACAGTCTGTCTCCGAGCACTTGTTGATTATCCAACAGCAACTTGATCTCATGGTCTGTTGGTTCAGTGATTTGACACACTATGCTGGCATGTTATTTAGGGTGTTTCACGTAAACCAGTGTGAGCTGGTTTATCCTGTTTAGAGTGTAAGCTAGTTCTCCTATTCCTGCAACTGAACCTCAGAATTCCGTTACAGTGAATGCTTTCCTTATTTGTCTCTGAACTCTTAACTGTGATAACAAACAAACAGCTATGACCTCTGTCTTTGACATGAGGTTGTGAGACTTTTCTTAATACCAGACAGGGGATACTGCCTTGCCTAGCTTTGGATAGCTGTTTCACATTGCCTTCAGAAATGAAATCTTTTTAGAGAAGGATAGATTATCTGAAGAACCATCATTGTACCAGTGTTTCTCAGGCTGCAATCCTGGATTGCTGGTCAGCCATTAGCCCAGGAAGGATGGACAATAAAATGCTAAACCTGTACCGTGTGTGTGCTTCCACATATTTCAGCAAATCAACAAAGTGGGAGGAAATGTGCAAATGAAAATAGCAGATACACAGAGTTTTAGTTTCAGTTTTTGTTGGGAAATTTAATAAGTAACAAGGAAGTAAGTGTGGCCTTGGAAATTGTTTGTTTAATATTCTGAAGGGCAGATAGTCCTAGGATTTATTTATTTCTTGGTTGTTGTGAAGCATTGTGCTTGGGCTCTGTTCTGGTGGGTCTGATTATCATAGACAAGAGATGCCGTCTCTCCTGCCTCAAATTTGGAGCATGGGTGTTGCAGGCACTGGTCTGCTGAAGGAACTAGTACAGCTCCTGTTGCAGCCAGCTGTAATCATCTAAACTTGGAAACTATATGATCCTAGGTTTTTGCATGTAAATGCTCAGACTTGGACAGTCCTGCTGTTGCTGTTCTCAGAAACACCTTTGTTTTCTTCAGGGCTAAGGGGCGTGGCACATCTGTCTCACCTGAGGCATGGACAGGCTGCTCTCCCTGCAGTTCTCAATCCAAGCAGCTTCCAGAGTGGTCTTTTTACACAATGGCTCGTTTTGTTCAGTTCTCCAATTTCTGAGGAAATTCAGTCCTTGCGAAACTGAACAGATGGATCTTAGTTCCAGCAAGTAGACACGGAACTATGTTTTATTCCCACATCCTGAATGAGTGCTCTAACCGCTAAGGAAGGGCAAGGAAACTGCTGCTTCCTCTGGTCATGCTGTGTAGTAAAGATGTTGCCCTTCCTCATGAGAGCAAAGAGCTAGGCAGGGCAGAGCTCAATGTGCTGAACTGCAAAATAAAAGAAGGGCCTCCTGTTGCCCTGCATGAAGAGCCTGAGCCCCCTGCAGAGGTGAGTTTCAGGAGCTTTTCCCTCCTCAGTGCTCCCTGGTGCTGGTTGAACCAGCTTATGGTGCAGTGAGCAGTTGGCATGGATCGTGCTCTGTAGCATCAAGCCCTTTCTTGCACATTGCGTGGGGAACCTACTTGCTGAAATCACACCTGTTGCTTTTGCTGCAGAATCTAGAGACTACAGTAGTTTACGTCCTTTTGTGCCAAAACCGTAGGTCCACAAATAGGTTAATAGCTTGTTCCTTAAGGGACTTTATCACCACAATACTCTGGACGTATGTGTTTGTACAAAGGAAAAGCAGCATTTGGCACTACTTTCTTCCCAAACCCTCCTCCCAGCAGGCTGTATATTAAATATACATTAACCCCCTTCAGTAACTACACAATTACGACAGCTGAAATAGAATTAGAGGAGCTAACATAAAGCCTGTCCCTGTGTCCCAACCTGCACCGCAGGCTGCTGGCAGAGCACCTGTCAGTCATGATTTGCATCTGTGCGATGGTTTCTTTCCTGAAAGAAAAAACAAAAAGCAGGCTTGCTTCCAGCCTGCTGCCATGAACAGCTTATCAGTCACAGCAACAGTAGAGGCATAGCAAGGATCGCTTCTAACGCGTTCATTGCTTTGCTCCTAGAAGCATCGATGACAGTGCTGACAGTCAACTCCTTGCATTTTGTTGCACTTTTGCTGCTGGTGGGATGTCTACCAGCTGTTAAAAAAAAATCCAGCTGTAGCATAAGCAAAGCCTATGCTGGTATTTTTGTGGACCTAAAAATCAATTTCTTAGTCTTCCATTGGTATAGAAAGTATGTAATAAAATAGTTGCACAAGAAAAAAACCAGTCCAATTTTTCCAGAAAGCCCTAAGCTCTCTGGGATGGTGTAACACTTGACATTCTGGTGATCTATGTATTAGTATCATTCAAGAATGAATGGCATCTTTCTCTTGAATAAGCAGCATGCTTAGCAGGAGAAATAAGAAAAAAGTACCTTTCCAAATTCCTTGTGCAGTGCATTGGCATTTTCAAAGATTGGTCTGGACTTCCAGCATTTACTCTGGTAGCCCTAACTATGTTGCATTCCTTGCTTTGGATGGATGTCTTTTTTCTAAGCTAAGACCAAGCGCTGAGGCAGTTGTAGTTTAAAGATAATAATGTCTTTAGTTAAATAAACCTAAGACTGCCATTTTTTTTAAGTGTAGCTCTAGCCCATTTGTTGCAAATTATGACTTTCTGTGTTTGCACTGCTGTGACTATGCTGGTTCCTGATGTGGGCTCATTAATAGATTATTTCCTTGTTAGCTGTAGGTAAAGCTTTGACCTAGAGCTGATTAGGGAAAAGAACTTCTGTATCTATTATCTTTTCTCTTTCATAATTAGTATAATTATGCCTCTGTGCCCCAGACAGCAGTCTCAGACAGACTGCTGTGGAGCCACAGAAACAGTCTGGACTCCCTGAATGGGAGTTTTCTGTTAAGCAAGGAACAGCTGGGTCCTGTAGTATCAGGGAAAAGCTGAATTACAGCATTACACAGAAAGTAACCAAACCAGTGGAGAGAGATTTCTCTTCCTCCCCACCCAGTTAAATTCAATTAACTGGTAGGAATGCAAAAAGCAGGTTCTGTCATTTCCACTCTTTTTTAAGATAAATTGGCATACCTATGAGAGAGAATCAGTCAAGGGCACAGTATTTCAGTTTATAGGTGAAGATAACAGGCAGTGTTGCAGAGAAAAGCATCCAGCTGAAACCACTCTGGTCTTGACACAATACTACAGCTTTTTAATAATGTGTTCACCTGCTTTCTGTTGGCTTGGGATGGCTGGGAGTGCTTGCAGCTGGGCAGAGTGGAAGTGACTGGGACTAGTCCAGCACTGGGGTGGGGGCTGCTTTCCACCTGTGAGGGGAGGGTTTTCTCTTCCCAGGGTACACTGGCTGCCTCTGAAGTGAGGTTACAAAACAAAAGTAAAGGAGGGGAGGACTGTTTTTAAGGTAGGTCATAGCAGCCTTTAAGGGAAAACAAAGTGAGTTTGGTTTAATACCTACTACTAGTGTGTCTGGAAAGCACTGATCAGTGTAACTGGCAAGAAATTCTGGCTTCAACTTTGAAGAAGCTCAAGTGTGTTAGAGAGCATGAAGATCTATGCTTTTTTGTTGCCTCTTACACTTCTAACCATGTTTTCACCTTAGAGTGTGTGTTACTTTTCCTTGTAGTGCAACTGGACTAACAGGATTTAGCAGGACCGGTGTTCTTTACAGTCATCCTGGGTATCATTGCTGTGGTACTGTGGAAGTGTAATTCCCTTCATGAAAGGGCAGCTTGGCTGAAACGTAAAGCTCACTAGAAGGAGAAAGGAGATTATGGTAATAGGTAATTGTGAGGAGGCAACAAGTGCAACTCCTTTTTTGGGCTCAGGGCTTGAAGTCCCCACCTTGTCCCTCACAGTGGAGTTCTCCAGTGAGGTGGGAATGGGTGGTTGTTCAGTGGGAGCAGCCTTCATCCAAAGTTTTGAATTAATCTTGCAACCTGAGAGACTTACTGTCTGAATGCCTGTATCTCAAATGGAGAGGGAGGCTCTAGTGTTTCATGCTCTTCTCCATATAATGATAAATGCATGAGCAGCTGCTGGAAACAAGGGAACACTCAGGCTCTGGGGTGCTGTTAGCTTAATTGTTAAGACGCTTTCTTGGGAACTAAGAATTATAAATTTGGATCCCTTCCAGAACAGGAGGCGGGGCGGGGGAGAGTGGTTTAAGGCATAGTCTGCCACATCTCAGCTAAATGCCAAACTGGTTGTGGTCTGAAGGCAATGACTCCTGGCCTTAAAGCTGGGCTAGAGATGTTTTCTTGTAAGCAGAAGATGTGTGCATCACGGACTAGCGACACTGCTTCTTAGTAAATGCCTGAAGGTCCCAGGGAGGCGGTAGAACCTTTTGCCAGGGATCCTGGGCTGTGCCATTTGTCTGCCCCTGCATCTCCCGAGGAACCCGATTGTCCTCGGACTTCGGGTAAGCTCAGTGATTCTGTTAATGCAATCCCAAGTTCCACTCAAGCAGTGCTACCTGTGGAGCTTCTCACATCTCTGTATGGGCTGAATTCCTTGCTGTTAGCCCTCAGCACTGCCAGGACAGAAAGCACTAAAACATATGCAAGTACTTTGTCATAAAGTACCTGGCAACTGATAAGGGGTGCTTGAATTTTTTTTTTTCTTCCTGATTGCTTTTACTATATGACTTCTTAAGTAAAAACATAACCCAGTTGAGAAATAATAAAACCACTCTAGGTTATGCTGCTGGGTTGTGCTGGGATGTAACTATCCACATTCTTTCTGTGTTCCACATGTGATGAAATGACCTGGGGGAGGGTAGGGTGTCTGTAATACCATCCCGGCTCCTTGCCTGGAGGTGTTCCATAAGCAAACCCAGAGATGAGCCGTGATGTGGGGTGTGTCATGTGTTACCTTGATGCATCGAGGGAAGGAGCGTGAGGCTGTGATTAAAGTTATTGTGAAGCACTGTGAGAAAGTAAAAGGCTTGTATCCTTTGTCAGGTTGTCCGTGGAAAGAGAAAAGGGGTTTTGTGATGTTTGGACGAGTCTGCTCCTGCATTAAACCATTTTCAGGCTGTGATTAAAAGCTCTTACAGCTCATGATTGTCTGATTTTTTTAACACAGCGTTAGTAATACTTCTGTTAGTGTAATAAGTAACACATTTTGAAAGTAAATATGTGGTTGAGCACAAGAACTTGTATGTCTGTTAGGTTAGTGTCTTGGGGCCCAAGAAAACAAGTAAAACCTCCTGTCAAGAGGAACGATACCTTTTAATCATGTGTTACCAAACAGAAATTTGAGATAGTAACAAATGTCACTGCCTGCATCTGTAAATGTTTCAGGCTTCAGCTACATTTGTACTAACTTTAAGAGACTGAGTTCCAGCTAAGAAGTGTGAATTGGTTTATTAACTGGCTGTTACTGACCTTTCTCTCTGTTTACTCATGTTGCTAATGCTTTCTGTGCATTTCAGAAGAAATCACAGCTTACACTTTCTTCCTGTGGAGCTTGCAAGCATTTACTTAACAGCGTGAAACCCCTCCCTTCAGCTGATAAGGAGCAAACTGTGTTAGAAGTGCAATTATTCAAACTGAGACACAGCTCCCGGTTGTGCAGGGTGGAGGCTTTGGAGTGCTCATTAGCAAAGGTATGTCCCTGTTCCACTGGGGACAAGCCCAGTGGGAGCAAGGCTGGCACAGAGCAGGTGAAGGAACAAGATGATCTTAACCTGTTTACACAACTTACTGACAGTTTACCAACCAAATAAATAAGCTTGTACGCTGACTGTATCCGGAATGAGTCAGGCCATTTTACAAGATGTCTGTTTTGGCTACAGAAGTGCAGGTGTTTTCTTCTTGTGAAAGACTTCGAAATGGAGCTAGACTGACTTGCTTCTAATGTATGTGGAAGTTCTGGCATTCACCCCTGGGGTTTCTTTACCTCCTGTTTGTTACTTTGCACTGTGTTACTTACCAGACTTTCTGAATATAATTTATTAGTTATCCAGTCATCATGCATTCTTCCAGACTAAGGGAATTAATCGTCCCCAGCTCAATTTTTCATTTCTTATTTTCAGGGTCCCTTAAAATCAAAATTAACCCCCCAAATTGGGTGTGGCTCCCATGTAAGAGTACTTAAAGAGATTGTTGTTCACTGACTTTCCTTTCAAAGTGAGGGACTTTAATTCATATTTTTGCTTCTCTTAAAATGAAAGACATGAAAGGGTCACAAGGCATATCAGTGAATTTTGAGTCTTACGTAGCATCTTGGTTTAGATCCCATTCTTTGCCACTTTGTGAGAAAAGCCTTTCTATTAATATTCTTAGAGGTTACAACTATTTTTTTTTATATATAACTGATTTCTGTAGGCATGATAGAGAGGTTATTGAGTTGCTAGGGTGGAAAGTAGAGAGGATTAAAATTAAAAAGAGAAGGGGAATAAAGAAAGCCCATAGTATAATTTCTGATCTTCTGGAAACACTGAGTTACAAGCACCAAGAGATAGGCATTTCAGTAGCTGCAGAACCTGGTATGATGTTTTTTTTCCAGAGTCCTGTGTGAGCTCCACTTGAAGTTTTTTGTTCATTTTCTGACATTAACAGAGCTCATAGTAATAAAACAGGAAAATACCATGAAGGCATAAGCAGGTTGGTGTCTTTTGTTTTTTGTTTTTGTTTTCGTTTTGGACTGATGGAGGGCAGTGCACAAGCATACAATTTATTAACATAATCCTCTGTGAACAGAAATAGCATAATGACAATTAGAATTCACCTAATAGTTCTCAGAATGGCTTTTTATTTTTTGTCTTAAAGTTTCTTTGCCAGCTGATATGTTGAGTCAGGGTGGTGAACCTGACAGAAGAGGGGAGAGTTCTGAAAGGGTTCTTTGGCTCCTGCAAAGCTGCAGTCAGCATACAGTGAGGTTTAAAGGTCTGAGACTATTGAGGGATGAGGAAAGCATGATTTCTTAGTAGTTGGAAGATGTCTTGTAACTGGTACATATCAGTAATGGTGCTGACTAAACACCCTGGTTACCTTTCCATTAGAAGAAATCTGTTTCTAACATGTTGGGCAAATAGATTTCGTCAGCACTGGAAAAATGGATGCAGAGAAATAAAGCTTCAAATTCCTGGAGGAAGCTACAGAAGCTCACAGGAACCTGAAGAAAATTGAGACTTTCTGTAGTCATTATTGATGTCTAGGTACTCCCATGCTGCATGTGATGCCACCTCTGAAAACTCTATTCTGGCTGCCTGGATTGCTTTCTCTGCCATTTCTGTGGATTCACTTTATCCCCAAACTTCTCCTGCTCCCTTCCCAGGGGCATGCTCTGCAGGTAGCACTGTCTGGTCACAGCTTGTGTTCAGGTCCCTGCTTATGGACCCTGTCAGGTGGAGGCCAATGGTATGGAGAAACCAGACACTCAGGAGATTACCTTTGTGGTGTAAATGATCCTCTTTGTCTCGGCCTGATTCTGCATTGCAACAGCCAACTGTAAATTTGCATCTACAGCAAAAACCAGCTACAGTTTCTCTCCTCAGACTGTCTTCTCTTTCCTTTTCTGTATTATGGCAGGATTATGCTGATTTTCAGTTTTTCTGTTGTTGTTTTTTTTTTTTCTTTTCTATAAGGAGAAAATTGAATGAGATGGAACATTTTTCTTTTTTTCTCTCTCAAGTCAGTCTTTCCTCTGTCCCATATGAGCCGTTCAGAAACCCTCAGTCCATGTCTTGCTTTTATTGGTATTTATTTTATTTTATCAGATGGTGCTTCTAGTTCAGTACAGCTTGTGTACATCTCGGAGTAAAAACTGTGGTGAGCCTGACTGGAGTTCTGCAAAAATTGCCTGGTTCTTGTACTGCTGACAAATAGGCAAGGGTGAGTGCAGTTCACTCGCTTTTGTGCCAGTTCTTATACCTTCATGGTTATTCTGTAGCACTCTGCAGAATGGATGCATTGTCTTGCCTTGAACTTCCCACAAGTCCTATACTGTAATCTTACTGCTTTAAAACTTTATGAATTGCCTTTTGGGGAGGACCTTTAGAGAACTAAGCTGTTGTAAGGGTTTCTTGGATCTTGAAAGGGCAAGAGGGTCAGGGCAGCACCATCTTAAATAGCTCTCCCAGGCTGAGGTCAGCCTTGCAAGCAAGGTTCTGAGAAAACTGTGCATTTCATAAACCATTTCCCAGAATCTGTTCTACTTGCATCCCAGGTTTGCACTGTACCTAGACTATTCTGTGAGCAATCAAAAATTGTATAAACAAGGTCTACCATTGTAAATCAGTAATTGGGGTTGTAAAACAAGTGTTTTAATAAGTATGGAAATAGTTGTTACTGTAGTCTGATGCACAGTTAGTCTGCACTCAAATACTTTTCCAAGTGGCCACCTGAGTGTTGGATAGTTAATGTGGGATATTAAAAAGAAGCTAAAGTACCTGCTTATGTTCCAACAATCAGGCAGCTTTAAAGGTTTCAAGCTGTGCATGCTGAAAACCTTGGAAGGCTTCTAGAGTTTGTAATATATCTGGCCACGTACTTTCCATAGACTTAAATACTGATTTCATTCTTTCAAGAAAAATCACAGAATATTCTCAGTTGGGACCCACAAAGATCATCGAGTCAGACTCTTAAATGAATAGCCCTTCAACCACAGTGATAAAGGGGGGAGCGGAGGCTTTGCTTTCTGCATATATGGATTTTAACTAAAGGAAGAGAATTTCAGTATCTTCACCTCCAATTATCTTACCTTAGTGGACTAGAGAATGAATTTGAATAGAAAACCCCCTTTGCCCCGGGCCATTTGCAATCCCCATCAGCTGTTTAGAGGTCATTGCTGATCAGTTTGGATAGGGCCTTTCTTTGTGCAGAGCTGTAAACCAGCAGCAGGAAAGTCTCAGCTTTGTGTTTGGGGCAGTTCACTGAAAGTTGGTCAAGTTTGCTCGGTGGGTTGTTTCGTTTGGTGTTTCATGCCATTATTTCCAAACAAGGCAATACAGTGTGCCTGTAACGCTGAGAACTAGTCCTTTTGCATTGCTCCTGCTGTCCAAGACAACTAGAACCACGGTTATTGAATTGTGTGGCACTTCTCCACCTAAAGTTGATTCTGACTGGTGGGCTTTGGTTTTTTTCTCCTTGCAGCTAGCCAGTACTTGATGTGATTAGAATCAGAAAGGAAATCATTTTGTAGGGACTCTTACAGGGAAAAAATCAGTAAGCAGATCTGCACCTCTGGGTTTGGTGGTTTGTTTTTTTTTTTTTTTTTTTTTTTTTTGTTTTGG
>VWZF01002686.1:131923-211280 GCA_013396755.1 Sclerurus mexicanus
TTTTTTTTTTTTTTTAGTGTTTTGGGCTTTTTTTCCCCAGACGTTGCAGTACATATTCCATCTTTTGATGTTGCATGTGGGATTGCATGGGTCATAATGAAATATTTTATTGATCATATTATGAAAAAATCAATGAAAAAGGTGCCCTGACTGTCAATTTTGTGCTGCCTACTATGTATGCACTGACAGGTTTGACTGCTCACCATTGTGAATGAGAAGAGAATACCTTGAGGTGCCCAATTATAGCAGCAGTGAGAGGAAATTCAGAAGAGTAATTTTGGCCCTCTGAATGAGTGGCCGTTCCACTCCTTTCAGATTTCACAGCAGTGAGAGCACTAATGGCAAGTCTGTGCAATTTTGACTTCTCATGTCCATGAGGTTGAATCAATGCTTCTCCTTCCACATTTAGTAAAACAATTTTACATGCATGCTGAGCAGCTATTCTTGTCTGTACCTGCTTTGAGATGGGCTAGATGAACTGAAAGATTTTATAGAAAACCATCTATTTCATTTGTTCTCCCTCACCCTCCTTTTTTCCTTTTTTTTCGTCTCCTTTTTATTTATTTTTTTTTAAGTAAACTGCAGATTGACAGTGGAACAGTTCTTTAAAGGGAGAGATTTTTTAAGCAAAGATGAGGAAAAGCCAAGTGTTTTAATAGGGCTTGTCTCGTAGGGGGTGGAAGTTTAAAGCAAGAAAGAAGAAAGTTAAGCAGGAAAAATAAAAGGCAGCTGAGCTCTCACAGTTCAAGCACAAGAATTTGGGCGCTGTTACCACAGTATCTGAACACTTAAATTGTTAATGTATTTATTGCTGTAACATTCCTGTGGGGTTTGGAGCAGACCCTTTTGGAAGGCAACTGTGATCTAGAAACTGAGTTTAGGGGCTTGAATACTTAAAGTAGATTCCAAATGAAGTTTAGATGCTGAAATCCATGACTGCAGTCTATGTATTCCCTGTTCAGTCACTACTTACCCCTGGAGGGGATGAATCTCCCTGACATGTAAGAATAGCTGGATTCTGCTTTTGTACCCACCCGGGACTGCTCAGAATGGGAGTCCCACAGCACAGCTCATAGGGAAGTGTGACCTGACCCCAAAATGAAGAGTCCCTCTGCCAAAGTTCTGATGAAAGCAGACTCCTTTCTCGGAGGAACTGAGCTCCTGACAAGCATCACACCTCTCTTTTGGTGACTTTTAAACTGTAGCTGGGGAAGGAGAGAGTCTACTGGGGAAGGTGCTTGCCTGTGAAGAGAAAGGCAGGGGTCAAGTGTTATCTCTGAGCACTGTCTTTTAATGTGCTGTTTAATATTAACATCACATCCATAAGCAGGGATAAGAACAGGCAGCAGAGCTCTTCATTCCTGTACTACAGAGTCATGCTTCCCCTTAGGCATAGTTCTCCCTGGCCCAGCACATGTAATTTGGGTTGAGTGGCAGGAGGAATCCCCTTCCTCGAGGAGGAGCATGTCTTGGACTAATGCTCCCATGCTCTGCCCTGCTCTGCAGGCTTGAATCTCTTTTAGCAGCCATTTAAAAATGGTGACCATGCTTCCTTACAGGAACCCAGGTGCATTTTGGAAGATGCTTGTGTGTGTAGTAGGTGAGAGATCTCTTCCCAGCCTCTGTGGCAAGAGGTCGTGTAATGTATAATTTCTCTTCTTAACTGTAATTGATTGATCAGTGTTAATTGAACAAGCAAGAACTTTGCTCTTTCCTACAAGTTTGGGAGTACTTACTAGCAGCAGGGCCCTCCGTGGATCAAACAGTATCTGTCACTGCTTAGTCTATGCTCTAGAGCCAAGCAGGCAGGTGCCATATATGCAGCAAGTCTTTGGTTCCTGTTTTATCAGCACAAGTGTAACACATAACCCTTCCGAAAGAGGACACTGGCTTTCCTAGGATGACAGTCCATGGTTCTGTAGGTAGATCTCCACAGCCATGTGTAACTTGTGACTATCAACTGGCAGCAAACTACTTTCTTAGGAAGAGGAAGAAAATGGCTGCTGATGTTCCCAGCTACTCAAATGTCAGCTATACCTGACTGTATAGATGGGGAAGAACAGCACAGGCTGAGGCCAAGCTGCTGGAAAGCAGCTCTGTGGAGAATGTGGAGAAGGACCTGATGTTCCTGGTGGACAACCAACTGTCCATGAGCCAGCTGTGTGCCCTTGTAGCCAAGAAGGTCACTGGTATCCTGGGGTGCATTAGGAAGAGCATTGCCAGCAGGTCAAGGGATATGATCCTGCTGCTCTGCTCTACTGTAGTGAGGCCACATCTGGAGTGCTATGTCCAGTTCTGGGCTCCCCAGTACAAGAGAGACATGGAGCTCCTGGAGCAGGTCTGGTGGAGGGCTATGAAGATAATGAGGGGACTGGAGCATCTCTCATATGAGGAAAGGCTGAGGGAGCTGGCCTGTTCAGCCTGGAGAAAAGATGACTGAGAGGGGACCTCATCAATGTATGCAGTATCTGAAGGGAGGGTGCCAGGAGGATGAAGCCAGGCTCTTCTTGGAGGTGCTAAGCAATGAGATACAAAACAATGGAAAGAAACTGATGCACAGAAGTCCCACCTGAGCATGAGGAAGGACTTCTTTACTGTGCAGGTGACCAAGCACTGGAACAGGCTGCTCAGAGATGTTGTGGAGTCTCCCTCACTGAAGATATTCAAGAACTGACTGGAATCTTGTGCCATGTCTCAAGGATGACCCTGCTTGGGCAGGGAGGTTGGACCAGATGACCCACTGTGGTCCCTTCCAAATTGACCCATTCTCTGATATCTATACTTAGCTGTGTATTTGGGTAGTTCTATAGTGCCTAACTGCAAATGCATGAAGAGAGCACATAGGAATAGTTGTTGGATTCATGGAAACTTGTCCTCTTCAGACTTTTTAAAATTTTCCTTTTTTCCTTGCATATAAAATGTCTTTTTTGGGGGTGGTCTAAGGATGTGTAACTAAGCTGCTTGCCTGTCTTTCCCAAGGAAGCACCTGCTGCTGTGCAGCAACAGAGAATGTGGTGGAGGAGGAGGCAGCACTGCTTTCTTCATGTAACAGGCACAGCTGCAGGAGATCTGAAACCTCGTGGCTACACTTGACCTGGTTTTCTTGTCAAAAGCACATCTGGTTCTCAATTTGATTTAACCTGGAAGCCATGCTCTGCCTGTGCTGGGGCCAGGAGTCCTGAGATGCAAATTCTTCTGTAAAATGCCAGTATGTTGCTGCTGGGAAAATTACCAAGAAAGCAGATGTAAAACGTTTCTCATATTTTCTTGGTAGTCCTATGAGAGAGACTCACCTTTGTCTTGTCACCTTACATGGCTGGGATTTGTGCCTGGCAATTTGAGTGCTCCAGGAACTGTCAGACTCCCTTCTCCTCCTTCTACTGCTTTGGTTTGGCTGCTATCACCTGGAATCTCCTCACAGTGTCATTGTCTTAGTACAGATGAGTTTCCTCTGTGCTAGTATTTCTTGCCTGGTGTTTTGGACAAGAGGAGCCCAGAGTGTCCTCTGTGAGGCACATATGCTGTGCCATGGACTTGGTCCCTGTCTTCCCTGGAGCAGCTCAGCTGAGGAGTTTCTGCAGCTTGCCTAAGGGTGCTGCAGGAGCTGGGTCAAGGTGGAAACAGGCTGATTGCATTCTGTGCCAGAGATGTAGGAATGCTTTGGTGCAAATGAACAATCATTTTCATCTTGAGAGGTGACAGAATAAATGCCTGCAAAGTGCAGACCTCTGACAAACTGCCTGTTGCTTCTGGTATGGAGAGTGTTAACAGCAGAGGTACAAAAGGGGAGATTTGCCAGGGTTACTGGTTATAAAAGTGTATAATTCCTTGAAGAGCAGGCAAGCCTGGAGTTTTAAAATTCTGCCTTATATGGTCCCTTCCAGTATCCTGTCCTGCATAAGGAAGGCTGTGTGGATGCTGCAAAAGTTCAAATATGCAGAGTCTGGGTATTTTAAACCAGGGCCTAAACTGAAGGACTGTCATGCAAAACAAAGGTACCGGGGTGGTGGTGATGGAGGGAACAGCTAATAGATGTTTTCCCCTTGCTTGACATCTGTCATCTCCCCCCATGCCAGCCCTTCCTCTGTTTATAGCAAACCGTTTGCTGCCATTAATTAGAACTGGATTTCTGCCATCTGACCAGCTTTATGCCTGTACAAATGTCAACAGAGCCAAGACTACACAGGTGGGGAGAAAGGCTAGTCAGAGGAGATCTGTTGCATCTGTTTGGGGAAGGATAGATGGGGGAAGTGCCAACCCCCCCTTTCCAAATCAGGCACATTAGCTTACAACAATAATTGAAATGCAGACTGGGAGCCCCAGGATGCCACTTTCCCTGTTCCTTTTCAGAGCAGACTGCACTTTAAGCCATCCCCTCCAGTTAAATCTCTTCACCAAAGTGGTCTCTATGAAGGCTTACATACAAGAAGATAATGGTGCTGTCATTTTTACAAATAATCACAACAGGAGCAGAAAAATAAGAGGAAGATGATTACGCCTGAAAATCCAATGAAGTTCCAGTTGCTAATGCATTGGAAACTAAAAGGAAGCTGAACCACAATCCCAAGCTGTTCCTGCCAGGCACTGGGCTGGTTTTTCTCCCGTGATTTAGGAGTGTACAGCTGCATTGCCATGACTTGAGAACTGAGATGGTTTTCCTTGTGTGAAATACTACAAAGACAAAGTACTTGATGTGTCAGTTGAAGCAAATCTTGAGTGGGAGAAACAGGTTAACTGAGATTAGCTTGGCTGGGTTCTAAAAGAAAAAACTCTGTAAATCCTCCCATGGCTGCCTCGAGCAGTAAGAGCTCTGGTTCTGCTGAGATTATGACTCAAGAGGGTGGCACTGGTTTTAACACTGAGGATTAAAGTGGAACAGCGGACTCCCCCTTCCCCCACTCCTTCATGTAATGATGGGAAGTATTTCTTTATGTGATGCGGGAAGGATAGGGTGATGTGATGTGCCTGTGTGTACCCCAGAGTACTTTAAACCTTTTACATCCTGGAAGATGATGCTCTGAATCTGTTCAGGCATGGAGGACCTGAATGCCAAGCTTGTGAGTACTCCAAAAACCTGAACTAACTGCAAAATGGTCTGGGGGAGAAAGAACGGTGTCTTGTTCCTGCGTCTGAAAGAAATAGGTGCAGGCTCCTAACCTGGAAGGAAGGAGGCCGTTTGAAGTCAAGAGTAAGGAGATTTCTCGACAGAAACACTTTGGGGATGCTTTTACACCATGTTGTAGGAAGTATGTGATTCCCCCCTCCATGGCCTGGTATCTGGGGATTGCTCCTTTGTGTTTCCCTTTATGGACAGGGCCACTGGCCCCTGCTGTGCTGCAGAGGGGCTGCAGTGAGCGTGGTGTTTGTCCGGGGCTCAAGTGCCTCATGTTGCAATGTGCAGGTCAAGTGTGCAACCTAAAGCTTTAGTGTTCTCTGTTGATCACAAAGAGCAGAAAGGACAGTAGTAGATCTTTAACAGACCTTTTCCTTCTTTCTCATGTTCCTACCCTAGTGCAAGGTTTTTCTTCCCCCTAAAAACAAGGGTTTTTTGCCTTTTTTTAAAATCAGCAACACTTTTCCTGTATTAACTTCATGCGTCAGATATTCCCTTTGCTGGTTAGAGGTGAGGCAAGTAAAACTTAGAGCTGGCTGACTTATCTCTTAAGGTTAGCAAGAATCTCTCCTAGCACAACATTTGCCCTAATTAAACTAACTTAGGGAATCATTTACAGGTCAAAGTAAGGGGACCCACTTAATGCATAAACATAGCTGGAAAGCAAAATGTCTCACAGAGTGATGGAGGGAGAGCTGTCATGGTAGCTCATGGGGTGATGGGGGTGAAACTGCCAGTCATCTGAGACAAAATGGGCTTTTTCTGAGTGCCTCAAAATTAGTAGTTGTGTCTGCATCAGGTAAACATAGTTGACTGTGAGAAATTTGATTGATGCATGTTTTTCAGGAAAGAAAAAGTTACTGTGTCAGTTAAATGGCAGAGTATTAATTGACTGCTGAGATGCTGATACATGCCAGTTTTTGTACCAGTGCTGCTGGGCTATCAGCAGCTTTGGTGAGTTAAGTGTGACACTTGTCGTGCAAATACAGATGTGAGAGAGAGCTCTGCTGGAGGGCCGTGCTCTTGTGAACACCTCCTGGCAAGAGTGTGCAGTTCTGGAAGCTCTGTTTTGCAGCTAGGCGTAAACCACAGGGTTCACAATTAAATCTAAGGTCTTGTTCCCCTGCTTTGAGCTTTACTTGAATGAAAAGATTTGGTTTTTAAATATTTCCAACTTGAAAGTGTGTTGAAAATGTGCCTATGAAGAAACAACTGTTACCCACAACTTAATCCCTGCCTTCTTCTGTAAGGTGTTTTGCTTCTTTGAGAGAAATCTGTTTTTCCTTTTTCCCCCTTCTTCCATGTTGGATATTTTTCTGTACCTCTGAGCATCATCACCCGTTGTTCTTAATTTTTGCCTGGGGTTTGTTCACCCTCGTTTGGCTTGTTACCACAGGCTTTTCAGTCATTCCCATAAAAAAGGCTGTATTGTCCTCTCTGTAAGATGTCAAAAGGCGGCAAACGACATAACAGGCTGGGAAGTGAAGAGTGAAACTAAGGCAGAAGCTGCCTGGATACTTGGCCGGGCAATCCCAGTTGTTACTGATGTCCAGTGGTTTGGGTAGTGACAGTGAGCGGTGCCATGGTCATGGCCACCAGTGGCACCCAAGCAAACTGCCCGTGTCTAGGGCAAAGCTCGTGTTCGTGGGAGAACTGCAGTGGGCAGGTTTGGTTTGACTTCTCAGTGGTATTCCCCGTATCAGCAGCACCTCTGAAATGAGATCTCTTGGAAGAAATTATGTTGAAAGGCAGCCAATGGGAATGTTCATTAATGGCAGTATTTTTTCCTGGAGAAGGCTAAAGGAGCGCGAGACCTCTGTTAAAGCTCGTGCATCTGTTGATTCCAGCTGTCTAATGCATGAAACCGCACCTGTGCACAGAAAAGAGCAACACTTGGCTGCTGCAGTGTGCTAGCCTGCCTCAAGACATTCCCATCTGGGAACATGCTGAGAGCCAGGGGTGAACATTACAGATGGCTGAGTTTTAAATCCCCGTATCCCCAGGACACTTAGCTATACGAATGTGCATAGTAGGGGGGCTTTTCCCAAGGTGTGTGGCACTGATGAATGGCATAACTAGGGCTGACAAGAAATTCAGGCTTTTAGAAAGGAGAGCTTGAGAAACTTTTAAGTATCAATTGTCACAGAAACATTTTGCTACGGTGGAGAAAGTAATTTCTCTGCATTCCCATAGAATAGGATATTTCAGTATTCAGTCCTGATATCCCTTGAAGCTAAACAATGGGTCCATGAAAACAAGCTTTTGTTTGATGCGTGCAAGAATGCATGTCCTGGTATCAATTCAGACACACTTTCTTATTGCTTCTGCTTTCTTCTAGCTTATATGGGATTTAGATTATACCTGAGGCTTTAGACTTTTATAATTTTGTTTTTTTCTCAATCACAGAATAGCTTAGGTTGGAAAAGACTCTTAAGGTCATTGAGTCCAACTGTAAACCTGCACTGCCAAGTCCACCACTAAACCATGTCCCTAAGTGCCACATCTACATGTCTTTTGAATACCTCCACGGGTGGTGACTCAACCACTTCCTTGGGCAGCCTGTTCCAGTGCTTGACAACCCTTTTGGTGAAGAAATTTTTCCTAATATCCAATTTAACCCTTCCCTGGCACAATACTATTTGTTGGAGCATCCCACAATTTCAGAGTAGTTTGCAATCAAGTAGAAAAATGCATAACCAGGTAGAGATAAATACCCCAAACCAACCAATGAATCCCTAGAGTCTCCCCCTTGTCCTGACGCTGCTGGGTGTGCATTTGTGGCTCTTACTTGAGCAGTGAGGGAATTCCATTGGGGAATATGCCATGTTCATCTGCATACAAAAACACCAGTGGGAAAGAAGCAGTGACACTCTACTCCCTGCTCATAAAAATACCTCCCTCCTTCACTGTAAACACAGATTTTATGGAGCAGTAGCCTGGGCCAGACAGCCTGCGTCCCAACCTGTTAGAGGTAAGAGTCAAGGCAGAACTAGGAATTAATGTGATTCCTAGACTGCCTGCTTTGGAGTCCCTAGTGAAGCATTTTGTTTGTGTCTGATGCCTGAGTTGAGGGACATGGAGGTGAGATGAACTGACGTGGGGGTGTGGGCCTGCTTTGTTGTTAGCTGATGAAAATGACAAGGGAAGACAAGTTTCTGCAAGACAGACTTAGAGTGCATTAAATAAATATAAATTTTATTAAAAACACCCACATCTCAGCGTTATCAGGAATGATATAATAATAAACAGCTTTCAAATAACCTGCATTACATTACAATACTTACAGTATTTATAACCATCCTCGGATTCTTTTTATAGACATACCAAACATCTCATGAAAATGAATGAAAGTAAAAAAAAAAAAGTAGAACTTAAGCATAGAAAATGCACACAGAAGTTCATTACCTTAGTGTCAAACCGCTAAAGTTTCCTATACAAGTTAACCGCTAGCTTTAGAAGTGAACTTTATACCGCTGTGCGTCAATCAAGATGAAAAAGTCATTCAAGTAAAGTTGACACCACTCAGAAGCATCTTCAAGTATGGCTATAGTCAACCTGATAATCCTATACAAGCAACTTTGTCTGCTTTGTCATTCTTTCCAACTGAGGCAGGGGTCTGTACACCACAAATTACAGCTCAGGTATGTACAATACAAAACTGATTCACCAGATAAGCTTCCTGCTCCTGCTGCCAGCAGTTTGGCAAATGACAGTGCACTGCATATCAACCAAACATGTACTATGGGTTGCATGAATTATACAGGACTTAAAAAAAAATCACTGCAAGATGAAGATATATAATGATTTCATTAATCTGACATATAACAATTGCTTTTTTTTTTTTTTTTGAAGGTGAAACTTTTGTTTCAATGCAGTGGGTAGAGTCACAGAGTGAGAATTAAAAAACAAAATTGCCATAATAAATATTTGACCATTTAACCCAAAGGCCTCCTATGATTTACTTGAGTTAGGTTGTGATTCTGTTAGATAGAATTTCTTTCGACCAAACATAATCTTACAGTATATTGCACAAGATATAACTGGGACATGGAGGTTTGCATGTTTAGGGAAGCCCTTGTACAGACTGTACCTCTTTATATTTTACTTTATTTATTACAGTATCCAAGAAGCCTTGTTTAGAGAGTGACTTGAACAACTCTAGCAAACAGTCACTTGCCAAACCCCTGCCTTACATTTTTCCCTTTAATCAGCTCAGTGCATTCTACTTTCTTTTTGTTTATTCGTTTGAAACAGTCAAAACATTCTAAATCTCTTAAACGCTTCCATTACAATAAAAAGAGCTAACGAATTTACAAAATTAGTTTTAGTTACACAATACATGTACAAGAAAAATAAGAGAAGGGATTCAAAAGAAAAACATTAAATCCCTGAAAAAAAAAAGAACAAAACAAAAAACCCAAGAATAATATATTTAACCTACAACAGCTTTACATACACACAGGTGACACGTTGGCATAGGAGAACATGAGCTGAAATATCCCTGAATTTTTAGAACCAAAAAAAAAAGGAAAAAAAAAAAAAGCTGAAGTTCAAGTTATACTTGCTAAAATGTCAAGTATCGAGAGGTTTTTTTTTTTGTTTAGTTTTTTGTTTGTTTGTTTTTTCAAAGGCTATTGGGGGAAAAAGATGGTATACAATATATAAACTTTCACACTCAGTTCAATATCCTATTGCCAAACTAGTGTTGAGGTATATGACAAGTAGGAACATCACTCAAACCTTTTAATGTATTTTTAGCTCACATTATGATATATTTGTAGCAGGCTGAGTAGCACCATGATGTGAATTCAGCTCAAAACCCAAATATATATAGATTTAATATTTTTACAGTACTAAAATACTAAAGCATTGCGTTAAAAAAAGTTTTGTTTACAATTTAATTTACTATACAACTCTCCTGCTTTTTTCTTTTTTAATAGAAATTAATGATTTAAAACCACCAGAGCAAGCCAGCTGCCTATTTTTTTTCTATTTAATCAACGGAATCACACAGAACTAACCCTGTTTCATTCATCTTGTGTAGGCATCGGTCTGCTCAATCTTCCTGGAAAAGAGGACATTTGCACCGAGAAATGACTTGCACCACAATGTACATAATTATTAACACAAAAGCAATCTGCCATTTGATACTTGAGGAGCGTACAGATCTCTAAAAAGAGCAGAAGCCCAAGCTAACTAGTTGTAGTTTGTTGCATGCTGCTAATTATTACCTGTGGCTAATATAAAATTCTTTCCTTAAAACTGTACATATTTGAGCAACGAACTTGTCATAATAATTGTAGAAAACAGTTTACAGTATAGCTGTGTGAGATGAGCACCAGAAGAAGATGTGTTTTGTGTACTAAAGTATTCCCTTATATCCAGTAAGCCCCATTTTTACCGTAACTGACTGTATTAAAAATGGATATGTAGCCTACTAGCAGATGCATGGCTAAACCAAAAGTATTTAAAAGCTTTTTTAGTTTAAAAAAACCTATCTTTGCATTTTAAAATCAAAGTAAACTCTTTTTTTCTTTTTTTTTTTAATGTCTTAGTACCTTAGCATTGTTCAAGTTGCCAAGCTTAGGTAGACAAAGTGCTTTTGAAACACTATTTAAAAAAAAAATATCTCTCTCTATATTTTATTGTCCTTTTTTAGGACTTGACTGGATGAGCAAAATCCAGAGGTCTTTGTAATTCCCATATGTTAAAAAGTAAGCTTATTTTAACACCAGGTAAATTCAATACATACATGAATGAAAAGGTCCTCCCTGTTGCTGAAGAACATTTGACTACATCATTGACATTTTGTTATAAAGGCATTAACTGTTCGACTGATAAAATAAAGACACCATTCTCTTAGATAGCACCATGGTTTTAGAATATTCAAACAAATTCAGTGTTTTGCTGTCTATTAGTTATGTTTTATACTTATCTACTTTGTTAAATAAAATCAAAAGACTAATAAGATTACAGTAAAAACTGCATGTTAAAAAGCCATAATTCCAGTATTTCAGTACATCATAGATTCAGCACCAGATGTTATTTTAAGATTCCTGCAGTTGTGATACTACAGTATTATATTTTTAGGGTTTTTTTTGCTCCTGTTCCATGACTATGCAAACTTGATGACAATAAAAGTGGCCACAGATGTGCAAAACTGTAAGAAAAAAAAATCCATTTGCAGATTATATCTTTCAGTAATGGAGCCAGTGTTTTCAAATGTAAATTGTGAAACACTTCTTTAGTTTGTTTTGTTTTTTGTGGGGTTTTTTTTTGCATAGGATGCTTTGGTCTTGTTTCCTACGTGCCATCTGTGACCACTTAAAAATCAGTGGAAAATAAGTGCGCTCGTGAGATTACCTCTTTTTGCTGGTGTGCTGAGGCTTTTTCCACCAAGGAGTTTCATAAAAACACTGTGTTGTTCTCCACCCTTGCCCTCCCCAAAACCTAAAGAACTACTACCCTACTGACAAGGTGTTTTTTCGAATGAGGTAACCAACAAAGGTGTGAAGTCAGATATATCGGTTGTAAGGCCCTGTAACCCGTGTAAAGGCATATGGAGATGTAGTTACTGTGGAGTCTGTGGTGACCGACAGTGTCCTTTGTGCAAGAGACTTGATGAAGCGCATGTATGTTGGCTCAGAGGGTTCGTGTGGCTCTGCAGGCTCCCGCTTCGCTTTTTTGCCGTAAGATTTCTGAGGCACGTAGTCTGGACCGTACTTCTCGCATTCTTCCTCTTTCTCTCTTGCCTTCTCAGCCATCTTTGCCTCCCACAGAGCCAGACCGTGTTTTGGCTCATTCATGCTCTTGTGCTGGTAAAAGACAAGGGATATTCTAGTGGGATGGTTCCTGTTGGGATTTTTTAAGGGAGTCGTTGCGTGGAGCTCACGTTTTGCACACTCTATGAGAATTGACCCGTGAGATGGAGCAACTGCCACTCCTCCAATGTCTGGATCCAGAAAGTTCTGCTCACTATCTGACCAGACTTCATCGGGATCCTCTGCTTTTTCTGGATTCAGCACATCAGTTTTATCTAAACCACCCTGGGGAGTAGTCCTGTCATGGTTTTGACCTGGAAGCATGTTAGACAAACCATTAAATGCATGTGAAATCATTTCATTATCCTTATTTTGGAGATGCAGTGAATTAGGAGGACCACTAAATACACTTGGAGCAGAATGGTAGTCGTGTGGTAAATGTGGAGGGGGTTGCACGTGATGGTGTTCACTTGTTTTACTCATGGAGGAATAATCCATGCTCGGATTACTCAGATTAGATTTTAACCTTGAGGCAACCTCCATAAAATGGCCATTGGTCTCATGGGTGGAGTAAGAGGAAAAAGACCCTACATGGTGCACATTTGGTCTAATGGTGCAATTACTGAAGGAGTCTACCTGCATATTTTGGTTTCCATAATTCAAGTACTTAGGACCAAAACTCTGGTTATTCCCAAACCTATGCTGGTATAATGTTTGAATGGGTGGTAGACTTAGTTTAGACATATGGTCTTGACTCTGGCAACTATACAAGTCCATGTGCTGATGCTGGGAGGGGTAGGAACCCAAGTAAGGGGGGCAGTTGTCCATAGGTATGTTTCCATTGCATTGGTAGGGTGGATATTGGTTATTTTGACTTAATGATCCCGAATAAGGGTTCATGGGACCGGAAGAACTCAAATAAGACCCCGCAGGCTGTGATGAGGTTGTATAATGGTTCATGGGACTGGACCCTCCATATGGATCTGAAGTGTATGAAGAGTTTGGATAAGCATTGACTGGATTAGGCAACCTTACATAGAGATTTGCAGAACCTGAACCCGAGTAAGAGTTAATAGGATTTGACTGAGGGTTGTTAGAGAGAGTGCGCTGTGGATGTTGCTGCTGCTGCTGCTGCTGTTGTTGTTGTTGTGTGGCTGGTCCTGAAAGACGTAAAAGATCTGTAAATGTGAAAAGGAAAAAAAACAAACAACCACACAACAAACAGCTTTTTAAAAAAAAACAAAACCAAAACCAAACAACCCAACAAATTACATACTTTATAAGACTTTTCATGACATGTATCTATGAAATTTCTTAAAAAGTGTATCATATGATGCATTAACAGAGGCTCCCTTTCTCATATCTCAAACACCATCCTTTAAGAAGCCAATTAAATACTAAGGCTGTTCTTCCTTTTTGGCATGCATCCAGTGAGATCAGATGTTAGTGGCAATGGGGAAAAGAGGTCAGTGCCATCTGTCCGGAGTCACATGCACAAAATCCAGAGTTGAATCATCTTTTAAGTGGTCCATGAAATGGAGCATCAAAGTGCTCCCAAACAGCCGTACACAAAATTACTTCCTTTTCCCCATCTAATCTAATTCTTCTCATCTGTATGAATAGAACTGTCTCTGAAGGATGTCCCTAGCTTTATATAAAACCCCAACATTCACTGATAGACAGAATAGTGCAGTAATGAGTGAGATTAACTGAAGACATAAGAGCAAAAATATCATTTGTTAAAGTGCAATGGCATTGTTTAATGGTCACAACCCTATCCTGGGTTATGGGACAGCTGACTCCTATTCATAGGTATTTCAGTGACTTTCTGAATGGCCTTGGATGTATCGCTTTTTTCCTCTCTGAGAAAACTGCTGTAACAATAAAACAGTCCTGATGAACTCCTTTGTTCAGGACTCTCAGATCTACTGATGAAAACTGCCAGGGATTGTTGAGTAGATTTTTAAACTCTTACTCCATTATGGAAAACCTGTTTTGCTTTTGGTCTTGAGGCAGAGAGTATAAATAGTGGTAAAGAGGTTACGCTTGAATCCCCTCAAATTAGGAGGTTCTCTGTAACAGTGGCAGACACTGAATGATGTGTAGGTCATTCTTTCTTTGGCAGCAGCATCACACTCTTCTCTTCATGGCTTCTAGCACTACTAGTCTTTTAAAGATAGTTTACAATACACTGGATGACAAGCAGAGTTTGCTTCCAGATTTCTACAGGTGTTAACTATCCAACAGTAAAGGATTTCTCACTGCAACTTTTTTTTTTTTTTTTTAATACTTCTCCGGAGTTGTACCAAATTTGGCACTCTAGTACTTATAAATATACAACATTGATATTCACTTTCAAGAATTCTCTTGCCTTTTTACTTCAATACCTTCTTGGGCTGAAAACAATGGTTTTCTTGAGACTGATTACAAATGGCCCTGGTTTCTAGGAGGCTTACCGCTGTGGATAAAGATCCCGACCAGATTCACATGTTTACCTGCTAGCTGCTTTGCGTGACCTGCCGCTTCAGAGTTGCCTTGCTTGTTGCGTGCTGCAGCAGACTTCTCTCTCTCAGCTTTGCTAGACCCATTCTCCAAGGAGGAAAGCTTTTCTGCAGCTGCTTTCTTTGCTTCCAGCTTCCTTTGCCGGCAGGTCTTAACGGGCTCTGCTAACATCCTCACTTTGCGGCGAAAGGAAGTAAGGACCTGAATGCTGCCGTTCCTCTTCTTCTCCTCCTGGCCTTCAGTGCTTCCAAACTCATCCACATCAGAGACTTTGTACAACGGGAGCACGTGGAGCTGCTCATCTTCTGGTGTCTGGCCAATTTCACGATTGTCTTCTCTTGTTAGAGTGCAAACCTGTCGGAAAGGTGTATTAGAGATCTGAAACACTGTCTCTGCATTTTGCCTTGCCCTGCCACTGGCATCTGGTAATCTATTTGTAAACTGTAAGTTTCTGTGCAATTTATGCCTATGACAACATGCCTGCAATTTCGCTCCTTCCATTACGCTGTTGTGCAGTGTTAAAAGAAACAGAAGGTATATGTATCTATTTCTTATACTTGTGCTGAAATGAACAGTATAGTTAGGGACTACCCTAATGTAAAATAAACTCTGTGATCCACTGTGCTGTGGCCAGAGAGGTAAAGCAGTGGAACCTGGGACTTTGTGCTCACCCGAAGATTTTTTCACTATAATACATGAGGGAGCTATCTGTTAGAGACTGTGCAGTATAACATACTGGCATTGTATTTCATGTTCCCAATCAGTGGTAACTTCCAAGACTTCGCAAAAGAGCCAATCACTGTAATGTTAATAATAAGATTTAAGGAAGTTACTGCTGTGTTATGCAGCAAGCTCATTGTGTTAGTTCCGGATGAAACAGGTATTGGGAAGTTCTTGGGGGAAAAAGATGCTGATGGACATATTCTGGAGCAAAATCATTGCACCAGCCAGTTTTAGGAGGAAAGCTCAGCTGGGAATGTACATTGTTTTGGTGGTGATTAACTTGACAATTAAGTCAGACCCTGGAAACAGGAAAAATTTAGTTGGAATTAAAGAGGCAGACACTCTTTGGTTGTAATAAGAGCTGCACTGTGAATATAGGTAGTTGCTTCAAACTTCAACCATGACAATCATTCAAACCTGAAGGGTATTCTTTCTTATATTTGCCCCAACTGTATTGCCACAGAGTAGGCAAGGAACAGAAATAATGCAATACGCATTGAAAACCAGCTTGCTTTTCTAGTATCTTCTACAGAAGATACATGCTGTACATGCTAGAAATCAGAACTGAAAAGAGTAAAGGGTGCATGTACAATGCAAAAGATGGCAAGGCTTGCAGACTTTCTGCTCATCCCAAGCAGGAATAAAATTCAAAACTTCCAAAACTCTCTTGGAAAGAAGTTTTTTGTTTCCCCTTTCTTTTTACTAGAGGATATAATCCAAAATTGTTAGAAAAAAAAGGTGTTTCAAGAGGACAAATATAAACCATTTTGTGCCAGGAATGCTGAAACAGGCATTTCAACCCTGCTGGGACCTTCTTTCCGTTTTCTGCACAGTTCCTTTTTTACCAATTCTATATTAAACCTTTCTGTAATACACCATCTCATTCATCTGAAAGAAAAATTGTGTAGGGGGTAATAAGTTGGCTCAGCTGCTGCTTAATGTTTCTGGGTTTTTTTAGCAATCTGCATTGTGCAAGTAGAAATTTAAACAGACGGGAGATAATGAATCAAAGACACGAGATGAGTGCTGGAGTAAAGAGGCTGTTCCGCATCACAGACTTACCAGCGTGCTCCCGTTCTGCATGTTGTGCAAGTCTCTGTGGGCATGAGCACAAAAGTCCAGGCAAGCAGTGACCCCTGAGAATGGGCGACCTTCTTTTAAACCCAGGCGACACTCGGGTGCTCTGTGTTCATACTCGATCTGGAGAGACACAACAGGTTTCACTGCAACTGAGCTGGATGCTCCAGTATTAGCACTGAACTAGCAATGAATGATCTGCTGTGACCACGTGCAGCTCTCCCTGACGTCTTGTGGGTGACAACAAACAGATCTTGAAGGCAAATAAAATGAAGTGATTTGATGGCAATTTCGTATCCATGCTTCATTCCATGCAACTTTGTTCCCTTTTACCTTCTCTCTCTGGTGATTGTGAAATTAGCCAATAATACTTTTCCATACCTATTACTTTTGATTTTCTGCCAGGGGTTGGTGTTTTTACATGACAAATGCAGCACATGGTTTCCGTGACTGGCACTGTGAGAGTGATATGTTTGTGTAGACTGGAAGTATACCAAGCTATTAAGGGAAAATGGCTTTAGAAAACTGGCTTCAGAATGACTTCATGCAAAATAATAATTTTCTTTTTGATTTGTAATATTTTGGCATGCTAAACATGTATTTCATTAGCTTAAGTACAGCCCTAACCCCTGACTAAAATGAGAGAGAATTCGGTCCAGACAGTATTTCGTACCCATGCACTTGTTATTAAGGAGATTTACAAAGAATTCATAATGCAACAATAAACGTTACACAAAAAGGAAGGATTTTGTAATGGAAGATCAAGCCTTAGAAAATTATGGCTTCATATTTTATTTAGAAAAGTAAAAAATGAAACCACATTTGTAAAATGCCTTGCTGAAATTCCTGAACCTTTCAAGTGAAGACACAAAACATCTACACTTAATGGAACTTAATGGATCCCATTTTAAATTAAGGTTAAATTAGAAGTTTTGCCAAATCTTGACTCAATATCATTAAAAATATGTCTAGTTTGCTCACAGACATTTAATTTTAAAATTTGGATTATTTACTTCCCTGGAATCTGAAAATAAAAGTAGAATAAAACTTGAACTGTATAAACCTTTTTGGAATTAAAAGTGAATGATCTAAAGTGTTAGCCAGACTATAATTGCCTGATTATAGTATAGTGGTGCAACTGCTCTCTGAGATGTTCTGTTGGGTCCAGTTGGGAAAACAGACTCTTTAATCCAGAAGCAGTCTAGATTTGGATGAGAGTAAATCTGGGAATTTGAAATGTCTTTTCAGGATTTGAAGGGGGAATGATTTTAGGACTTTTTATTTTTAGGACCTTTTACAATATCATACAAATTAAAACTCGATCACCTCTCTTTGAAGCCACTGACAAAGTCTGCATGAAGCTCCTTAAACAGGCCAAACTATATATGTGCTTTATTACAGAAGGTAAAAATTGAAACTTGTAAAAACATGTACTTTCAATAAATATTGGGCAGGACCACAGCTTACTTGGAGACAGGTTCTTGTGTGAATTTTTGTGCGAAAAGAAAAGCAGCCCAAGCAAAGAACCACTTTATTGTTCACCACCCCCTCATTTTTTTTTTCCTCTTCCTTTTTTCTCTTGCAGAATGTCTCTCCGATAACTGGACAGAAAACCACAGCTGGTGGGCACACAGCCATAGCTTTCTCCAAACGTTATCTGATCAGGTAAGTGAAACTGCCTAGGTCTGTACTGAATCTCCTTACCCTGTCTAGCTGCTACTAAATATGCAGTAAAGGAGTGAATTTTACAGTAGATAATAGTGGACAGTTTTGTGTTAGTTTACTGTTTCTGTTACACTTGAAAATGTCTTGTGCTAGTTGCTGCACCATAATGCTGTCAACAGGAAAGCAAGGCAATGTCATAGGTTGCGGTACATGCTGATGGTTTGGAGACTGTAAGTTTTGTGAATGTTCATAACAGTAAGGAACCCGGGCAACAAAAGTGGAGGCCAACAGTTATGTGTTTGTGAGTGGTATGTTGTCAAATTTTGAGATGCTTGGTAATGAAATGTAGAGGAGACACAGCCACACTGGGAATATCATCAAAGCTTTGAATGCGCTCATGTCTGCGAACACTGGTTCGCAGAAAATACACCTGTACAATCCCCTCAAGCAAGAAGGCTGGTGCAGGCACTTGTGTGCATACACAGGGATGAGTGTGTTCAAATAAAAAACTTCACTTAAAAGGCATGTTTATAATGGCTGTTTTGGTGAAAACTGAATTAATCTGCTGCTTGAGAGAGCAGAAGTCAAACTGGCTTCAGGGTTCGAGTGCAATGTGGTATGCTGCCTTCTGACACTGTTGCCAATCTCATACCATCTTCACGACAGTTTGCTAGTTTAGCTGGTAACTTACGCTAAATCCAGAAATTTGTGTGTTAGAGCTGAAGAGTTCTGCTCAAGAGTGAAGTAATTTTATTGTGTTGATGTGGAGAAAAGATTAGTTCTGTTTAGCGGACCTAATTCTGCTAGTTTTACTTGTGAAAGCATCCAAAGTGGAATTGCTAATTTCCTTTAGTCTTTTCCCTGATGTCAAAGAAATGCTGGCACAAAATGTACATAAAGGTTTGGTGCAAGGCTGAAGCATTAGGAAGTGTGGTAAAAATCAGGTTATTTCCATGACTGCCTCAATTCCTTTTTTTTTTCCCCTCTATCATACCTGGTTGTTATAGGCATCAGGTGCAAGCTTCTTGTAGGTAGGTGCCATCAGGGTTGACAGGTTCTGCAAATTGGATTCTAGCTTTTCTTCCTGTTAGGAGATGAAATAGAATTCAATGACATTTCCATACTGTACATCTGGGAACCAAAAAGTTAGGGTCTTTACACAATTATGTTTACACTGATAGTTTTGTAAAGGCCTAGACCATTATCATTCTTGTTTAGACAGTAACTGTTGTGAATCTCCTTTTAATGTTATTATTTCACAGCCCTTAAAGGAATGAAGTAGCAGCAGCAAAGTAGTAGGATCTTTGCAAGAGCACATTATACACTGTAATAATAATTTGTTTTATATTAAGTAGAATCACATTCTTTTTTTTTCTATAAGGTGTACACTCTCTAAATAAAGGGCTCTTTAAAAATAAAGAAATCTAGTAATGTACTCCAGAGTTGTTCCCCATCCTCTCATGCTGAGAATCCAAAATTCAAAACCTTGCCTGTATCAGGCCCTTATTATTAATTTCTAGAGCATAAAGAACAGTGGCATACTAGAGTAGCATACTTGTAGGAGTGTTTGTATTTTAGGAAGGTGTGAAGAACTGTGAAAAAACAGGTTTCAGAGAGGCATGCATTTGGTGTATTAAGTTTGTAGCTCCTACTATGGGACTATATCTTAGTTGGTGACTCTAAAGTGACATTATGAAATTGTCAAAAAATATCTTGGTGTGTCCTTGTGGCTGCTGCCAGAATTCGGAGCTTTTGTATGGCCTGTAGGTTGCCATTTGTTAGTGTAACTTCTAGTTTTTATTGGTGAGACTTGTATTGGTGCTGACTAAATTTGCATGTGCTTGCTAGAATCCAGACTGGGCCAATGGAGCTTCATGTGACTCGCTGGAGGTGTCCAGGAGTTGCTGCAGTCATAACTTTAGAGGTATCTTGTGTCCAGGCTAAGGTCAATGTTTATTACTGTGACTTGTTCTAAACATTTGCCAGTTTGCTGTAACACAGAGTCCAGTCTGGAAATGTTCAGTAGGCAGGACTGTATATAGAATGAGTGTTCCTATCCTCTTCCTATTGTCCTCTCACAATTTCATCATGTTTGTCTCCGTGCTCTGGTTCCCAGTGGCAGTGTTAGGTGCCATTAGCTGATAAACCTTGCGCTGTGCCACTGGGGAATGCCCAACTGCAAGCCTAATACAGCCAGAATTATTCAGGCCGTGCCCTCTTCTCTAATTGTGAAAGCCTACAAACATGGTTTCAAGTCTCAGGGCTTTTACCAGCTGTCAAAATTTGGACAGTCAATTCAGCTGGCTCAGTGACTGGAATCAATCGTTTTTGACTGGCAGTTATTTAATTACTCTACTTGTACACCATCCAGGGAGGCCTCTGGCCCCTGCTCTCTTGTACTGTATCTCTATTTACAGAGTGACAGAAAACATTTCCTTGCAAATGAGGCTCATTTGAGAAACAGACACCAACCTCTTTGGGGTCGTCCCCCATCAGCTTAAACTTTCTTGGAATCTTGCTTCTGGCAAACTTACAACCATTGTAGTACATGCTCCAGGAGCACCCAAAGGAAAATGAAGCACCACAAGTTTCAGGGTCCAGCCCTTGACATGCACAAGTCCGTCTAGAAGATAAGAGAATACAGCTGTTAGCAGCAGACAGGTCACCCTGGGGCACTCCTGCAGTGAGCATCTGTATTCTGCCAGCTCTCTGGGGAATCAAGGGTACAAGATCATTTTCCATCAGTAAAAAATGAAGAAACAAAAGAGGGAGGCATGCACATTATCACAAAAGAATTTATCAGGGTGAATAATGTCATGGTTACAAAGCAGGATTTATGGGGTTTCTACACTTCCATGAGAAACCTGGCCTTGCTTGGAAGAGGGTACATTTGTGTGGTGCCTTGTTAGATATTGATATTCATGGCACCTGAGGGGCTTATGCTGATGGCACTGCAAGAATGTAGGAGCCCTTTGACAGGTGCTAAGCAATAATTCCTGTAATATGACTCTACCCATGAAGCCAAAGTAGCATCCAGGGATGGCAATGGCAATTTTGGTCTAAATGTTCTTCTCTCTCAGAAGGGTATGGGAAAAGGATATAGTGCAATTTATTTAGATTGAGGCTGGCTTCTGTAGGCTTACAGTATGATTTAGTGCATCTAGCTTTTATTTCAGGGTTGAGGTGTCTGCTATCCTGGCCCTTGCTGAGGTACTTCATGACTCTGGGAAGATGCTTTTCCCTATTTATAAGAATGTTTAGTTTACTTCTCTTACAAGGTTTGTGGGCTTTCAAACCACCTGAAACAGCTGGGAAGGTTGTATGTGTTTCAGGGTAATAGCATGAGCAGAAGTGCTGCCTCTGAGGCTGAAGATGGGGCTGCAAGTTTGGTGAGCATCCCCTTTGCTCCACTTACTCTTCATTTAGAGCACACCGCCGGTTCGTGAGCGTGCCGTACTTCCTCAGGGTGTCAGTGAGTTCGGAGTAGAGCTTATCAGCCAGGCTTGTTGGGATTCCCTCCCAGACCAGGATGAGAATGACGATCACGGCTGTCTCACAGGTGTGGCCTGCTCGCTCACGCACCAGGCAGAGCAGCTTTTCCTCCTGACTGCTTCTGCGGACTACCTGCATGCACAGCAACACACACCCCAGAGCCCCAACACAAACAGTGCATTTCTTAATGGGAAGAGCAGGAGAACAGGAAACCTCAGCATTAGTGAATGTGGAGGGAGGTTACTTCTGCTTTTGTCTTCCTCGTTGTTCCTGGCAACTCAGTCTGTTTCTCACTTCATCATATAGGCCAGGGCTACCCTGTCTGTTTAATGAAGCTGACTCTAAGAGGTTGACTGATGGCATGGAAAGCCACAGTGGTGGAAAACAGCTTTGTAAAGGTATCCCCCATGCTCTAATTCAGCAGGGATACTCTGCTGAATCCACGCTATGGCTGTGGCCCAGTTTGATTGGTGAGCAAAAGGAAGTGAGCAGTGAAGTGGTCTCCCTGCAGGGAGCTGGATGGTGGGCACCTGTGTTTAGGGCAGGAACCGTGTGGGGAAAGGCAGGCAGGTAAGGAAGGGACTGAATAACTGGACATGGGAGTCCTCTCCCCTTTCAAACTTAAGCAGCTAAACTTGTAATCAACCTCGCAGTTTTGTGACCTGCTCTTACTACATACAGATGTTACAGTGACGAGAGGAAAGCAGCACGTTTGTCAAATGAAACAGCATCCTTCCAGTAACATAAGCACTAAGCAGCATTTCTGAAAAAAAAAAGGTGCAGTCTGGCACGCATAAAGACTATAATAGTGTATCAGTTTTTCCTCGTCCTGTCTTTCCCCAGCCAATCCAAAGCACTCAGTAATTTGTGCCAAAGTACAAGTGTCTGATAAGAAGGTGTCCTAACACCTCTCTCAAACTGGGAGTTCACATTACAGCAGTGCACTTACTGGACTTACTTGTAAGCTAAAATTAAACAGCCAAGCAAATGTCTGGTGGTGTGAATCTTAAATCTAAGCGAAAGTGCCTTCCTTCTTAGGTTTTCATACCTTTAAGCCAAATTTTATTCTTGCTGTTCTCTGTGTGATAAGTAACTGGAGTGAGAGACATGGGAGCAGGCTACAGGCACCCTGTAGTACTGCTGCCATCCAGCTATTTTAAGTTTCATAGTGTCAGCTCACAGAAGCACGTCACTGCTGTCAGCTTACATGAACAAGACTAATTTGTGTACATAACTTACCCATTTAGCAATTGGACATCCTTGAGAACTTTTGCCTTCTTTCCCAGTGTAGACAACCCTCTCAATCCTTATAGCTTTACCCTTCTGTCCAAATCTTAAACAAACAAAAATATGTACAGTAAGCAGATTGATTTGGTCCTGTGTGAACACTGAAAAGATGGAGTATGCTTGCCAGTCTTATCTTAGAAAAATAAACTATGAATTACAGGGAAAGATGCGCAATGTGGTTTCTCTTGCTGATTTTATTAAAGTGGTGCGTTGATACATTAAAAAAGGCAAATGTCTTTATTCACCATGAATGGGTAAAAATTTTCAATATCACATTAATATTCCCAGACCTTTTAACCATTTCTTTAGAGCAGTTGTTATAGATAACATTTTGAAAAGTGGATTTTTCAAAAAAAAAAAAAAAGTATTTTGGTGAGAAATTTTAAATTTTTCTTTCTGGATTAGAGATTTTTCTCTGAAATGTATGTAATTAAGTTGTTGTGGAACAGCTGGCATGCAATAGTCACTCTACTAATTTTCTGTGCTTTTCTCTGGCTTAGATACAGTGTGAATCAGTTAAGTCATGATTAATTTGCATCATATCTACTTCCTTTATAATCTGCTCATAAATTGTTACTTATTTACTTCTACCCAACTTCTGTGCTCCAGTTAGGATCACAAGGTGCCCTCAAATGATGCCATTTGTGTGTGTCTTTTTGAGACCAAGGTGGGCAAGCTCAGCTCTTGCTGAAGCGTTTAGTCAAGGTGATTATGCTGTCAAGGCAGAATCTAGCTCCACGTGCAGGCATGGAGAGCAAATGGGATTCACTTTCCGTGTCCTCAAATGGCCCAGGTGGAAATATGTGGCAAACACCAAATGAAGCAAATCTTGAATCAACAGTGTCAGACCTGTTAGTCCATTTCCAGGCACGTTCTCTGGGGGTACCCACCTTCTGAGCCCTGGAGCACCTCAGGTCTCAGGGGAGGCCAAGAGATAGAAACTGCAGTGACAGCAGCGTTACAGACTGAGCTGCCACAGTCACTCAGCTGAACGCTGGGGACTGGGCAAACTGCACTTCCATCACCTGTTCTTGAATTCTCCCACTCTCATTGGCGTTACCTTTCTTTTTAATAGCCAAGTGTGGGGACTAAATCACAGTCTCCTTGTTCTTTGCCTGTTACCTATAGAGCAATCAAGATAGTTCCTTCCTGTTACGCAGCCATTTAATGATGCCTTGGGAACTTCTGACCTTTCTCCCCTCTTGTTTTAGCACTAAAATCTTGGTGACATATTTAAGGGCCAATATTTGTATTTAAACTTTTGTCCTGTCAAGGAAATGAAAAATGCTTATTTTTAGATGTGATCTCACTGTGAAGTTTCAGTGTCCCAGGAAATTACACAAATAAAATCAAGTTGTACTACACATGTTCTGCAGGCAACTCTTAGGTCACTTTTTCCTACTTAAGCTTGGATCTTAGTATTTATTTGTTTCTTTAATTAACCACATTAAAAACATTTTTAACTCTTAACATTTTCTATCAATTTTCTAATCTGGATTGCAGGACAGCTGTGCAGATGCCTCTACAGAAATATGTTGTACATTACACATTGGAAATGAAATGGACTTTCTCTCAAATATTTTCAATTGTCACAAAGGAATTTGTGCCTGATGTTTGTCATGCTTGCTTTCAGGCCAAAGCTGATTGGCTTTAAAACTGGAGCAAAACTCACTGAGCATGAAGTAGGAATTGGGAGAAGGAAGAGGTAGAATGTATGTAACCACTGTGGATTCTGCAAGAAATTAGTTCTGGTATAGCTAAAATATGAATTGTAAGTCTAAATCCAAATCCCGGTTTCTGTAGCAATGCTGATACCTTAAAAGTCAATCCGTATTCATGGGAAGCCAGGTTAAAAGTGCTTCAGTTGTGATTAGTGTCACCAACTTCACACATATGCTTGAGAGTAATAGTAAAGGTTTTTGGTTTTTTTTACTTAGGGATACAAAATTAACTGTTGAGGAGTTCTGGAGTTCCTTAGGGAATTACACAGTTCATACCATGTAAACAGTTGAAAACTAGCCATTGTCCAAGTGACTAGTGCTATACTCTCCTGAACCTGGCTGAGAAGATGCATGTTATCTATAATCTCTCAGGATTTCCTTCTGCCAACATGAAATGAAATTAAATGGAAGAAAAAATAAAGAAAAAAAGTGAGGTCGATATTAAAGACGAAAAATTACATTCCAAAGTAAAAAGAAAATAGTTTCATCTCTAATAATTGATGTTATGACATGAATAACTTTCCTCTTTTATTTATTATTTGTAAATACTAAAGAATTAACCAGTCAATGAGAGCTCTGGATATAGTAAGTTGTAAAGAGCTTCTCAGAGTTGGTGTTCACTCTCCCTTCACAGAAGCTGATTTATGTAGCTTACATGCATTTGAGCTGCTCTCAAAGCTAAACACAATTATTAGGGCAAGCCCTGACCAGGAGTCACAGGGAAGGAAGTACTAAGGAAGAAAAGGGACCTTAGAATTTTGAGGTAATCTGCAGGGTTTAATAGGCTCTAAGTGGCCCAAGGTTGTGCAGTGATGAGCACAAGCTAACAGACCGTGCTAAGAAACGGTGCTCCTTAGCTCAGATGCAGCACTGCAATAATGGCCATTGCTTTTGGTTCTGCATCTAGCTGGAGCTTCATTGCACTTCTGGAGTCCAGATTTTTAAGGTACTAACAAATCCAATTCCCATCTGTCTGAGGAGCTTTCCGTTTGTTTCTTTGTTCAGAGGGGAACCGAATTCCCAGATACGTCTAAAAATCTGGTCATTATTGTGTGCCCACCAAAAGCTACAAGTAATGCAGAATTCACAGTGCAGAAGTAACTTTTCTGACAGCTTTTAATTTAAATACCTTACAAAGCCTGGTGGTTTTTTCGCTTATACATGTTTTTAAATAGCACAGATCATGTATCTATTCTGTGCCTTTAAAAATTCCTGGTTTGGTTGGCAGTGATGTAATAAATACATCATGGGATGCAACATGATAACAGGAATTGTCCACAATCAAGATAAGACTGGGTTTGTGCATTACTACAAGGAAGGGGGATGTTTTTTTCACAAAACTGCATATTGATTCTTGGGCTGAAATCCTATCCAACAACTTTGTGGCGCTCCTCTGGATGTGACCGAGTTAGATTTAGCTCTTTAGGGCCATATTATATATTTAATAATTTGGTGAAGGGAAACCAATGTTGAAGTTTGGTATTGTGCTCTTCCTCCTCCTACGCAGGCATTCTCCTGCCCAGAGGGAAGCACCAGCTCCATGCCTGCTTTTGCAGCCATTGCCAACCGTCCTGCTTGGCAGGCTGGTGAATACTTGTTCCGGCTTGGGTTTGCTGGCGTCCGTCTCAGAGTGCACAGCCTGTGCCAGCCAGCAGACTATTAGCCCTGTCAAATATTGTGACTCTCTGGTGAATAGCACAGTGTGTAATGTTGGCAACACTGGAGTAGCTAAGCCTACAAGTAATTACTTGATTTGCAGTTGTTTATTTCTTTATGTGCAAAAGCTGGAAAAATTCTGACATCCACAAAAGGATAAACGTTAATCTGCTCTGTGCCTTTGCACTAATTACCTTTCTTCCATGATTTCTCTAATAGCTGCCACATTAGGACCGGCTCCTAGATGGGTATAGAAAGGACCTTCATCTTTTTCAATAATTTGCTCTGTTTAAAACAAAATAAAGGTTATTACTTTGAAGCTTAGTTCTTTCATGTAAAATGTCACATTGCAAAGCTTACATCTGGCTTGTTGGAATACTGCTGCATGGGTCTGGGGTCAGGGTTTTCAAACACTTAAGTCTAAAGTATGCCCATGCAATTTGTACAGGACATGCAAAGCACATGGCTAATCCTGCAAGTTGCCGTGACAGGGACTGCGTGCCTTCTGCTAGCACAAACAGTTGCTTCACATCTCAGGCTCTACACTGAAATTCAAAAGGCGTTTTCCTGTTACTAACAAACAATTGTTTCTCCTTCTCCCACTTCCTCCTCTCCCAGTAGCTAAAAAGGAGGATAAATGGGATAACAACGGTAAATATTGACATTACTGAGCTGTACAGTACTTGTTTTTCAGCAGAAGTGTTACAGTGTAGGAACCTACAGCTTGAGAAAGTGGCCAGTAAGGTTACATAGGGAATTCCTGCCACCCACAGAAAGACTGTGAAATGAAAAAAATAAAGTTTGCTGAAAGAAATCCTGCACAAGGCTTGATCAAAATGCTTGCAGGCTAAGAATGTGGCCTCAGTTTTCTGTGTGTAGGTAGGACCATGCCAGCAGTCACAATACACGCTATATGTTTGGTTTGATAGCAGGAGGCAGGCACCAGCAGTGAGAAAGAAATGGCCAGGCTCTGCTTGGAATCAGGGTGGTGGAGCTGTGCTGACTAATGTCTGAAGGCTGCCTTTATGCTTTCTGCCATGCTACTGCAAGGGCTGGACGAGGTGTTGCTGCTCTTGATATACAGCCTTGGGAAGCATGACAAAGGCATGCTATAAACTTGAACAAGTCAGTGGGGGAATGGCTTCGTTTAATCTTCCTAAGGGCAAGTATTGATACGGAAGAGCAATAAACCTGTTGATTATGCTGTGGCACCAAGCTCTTTAAAGATGACAGAAACTTAAGTTTCGTGCTCCTTTATTTCCTGGTGTCTGCTAAGACTGAAGAATTAAAATGCAAGTGGAGGGTAAGTTCTTTTGCTTAGTCAGTGGTTTCAGTATGAAATAGGTAGTGAGGATAAGGAAATGTTTGCCAGAAGAATTTGTGCCAACTATACGGGAGAAACTATATTAAAAAAAAAACCCCAAGAAACAACAACTGTGTTTTCAAAAAAACTGCATTTTAGAGGTTGCTTCTTATAAACCAACAAGGAACAACAAGGAATTGGCTTCCAGTTTTCTTCCTGGGAGCTTTGGAAATACACTATCTCCTGTTTGTTCCCATGGAACATCTCCGAGACATAGCCCCAAGCATTTGAAAAGGCAAAATGGTCCATTTTGCAATTCTGGAGGAGCATTGATTCAACTTTCCTCCTTTATAGTTGGTACAAAATCCAAGTAACTGAAACTATAACATGGATTTTTATTTTCTTGCCCCCCTTTTTGTTGCTGAACCTTGTGTCTCGGCCTGAATAGTTTATCCACCAGAGTCTCAAAGTGCCTTTTAGACCTGGCTATGTGCAGTGTCAGTACTGTATGGAAGCTCAGGCTTGTGGCCATGCCTGTCACTTTACTTTGCTTCCCTCTGCTTTATTTTTCCAGCTTTTGGAGACTGGATATTCCTATGAAAAATACTGAGGGTCCCCCTCACTGCTTTTTTTGGTGCTGCTTGAGTAGCTTCTCTAATAAACTGCTGACCTCTTTAGCCTTACCGGAGACAAGTGCATGAAAGGGAGGATAAACTCTTGCAACAAGTGAGGAATAATCCAACATCTGTTTTTTTGCTTAGCCTAAGCCATGCTTAGGCTTTACTGAGGGGAAACATCAGTGATTTCACTGTTAGAGCAAAAAATGGCATAAGGATCTCAAGTTTTGGACCAAGGATATGTTTTATAAATGCTGTATCTAATCCTGACAAATATATTAGGTTATAAAGTTGTGACCTACTTTTTATCAGTATGTTGTTATTATATGTCTGCTGCTCAAGGAGAGTGGATGTGAGGCCATAAGCATTCTGACTGAAAAATCAAATAGGTAATTGCTTTATGATATAATGAGAAAGGCCCATGTGTAGTGTTGGTAAGTGGAGTAGGTGTAAGTGTATAAAATTCCAGTTTTATAAGTCTTTGCTAATTACTGTTCTAAAAAAAACCACCCCAAAAGATCTTCCAACAAAAACATACAACTAGCCCTGTGATCCCAACCTGAAGGCTCATTTCCTTCCTGTGAACTAGTATGTTTTTAGTACATCTCAGCACTTACCAACACAGCTGCACGAAGGGAAATCATACTGGGTTTTGGCAGGTGTGTCCAATAAATTTTTTACAGGAGTATCCAATAACTTGGAAGGTGAGTCTAAAAAATTATTAAGAACAGTTCCAGCTGTTCTTTTGGTTGGGGTTTTCTCAGCAGACAAGTTTGCTTGTTGATCTAAGATTGGGGTCTGAGTGTCAAAATCTGCAGCACTGGTATTTCTTGATAGGATGGTAATAGGGCCTGCTGTTTCAACCTTCACATGTTTGGGTGATTTGATAGTAAAAGTCTTATGATCAAACAGTGATTTGACCTGTATTTGTTTTAGCTGCTGTTCCATTGTCTCAATGATGCTCTTTTGTTGCATGTTCTCGCAGCCAAAGTGCTGATTCTCTTGTTTAATTGTTTTTTTCCACATTTTGTTTTCCAGCTGTCCAGCTGATGGGCGCATGCAGACATTAGACTTTGTGCCAGCCTCAATTTTTATAGGCTTGCGTGCTGCACTGGGACCAATCTCGGTCTTGGGTTGCTGGTGTGCTTGTTGCTCCTGTTTTTGCAAGAGATGCCACCTTAGAGCAGTATGCTTTTGAAAATCCTTAGGGATCTGGGTCTGCAAATGACAGCCTCTCTGGTCTTGGGAGTGTGGGGCAGTTTGGCTGTGTGGTAAGTACTGCTGAGGAACCTGTGGAGCTTGTTTGCTCGGGAGATCTTGGTTCAGACTAGCACCATAGCATTGTGATGGCTGGAGTGGCGGCAGCTGTAAAACTGAAGCTTGTTGCTCTTGTTCTTGGAAACAGTGATTCACATCTTGCTTTGAGGTCAAGTCATTTGAAAAATACTGCACATGTTGCAAGTCCTGCATTTTGTTGGCTCTAAAGCATTCCATATTTGCGGCGCTTCCTTTCTTCTCTGAAATCAAGTGCATGTTGTTTGGGCCCGGGTGCTGGAGACTAGTGTTTGCCTTCTGAGTGTAAAGGGGAGCTTTGTTGTTCACGGTATGCACCTGCTCTAGGCCTAGCTGAGGGTTAGGCCGTGGGAATGCGTTTGATTTAATGTACTTATTCCCAGCTTGGAAACATTCCTCTACTTTCAGCTGATTGAAGGATGTCCTGTCTAGAAGCTGCTCGGCATTGCTTTGGGAGTGGGATACGGTGCGCGGTAGGTCTTTATTTTTCATCTGCAGAGACTGCTGCTGGTTTGGGGTTATCTGCAGACTGCGTGCCAGTTGCACCTGATGTGACTGTTTTTGGAGCATCTGTTGCAAAATGTGTGAATGCAAGAACTGCCCGTTTTCCCCTAGCTGGGGATTCAAGGGCTGCTGTTTCAAGGGGGCCCCTAAAGGCTGTTCGGCTTGTTTTTCTGCTCTTTGCTGAAAATGGAGCTGCTGTGGAGGGTGTTGCTGCACTTGGGACTTGAGTAGGGATTCCACCTTTGTGAGCTGTGGCTGTGGTGAGTGTTTCTGGAACGACAGCTGCTGGTCAGCTGGGGGATGCGGCTGCAGCTGGGAGCTCTCACTTTTGTATAGTGAAGGAAGCTGTTCCTGTTGCATTATCTTCTGGCTCTGGGGCTGTCCTGAAGGCCCCTTTAATGAATCAGGACTTCCAGCATACTGTTTTGTATAGACTGTTTGGGCTGTGTTTGGCTGGCACTGAAGAATTGATCGCAGTAATACTTCGCTGGGCTTTTGGGGAGGCTCTCTCTGGTGGAACTGCGTGGAAACCAGCTCTATCCAGGCTGGTTTTGAGTAATGTTGAGCCTTTTGGACAGGCTCTTTCACTTGGTCCTTTTCTTTGTCGGGAGGAATCTCCGGTTCTCTGCGTCCTGGGAAATGCTGATAGTGTTGGTGCAACTCACCCTCACTGTGGCACGCTTGCAGGTTTTGGAGGGGAGGTTCTGACGCCAGCGTCACTTCTTCGGGGCGCTGCTGAATTGAGGCGGCCACAGCAGCTTGCGGGTTGCTGTCACTGACATCTTGTGACGTTTGTGCCTGCTGCAGAAGTCTCTGCTGAGGGTGAAGTTGCTGTTGGCTGAGGTTGGGACTTTCTGACATTGGTCCCTCCTGTTGTCCTTCATTCTTTATCTCCCCAGGAGGAGTTTCATCACATCTGTTGTCATAGGAATGGTGTCCTTCTTGCACCATGGCGGACAGTGCACTGTTCATTTCTGGAGCAGGAGGAGTAGAGGAATCTTTGTGAAACGTTGAGTTCTGTGTAAAAAAAGCACCATTATTTTCTGCTTGCTCAGAGTACCTTTCCAGAGTGGTGCTCTGAGGTTGCAGGTTACTGCTGGAACTTAAAGAGAGGTCTTGGTTGGGAACCTGCCCTATGCTTCCATGAACATTACTGTTTCCTACAGGTAACTGGTGAGGATCATAGCCTGGAATCTGTTGCTGTAGCGGTTGCTCTGGTTTCTGAAGCAAACAGCTACCTGGCAATACAGGTGGTTTACTGGAGTCTTCTGTGTTGTAGACCTCAGTAACCACTACAGCTGGCACTTGAGGCAGCTCAGAGTTTGAGGTCTGTGGGGAAGTGATCTGCCCTGAGGTATGGGATGAATGTGTTGTCTCATAAGACAACTCATTAGTAGCCCGACTGGTAATGGCATTGATATGAGATGTGTTCTTCTGCATTGCTATGGAAACATGTTCTGGATAATATTGAGACAGTGTTTTTTCCAGGAGTTCACCATGCATGCTTTCCATGGAAGAGGCAGAAACTGTAGCACCATTAGGCATTGGCACTGCCGTGTTCTTAAGTAGTAAGACAATGTCCCTGTTGTGGCAATGAATGTTTTCCCGCTCCTGCTCGTCCTGAATCAGGAGGTCATGAGGGTTTTCTGAACCACCACTGTTGTATCTTGTAGACGGCATCAAATCTGAAGCTTCATTTTCTTGTATTGTAAAACTCTCGGGTTTCTTCTCACTGTAACAGTTGGAGACGCTTGGCTTTTCACTATTATCCTCTGGCTCAGCTTTTTCTCCGTTTACCTCTTTGTCTTGTTTCACTTTCTTGCTCTCATGAAGTCCATACAGAGAAGGCTCACTAAAAGTGCGTTTTATCCCACCATTTTGCATATATTTGGAATATACTTTCTTGTCTTGTAGAAGGTCAGGGCTAATGCGATTGTTTGGACTTCCTTTCGGGTGGGGCACTCCATAGTTGCTTTTAATGAATAGTGGCTTGTGGTCTCCGTTTACTTCGACTCCAGGCCTCTCTGTTGCTGGACTTCCATTCTGTAGCTTCACCCCAGAAAGCTCTGGCTGGCACACGTGAGAAGGCTGCGGTATTAGAAATGGACTCAATCTATTGCCGTCAACATGGTTGGTTCTGTCCTGTTCCATCTGGCCTGCTCCGGGGCCATCCACAAGGCTACCCTCTGAACGTATCTGAGAGAGAAAAGAAAAGGAGAGAATCTAAGTCAACTTCAGTTTCCACTGATGGACAGCCCGTTAACAACAGTTCCTGCAGCGCTCAAGCACCCGCTGCCCTGACCAGCCCCCATAAAGAACGTGAGCTTGCAGGCTCGCCTGAGGAGTTTTTCCACTATCCTATTGCATTTTGCAGCCCCATGTCTCCCTTTTTCTTAAAGGCTTATTATTCAAGATGAAAACAGAGTGAAAATACAGAGTGGCTTCCTTACCCCCATTTAACACACAAGCAGATATTTTACCAGAAAAAATATCTCCTAGTCGTGCAAAAAATATTCTCTGCCTCTGAATGATTTGCATAGACTCCTCTGTCATCACATTTGGCCTTGGTAAGGCAGAAAGTCATGCTGAAACCATGGTTCCCAGACTTGGTGCTAATCCCTTTATTTGATTAAGTGTGCCAAACCTCTTTTGTCTGACTTGAAGGATTATTGCCACCATGTCTGTCAATTAGAGGGGAAAACCTCCTTTTTTTTCTGTCCTCAGCTGACAGGCTCTTTTAGAACTGGCATTCCTAAAGACCACGCAAGTGGCACAGTACACATTAGAAAAAGCCATGCTTGACTGATGCCCATAGGAACTCTTACAGTTCATCAATACCTTGGTAATGTTGACAGAAACAAACTGAGTTGATTTCTGGAAGGTTTGATGGAAGTGGTATTTACATATAGACATCACGCATGGCTTAAACTATGCACTTGGGTTTTGAACAGCTCCACAGCTGTGGAGCTAGGTTTCTTTTCTTCTTTGTTTGGATGGAAAATCGCATTTTCTCATATGCTCTTTATATTTTATTTACAAAATGAAGTTTTTAGCTGGATAATAGTACTGACAATGTGCAGTCAACAAATTCCATATAATGACAAGCTAAACTTGTTCACATGGATCTTCCCAGGATTCACAGTCCCAGTTAACAGAGATAAAGCCCTTGTTTGACTCTGCTTGTAATTTATTCTTTGTGGGCTTTATGGTTCTCAACCAGTCACAAATGACAGAAGACAGACTGGCAGTGGTCTTACAGATGTGAGGTTGCACAGAAAAAGTTTGGACATACACATGCCTTTGTTCTGAAGCTTTTATTTTTAGTTTGCATGAAGGGGAATCTGAATGGTTCTTCATTCCCACATTCCTGGTTGGACTGCCAAAATAGGAGAAACACTACATGTGGCTGGTATTGCCACTACACAGGAAGAACTACTATGCTGAAGAGATTCTCCTGTCATGGTTGCTCTGCTTATGTATTTATCCCACATTAATATTTTTTATATTATTAAAATGTAATTTGAAACCTTATTTAAATGTTATACAGTTTACAGTGCAGTATTGCCTTAGTTGAGTAATATGATTTTAAAATGTTTTTAAGAGTAATATTAATTCATGAAATTAATTGCATTCAGCAGAATCCCCTCTGCTTGCAACTCTGATTTCAGTAGCAGGACAATTCAAACATGCATTTTGACTGGCAAGCATCTATATGATGACCTATATTCACTTCCTCCATATCCCAAACTTGTTTTTAGATTTACTTTTGACCTCCTGAAGTGTTTTTTTTCTTTTCTTCCTTTACTCAATTTATATTTTGTATGACAGAAATAGAGAGTACTTTAAAAAAGAGTTTTTGCAGGGAAAGCTAAGAACAGGGAGATGGAAAAGAATGTTTGTTGATCTTGCCTGTTCTTTTTGACAAGGTAAGGTAGGCTTCTTCCCTTCTAGATATATTTCAGTATATTTCCCATCCTAACTTTATAGTACCACAAGACATGAGCATCTGCAGCTTTCCCAGGGAGACGATGTTCTATGCTTAGCAGAAGGCAGTGTGAGAAGGATTCCTCTGATGTGTCATTCTAGGCCAGGCAGCAGAATGATGCTTGCAGAGTGTCTCAAAAATAAAATGTCATCCAAATTTGGAAGCGATTCTTTGCTTTCACACCCTTCATACCTAAAAACTGCAGGTGAACCACAACTCAGACATGAGTGTGTGGGATGCTGTATTTCGCCAGTATGAAACGAAATAAAGGGCACCATAGTAATTAACACTGTGCTGTCAAGCTGCTTCTAAAAGATTTACTTCTTTAAAAAAAGCTTTAGTCTGTGCAAGTGAGCCATGAGAAACTTTCTCTGGCCCTCAAAGTCTGCCTTGCTGCTTCTGTTCTGGTGTATCCTGTGGGTTGCAATTAAATTCCTCACAATAATTCCCAGACAATCTTTCTTTTCAACTTCTCACTGACAGGTAAAAACACCTTTTTTGTTTAGAAGTGGGAGCTTCCCGACTTCTCTAAACTTAACTTGAAAATCCCTCAAAGGAGTACATCTGTAGTCCAGAAAAGAGTCCTAGGGTCATGCTGTCCTCAAAACTCACAAGGTTATCTTCACTGTGTGACGTGGACTATTACAGTATTCCCAAAGACCTCATGGCATGAGTCAGCCAGTTCCCCCAAATTCTGATCACCTCCAGTGTAAAAGGCACTGGTATTAGACATTGCAAAGAACACGGAAATAATTTGCTTCTTTAAAAGACAAAGTTAATTCATCCATTAAAGTGCCAGATTTGCATTCTTTGAAATGCATGGAGGATTAGGGTGACTTTGCATTATACTTCTTTCTCTCTCCGTCTGCACTCAAATATCACTATCCTCCAGTCACACCTGAGTACAAATCTTCCTCAAGGTGCTACAAATCACAGCAATAATCTGTGATGTAGAATTGGCAAAAGATAAATGGCAATGATACCTTTATTACTGGTTTTAACTGGGACACCATGAAGATGTTCTTACAGCTTACTACTAAGTAGACCTGCTCCTTAAAAAGTCTTTGTGGTCTTCCTTATAATTATTGTGGGGTGAACCTTCTGCCTCTCAAAGTAAATCTGCCTTTCCCTAAATGTAGCAGTTAGTCTTTTTTCTCGTTCCCATACCTGTATTTTATCCAGACCATTTAGAAGCTCCACATATTTTTCTTCAGCTATAATTCATTAGAAATTCAAGTCACATCAACAGCATCTGTGAAACAATTACTGCATCTAGGACTGATTCTGCAGTCTAATCCATCATAATTATTACTGGCCTCTTTGAAGATGCCACAATGCATGACTTAAATATAGCACGTTACTGTGCAAATGGATCAGCATCTCATCCCACCAATATGCATTCAAGTTACAATTCAGACTACCACTATTTGACTTTTTCAGATGCAATTGATGCGTGTGCATTTTTTTCTTTCCACATATGGGGCAGAAACAGGAAACCAGGTGCTGAGCAAGAGTTTGAGATTTTTTTGTTGTTTGAGTTGTGGGCAAGTTTGGCGTATTTTTACCCCCTCTTACCAGCAGAGGAATACTGTGGGACATGTTGTTAAGGGCACAGCAAACATTTCTGCAGCAACAAATGTACTGTAAGTTGTGCCATTTTCTTTCATGGAAAAATCTTTCTTTACTTTTAGCCAGTTCTAGAGGTTCATACCCTGTTTTCTACAGTACCCACATCTGGGGATTTTGTGAATGCAGAGCAGCTCAGATGAATGAATGGACAAATACACCCACTGCAAGAGAATATAATCTGCAAAACTATGCAAGATTCCCAGGAGAAAAAGTAGGTGGGGGGATGCTGTGGTAGAGTGCTCATGGCCCTGAAAGGATCAAAAAGTGGGATGTCAGATGGGTTGATTCCCCTTCTGGGGTTAGCTGGGATAGATATTTATTTCCTCAGAGGTTTTTCTCCCCAGCAGAAATTCACCTCCTCAGATCACGGCCTCAGCTGACTTGTGCTCAACTGATTATCAGGATGAGACTCAGGAAAGCACTAGTAGGATACCGGGAAGCTTGCTGATGGCTCAGTGGGTTGTTCTGGAGCGCTGCCACGGCCTCCATCCTGCTGGCACCCTTCTGCCACTGCCAGATGACACAGAGGTCTAAACTGCTCCCAGACAAGAAACCCCTGTAGCACTTTCTAGACAGGAGGTGAATTTACCTTTATGTCTTGCCAAATTCCAGTTTGGTAGGTTGTATTTTGCTTACACTCTCCTGCTCCTATTGTCTGTGTACAGTAGTTGGCTTCACTTGAGGCTTAATCTGTTATGTATTGTTATGTGCTGTTGTGCAGTTGCATCTCTCCTCTGAAGTTTATGCCTGTAGCAGAGAGTTCTAAATCCTGAACTTCTGACACGTGAGTTAAGGGGTTTCTTTTCCTATTTAAGTAATGAATGAAAGTTCTAGAAAAGGCACGAGTGATTATTCCTAAGTAAGGACACTCATATATGACATTATCAGAAAGCTCAATTTTTGCTTTAAACCCTTAAATCTTCTGGACTTGCTACATGCAAAATTGTTTCTAATTAACTTGTGGCAAAATTTTCTCATTTTTAACATGGGAACAAGATGTGTAAGAAGTTATAATGATGCTCAACACCATGATTTGTGGCCACGTGGTTATTGCAGGATGTAATTTTTCTCTGGCCTATCCAAGTACCAGTTGCTGCAGCTGTGCCCTGGGTTAACACCTGTAAGCAGCTGCCAGAGTCCCTAGAGGAAAAAAGATGAGCAGTTAACTCAGATGGATAATGGCTGACTTAACACATCAAAGCTCCTTATTCATGAGACATGGCCATTATTGCTGGGATAAAAAGTTGAAAACTGTGGTACAGTTTAAGGACTTCCTGTATGTTTTGCACTTATGGTACTCTAAGTTTATACACTGAGAAACAATATAAGCTTCCACATGGAAACTTAGGGGAGAGGCAAGACCAGGACAGATTCAAGAGAGATTGCATTCATACCCAAGGTGAATTGAGGCTCTAAACACCACAACGTGCCTGAAGAATTTGCTCTGCTTCTTTCCAGCATCACTGTTGCCCCACTGTAAGTGTGGTGGCTGAGGAAAACAAAGTGCAACATCAAGGCAGATGTAAAGGAGGCCTCAGAAGGACAAGGACACTCTGTTGTTAGCTGGGCTATACGGCTTACAATAGAGTCCTTTTGCACTACATCAGCTGTCTCTTCACTTGGATAGTTTATTTATTCAGGGCGTTAGCAATGCTTTGGAAAAAAACTTGCATAAGGATGCCATGCCTTGCCTGTCCCTTGAAGTTTTTTAGCTAAGGCTATATTACTTTCCAAAATGTACATATTACATTCTTATTGTAGCCTTAAAGAGCAGTTAAGGGGTTAATCTAGAAACTCCTGAATGACACTGTGACTGTATTCTGCAGGAGGTCACATTACATGAATATAATTGCCTTCTCTGGCATTTAGATCTATGATAATCTGTGTCAAACAAAAGAAAATATGGGATGGATAAAATTTGTTATCTAATTTATGGCTAATTTATCCTTAATTTACAGGTGAAATGGTGACTAGTGAATATAGATATAAGCAGACATAAGGGAATGAAGAGTATGGGATTTGTGACATATGAGGATTAATAATTCATTAAATCTTATCCAAGCCAGAAGCTTCGTAATTCATGCATTTTGTAAATTAACTAGTGCTAAACCCACCTCGATTTACTGACAGCAGTTCTTTCATTTCAGTGATACAATGGTCTAATTGCAAAAGCACTTGAATCAGTTTGATTTTTGACCTTAATACAGACGGCATGATAGTAAAGCTAAACTGGTCTGCACAGTGATTTCCCCTTGCTACACTATATAACCATCAACAAGACTGGATACTGTGTAATATTTACCCAGATGGGAAAAACTGCACTATTTTAATAATTGCATAAAATCAAGAGAAGTGAAAATTAAATGCCTCTACAATACAGGTGTAAAAAACAATTATGCAAAGGAAATCAACTAAGGAATATAAAATGCCATAAACAGAAACTACAATGTCGCATCACACAGCTCTCCAGTTCCTATTTTTTGTGAATTATATCCTATATAAACTTGGTACCTAATTGTAATATGTAGCACTTCCAACAAAAGAACACAACTCTTCAAGTAGTTGCTTGTAATGCCACCACAGTATGACTAGATTAGAAATGTTTCCCAAAAGGTCAAACTTTAGAAGCAGGTTGGATTTTAGAGACAAAAGGGCCTTCCCGCTGTTATGAGCAGATCATTCAAGAGAAGGTTGGCACTTAAGCTTGTTCTTGCCCTCTGTAAGCTGTTTTCAGTAGTTCAGGTTGAAGTTTGGTGGCTCCAGGTGGTTTATACTGACAGACCATTCCACAGAACTGTTCTGCTCCCCAAGTGAAACCGTCATTGCCCTGGGTGCTGGTATGCCAGCGTGCTCTAACAGTAGTATTGCTAAATTAATCTTGAGCACCACCTTGACCATTAGACATCTTTAACAAATACCGGGAAGCTGAACTAAAACACCCTTTTGTCTTGGCTGGTTTTGAGAGTCTTTGTATCTGATGATGATTGTAATAGGAAGGCTGTGAGAATGGGAGATACAGCCTTAAATCTCAGGGGTGCTCAGATTTTTGAGCTTTTCGTGTGCTGAGTGAGATCCTTATATGACTGGGTATAATGAGAAACTCATATGCCTTTGGACCAGCAAAATTGTTTCAAATTGTGACCCACACAGGACATCATTTGGGTAATTCCCCAGTGCCTGTGAATTCAACATTGTCAAACATGTTGGGGTTGGAAAACAGAACAAAGTTTCTTTGTTTTCTTCGTATCAGTCAGTTATCATGCCAGGTTAGGTGTGTTCTGGAAAGGCTGGGCAGTGTTATCAGGTGCACAACTGGTGCTTAGACCTGTTTTTGATTTCTGGAGAAGCGGTGTAATTTGAGGGATGATTTTCCCCTCAGTTTTCAGCTCCCCCATGTGTCAAGTGGTAAGGATGATCCTGGCTACTGATTGAAATCAGCTCCCTGAGAGCAACAGCTGACTGCTCTCGCTGTTTTGCAGTCAGTGAGCCTCTTGTGAGCGCGCCAGGATAAGCAAGCGTTGGTGGCTGAACCGTCCTTCAAGACACACTTGATGTTATCAACCTGCTGTTTAGGGAAGGTTACCAAGAGGTCAGTGTCATCATTATCTTCCAGTTTCTGTGATCTTTGTCCATCTGGCTTCAGACCTGGATATAGCATGGATTTCTTGGGTTGATGACTTCCTAACACTAGTCAAAGGTCAGTTATCCGTGACGATTTCATCACAGCTGTTGGCAGAGTGAAAAACCACTGGAAGGAAAAGGAGAAACCACTGGCAAGTTAAAGATTTCAGGGTTTCATCGTGTTGGGACAGTAACATTAGCAAATAGGAACAAAAATGGTCCTGTTTGGCATGTAAGTGGAGAACTGATAGAAGGGAGTAAAATGTTGTGGGCTGCAGCGTCCTCAGAAAACCTATTTACATAGCTCTGTTTTCCATTATCCTTTGAACTTCAGATAGGAAGTTGGTTTCCTGGTTCTGTTGAAAACAGAATTTTTTATGAAATGCATTTTCTTAAATTTCTCTCCAAAAGTTGGAAGTGAAGGTCATACTGAGAGGAGAGTGGAAAGAACTCAAAGAGAAGGGCTGATGACTCCCAGAGTTATTCTGACTGGTGCTCCTGCATGTCCAGATGATAAAGCACAGCTTTCAGCCCCTTCACTGGCCTCGTAGCCTTTACATCCCTCTACACATTCCTCCTCTCATGCTTCTGCCACACCTAGGCTGGGATCCTGTAGTGAACTCAATTTTCAGCACCTGTGCTTTGGGAAATGAGAGGCAGCACAGTGAGGCAGCTCCCACGCTACACAGCATACACTGTGTGCACTGCTGTGTCCCAGGGGCAGGTGCTGGGGATCCCTGCCAGGGGCAGTATGCCACAAGATACCTCGTGTCCGTATGCGAGGTGCTGCATGCCACTGCATGTCCTTCTGGGGATTTGCTTTCAAGTGGTGAAGGTGGAGAAGCTGAGCCAAAACAAGGGTACCTGCTTTCGAAAGATCTTGTGCTGTTTTAATTGTTGCATGATTTGATTTAAAGATGTGTTTTCATGCCCACTTGTGATTTTGTTTTATTCCTTCCAATTTGTGCCTTTCATGATTTACAAACCAGACCAATTGCTCATAAACACATGGGAAAAATAGGTTTATCAGTGTCCTGTTCCTTGGCTTCAGGGCAACACCAGCCAGACATGTACCAGTCCACTCCAACCTGTTTTCAAAAGTCTCCAATGATGAGGATTGCATAATAACACACAGTTACGTGCAATACTTCATTAATCTTATTAGAAAGCTTCTATCATTTAAAACATAATCTTGCACTGGCTCATCCCATCTGCCAGAGGCATGCAGAGTGGGTTTTTTTCTTCTCTGCTACGGCTTCTTTCTCCCTATGTAACTGAAGACTGTCATTAATGTCCCCCTCTTAGACAGAATAAACAACCTGGTTCATGACACCTGATCTCCTCCCTGGGTGGGTCTATATCCATACCATTTGTTCCCTGACCAGATGCATAGAGGTCACAAAGCAAATCCACAGTCTGGAGGCATTATGCACATGCCACAGTGTGTTAGATTTTCTCCAAATTCAGATATTTGATATATATACAAGCAGTTATATGTGCCTATATAATCTTCCAAATACCTGTATGAATTACCGTGGCTTTCCCCCAGTAACTAAGATCGGTTTTATTCCTTCACTATATAAATCACACTGAAATCAAAAGAACAGGCTTGTTACTTCTGAGTAACAAGCAGAGCTTTAAAAGGAGGTTGTTTCCTTAAAACCTGACTTCCGTATGCTTAAGCCTGTGAGCTACTCTACAAACATCACTTCTGACTCCCACTGCTGCTGAGGCACCACAGAAGATAAGAATCTAATGCATTTTTAGAGGTCTATTAGAAGATGCTCCCTGGAGCTATGGTTGACATTCAGCTTCTTTCTGCATTCGTGTGTGGTCTTCAGGAGCAGTCTTCATGTGGGTTATTGCAATCTACACAGAACAATGGCATGGATTATTGTGCTGAAATCCAAATCGGAGAAAATAGTTACAGTTGCCTCTCCAGATGTTAAAGAGATGAAAGACACGGTGCTTTTGATGACCAGGGCCAGCTGAAGACCTAAGAGCGGTCAAGATCTAACCTTGATAAAAGCACAATTCTGGGAGAGAAATGAAACGTGGGAGCCTGTGCTGCCTTGCCACAGTTCCAGGCACACAAGAGAGCTTGGCGTGGGTACTGTTGACATGCCCTTCAGTTTTAGGTTGAAGATGTGGGACTGTGTTTTCATTTTGAATACTCAGCATACCAGCTTGGAAAAAACTTGGTCATTGGCTAATCTTAGATAAAAGAGCCCAGGGCCCAAACAAATTTTAAGTCAGAGACACCCACGTCACACCATGCTAGCAGCTGTTGAGGAGTTACAGCCTAGTTTCTTAAGAATGGCTTGAAAAACAGATTTTCTGTAGTTACCATCTTGGCTACAGTAATTTCCCCCCTTTCTAATTTTAGCTTTGTATCTCTTGGCAAGTGAGGTTTTAGGGTTTTCTTTAAAAGGCCACTATTAATCTCGTTCTGAGGATCAAGTGATGGGCTCCAGTTCACGCTTCCACACAACTGAGGCCATTTCCAAGTTCCTTTTTCTGTTGTTATATCCTTGCTTACAAAGAATGCGGGTTTTACATATAGCCATTTAAAACTTCATAATATTTAAGTATAAATGGGCATTGTACAGGGAGTTTTATGTATTTTGTGGCAAGAAACTTTTAAGAGAACTACTGAAGAAAAAAGCTTGTTACAGGGAAATAGGCTTTTTTCTTTCTGTGGTATCTCCCTTCAGTGTTTCAGGGAAACTGGAAACCAGTAACAAGTTCAAATTTTTTGAATGGGATGTTTGCTTAAAAACACAGCTCTAACATGAAAGTTTCTCCCTTTAACCAAATTAAATGACTGGATAAAAACTTTGGATTTCTGTGCGGAGAAACAGTTGGGATCTCAGAAGGTGCTGGCATCCCTGCTTTCTTTTAATTTCCAATAATTCAAAGCAATATTGTTTCTCCTGTTTAAATTTCCTTCTTTGTGGCGAGATGCAACATGAAGAGGCAGAAAATTCACGGCTGCCAAGCTAAAAGGAGCCAGGGGAACCAGCAGATTGTGTTTTAACTCTCGCTAAGACTTGTAGACTCCCACAGCTGACACTGGGAAGAGCGGTATTTGAGCAGTGCTGAAGGGAACTGCAACACTTCTCTCTCTGTCCTTCCTTTTCAAATATTTTCAAAGCTTTGAAAACAGTTGGTTGTTCTTCGTTCTGGCAATGTGCCATTTGCTGCCGGCTCACATCAGTTCATAGTCTTCTGAGGTATCCAGTGGCCTGCATGGATTTGAGAGAGTTTGAAGCTCTAATGAAAGACCTTTGATATTCTGGGATATTTAAGAGACATACAGAAATGGGTGAGCTAAAAGAGCTGTTGTCAGTTCCAGCAAAGCCCACTTCATATTCCCAGTCACGAGATACCATTTTGTTAATTGATTATTGTCTGTCCACAACACAGTCATGCTCTTAGTGCACAAAGAAGCAGTGTGGATGAAAAGCTTGCCATTGTAAAGTACACGCTCAACTGGATTCAGAAAGCTGGGAACTGCAGACAAATCTAAGATATGGGACTACTTTGAATGAAACTCATAAATCATAGCTGAGACTTTTTTCAGCTTAAGTAAACATCTTTACTACAGATGATGAAAATTAATGGAAGCCTTTTAAATGCCTCTCTTCAGTCTTCCTAAGAAGACCTAAGCAGGTGAGCTCTCCTCAAAAGGGTCAGGTGACTTTTCATTCGTTAAATCCACACCTCCAGCAATGAGGACCTGATCCCACAAGTCCTGTAGAACTGCTCCTAGCTGGCAAGGTTATGCACAATGTTTACCAGGCTGGTCCTTTAGCCAGCAGCATAATAGCTGCAGTGGTCTTGAGCTCAGGAATGCAGGTGTAGGAAAGAACGCCTTGCATTGTGCTGTTTGAATTCCCGTAAGCGTATGTGTGTCCTTGTAGGTGAAGTGTGATTGCACAGCACAGTCACTGCTTTTCTTGCCAACACAAACCTACGCTCCCTCTTTCACCCTTTCTCCCCTCAAACGTATCAGGGAGAGAACAAGTTGGGGGCAAAGCAAGGATGATGGGCATTAAGCTCTGATATATGCACCCGTCTTTGCTCAGAAGAAAATAAAGTGCACTCTGCTATTGGTAGTATTACTTCTATACAGCCTCTGGGGGCAATAAACAGCTGCTTTTTCTTAAAGAAAAGGGATGGGGGTTGGGAGAAGAGAGGAGACAGCTGTCAAGACACTAAACATCTAATGCAGTCATTTAAGCTAACATGCATGCCACTGTCAAAACGCATATAAGGGCATTTTATTTTTGGTTTGTTAACATTTGAGGGTCAGTCAGGTTGATTATGAGAAAATAAGCTAATAATTTTACTGTGGGAAGGATGGGGGACAATGATGAATGGCAAAGTTTATCTGCTCATTACACTCCCCAGCAAACAAACTTTCCTAACAGCCTCATCTAGCTCACAAAAGCTTGCGTGGAAATGTAATTAATCAGATGAGTGCCTCAGTTCCCCAAACTAAAACTGTCTTAAAAGTCTCTGATATGTATTGATGATTAAGCAAATGTTTGGAAAAGTTAGTTGCACCTAAAATTAGAACTAAAAATGAGACAGGTAGAAACAAATGTTCTGATGTACCTCCAGTTAACCTTCAAAAAAGTGTGTGGAAGACTAAAGCAAATCAGGTGATTGTTGAGATAGGATGTGTTCCCGTACTGCTGTGCATCAACTCTGCAGCACCCTGTGTCCATCAGAGAAACTATGGCATGAGGCTGTCTGGAGTCTATGTTCAGGGTGCTCACACCTCCAACTCCATCCTGTTTCTTACCTTCTCCCTCCAGCACTTTACGTTCTTTCACTGATCAGGGGGTCAGAGCAGAGGGGCCAGCCTGGCACGCAGTGGATACAGGGTGTGTGTCAGCACCATCCTGCAGGACCCCAGTCCCATCCTGGAAACTGATGGGGATCGCAGCAGCTCCCGAACTCCCCCTGCCTGAGCTCTCTGCCCCAGCCCTTGTTTCTAGAGCTGTGGAGATGTTTTCTGACTTGTCAGAAGTTTTCTCATACACTGCAGTATAACCAGGCAGCACAAAAATCTTAGTTTATGCTTCAGTTTTTCTGGCTTCACTGAAAAAATTCAGTGTCTTAAAAACAGCTGGTACTACTTAATGATCTTTTGGTAACTAAGGCTGATTTCTTTTGTTATGCTCTCTGAAGATTAAATTTTGTTCTAGACTCTGTTGCCTGAAGGAGGCTATTGTAAAACAAGATACTCGGAAATCAGCAAAAAGATGTTAGAGAAAAAACAGAACACCAAAACATTTTAACTCTAGCTGTGCTACTGCCAGTGAGTTTGAGAAAAGATCCTGAGACTATGCTAAAACCAGTCTGGTATTGTGGGCTGAGGAACTGCTTTCTAACAATATATGCTGCCTTGCAAATAAATCAAACCTGCACAATACAGAAGATGCTTCTTTGATGTTTAGTTTTAAATCCTGAATTATGAAACACACTATCATGGAAGTAATTAGATGCTAGTAAGCATTGCTATTGCTTTAAATTGTGGGAAGGGAAATAGAAAGCTCAAGGATTTGCAGTCCCCTTTACAAGAGACCCATTGCAGACAGCCTGTGTCTACCGAATACTAAAAAGCTCACTCAGGATTACAAAGGAAATTGCTAGAAAAGATTAAAATATGCAGTCAGCAGTAGTAAGTCTCCCTCTGTTGTCTCAGATTGTATTTGTGTTGGAGGAAAGATCGATGTACCTCAGATAGCAACAGGGAAAAGAAAGAGAGGTTTTGAGAGAGATTTTCTATTCAAGGTTAACAAGAGGAAGTGGATGGGGATGAGGAAATGTGCTCCACAGAACTGCAAGAAGTTGGAGGAAGACAGTGCTAGACACTACGGCTAAAAATTTTGATGGGTACAAACACTCAAAGTAGTTTTTGAAGATGAAATTACCAAGGACTGCCAACAGATACCGACTCCAAGTCTCCCCTTGTTGGGATGCTCCTGTTGGCATGTGCACCCTGGGATTGGCAGGCAGTGACCTTTGCTGGGTGTTTATTACAGAGGCTTCTCCCTTGATCAAGTCAGCTAGGAACCTACTGCATAGTTTGTACTGACTTCTTACTTGAAAATTTAAGCACATGCTTTGCAACTATGGCACTAGTTTCCAAGTAACTGAAATAACTTTGATCCAAGTCGGTCTTTATAGGAAATTGCCCACGTCACCCTCTGTACCTCCCAGTGCAGAGCAGCCCCGTGTGTCTCCCCGATTCTGCCGACTTGCCCTGAAATCCTCTCCTTCTATCTAGCCTGGTACCAGCAGACGTACTCGTTTGACCCGAGATGCCAGGCTCTTTGAGGCTCATTCTCTGGAGAGCGCTCCTACTCAGTGTGTTACTGAACAATACTGGGCCCTGCGCATGACACCACTTTGCCTTCATTTACATCCCAGCTGGAACAGGGCAGCAGCCCTTGCCAGTTATTTTGCTTACACAGGTCACAGCCACAGATATAGATTCACAGGGAACTACAGTAACCAATAAATAATGATGTACAAAATGCAGGGAACACCTTTTTTTAAGCATTTTGTGTATCATTGTTGTCTCTTTCTGTTAAGGGTACAGATATATATTTATAAAATACAGAAACAGATTAATTAAGGCAAGTACTGCCAACATTTTCTTTCAGGAGCAGATTTGCATTTCATACAGAAGACGTGAGAATGGTAACTAGTGCACATTATGCTGAGCAGTAACTCTGCCTGAAGGATTCAGGGTGGCCAGACTGCCACCACATCCCCAACTGACACAGCTGGGAAACCCCAGCACTTTTCCATCTTTGGGGAATGCAGCTTGCAAAATGCTATTCCGACCTTTGGTTCCCCTTTGGGCACTATGTCTGTATCTGTGCACCGTTCTTCATTTGAATACTTAGGAGACTTAGGACCCAACGTGAGAAGTGAGAGGCTGTGCATCTGCCCGTTCAAATCACAGCTTGTGTGTCTGCAAAGGAGCGGCCACAGGCCATGAACTGTGTGCAGCTTGGCATGGCAACATGTAGAGCACATAGTACAGGATATAGGTGAGCAGAAGTTCAGGGATGAACTATTCACAGGCATTGTAAAGGCAACAGCTATACTTCCAAGTTTTAAATGAACTTCCTCTACTTGAGATTTAGTGGGTTTTCTATAAGCAGACTGAAAAGAGGAGCAGCTGTAACATCTGTTGTTAACTTTTTGTACTCATTTGCAGCCTTATCATAATTTAGTTTAGTTTTAGGTACAACTACTCAAATAAGTGCAAAGTGATTTACCACTTTGTTTACACTTTCATTCCCATGCACTGTACATGGAAAAGAGGACCATAAACTTTTGCATGCATTGCAATGGACGGGAAAACTGGCATTGACTAGACCACAGACCAGATTTCAGACACAAACGCTGCAGACTTTAGTAGCTAAGAGGTGCTACCATCAGTAACAGGAAAAGTAGTCGGTGGTATTTTGTATCTTGGTCATGCCCCAGTAAGTCCCACAGTGCTCTTATTTTGTAACACTGGGTCTTTCGTGGCTTGACAATGTTTATTTGCATTCTTTGTAATTTTTGCTTGAAGGGAAGCTCTTCTGTGAGCCTTTTAAATAACAAAAAAAACCCCTTTATTTTTGAAGTCTAGTTTCTGTATTTCTTATCTTGTTCTAATCTTCTCTTAAAGGGAAAAAAATCAGATTTATGGTATCTGAATGAAGAAGACAGATAATATTGAGTACCTGACACCTCCAAAGAGCAAAGATCATCAGCTTTCTCTTTCAATGTTATAGTTAGTGCATTTGACAAAGTTACGCTGTCAAATAGATCATCTGCTAGAAAGATTTACACAGTTCTCCCACTTGCTATCTCTTAGTCGTGGCACAAAGCTCAGCCAAAGTCAAGGTATCCAAGATGACAAATGAGCACTTTTTCACTTAAAATCTTTGGTGGTTTTTACATGCACAAAGTAGTCACATTAGTTTCCTGCCCTGTATGATACTGAATGTGTTTTCTGAAATCCTGCTCATCCGTTCCTGCATTTCTGCTCATGACAATGTAGCATCTGAGCATTTAAGTCAAAGTCCAGGAAAGTCAAAATGACAGCACAAGGTCTTAGATAAGAGGGATATTCCTGAAAGATCCCCCATACCCAGAAAGACATGTATATTCCTACCCCATCTGACTTTGGTCCATGACCAACCAGCGTCTGTCTTACAGGCAGAATTGCAAAATGCTTTACAGTGGGAAACTGAATTAGTAATGGATGGGTAGAAATCTTTCTTTCCTCTGTTCTACAATCCTCACAGCTGGTCGCTTTTATTGTTTTCATTTCAACATTAGTTGTATTTGAGAGCTGCTGAGAAAGAAAGAAAATCTAGGCAAATCCTACAAAAAAATTTCTATATTTCTTTTTCTTTTATTCTTCCCAATTTCAAAACAGAGCTAAGATTTTTCTTGGCTAACTTTAGGGGTGAGGGAAAGGGATTATTTCTTAGCTTTCAATGGCATTTTAGCAATTCACAAAAACAAGCTTTTGTCATAAGGAAAACAGTATCTTCACGTTGTAGCAGGTGATACAAGTGGCACAGCAAGATTTTTGGTTTTGCAAAAGTAAACCCTAGTTCTGTAGTTCAGACATAAAATAGGAATCTTTCTAGATAGGAGAAGGAGTTCTAGAAATGCATAATCCTTGTCACAGCTGACCTTTTTTCTCCTTGCATTTATGGGTGTTTTCTCAAGAAGTAGAAATTCTTGTTCTTGCTGTGCATGGAAGAGATAAGGACAGTATCACAGGGGGAGGCAGTTGTGTTTTCCTAAAAGGTAAATTACCCTTCAAGTGGGGAAGGAAAGAACAGAAAGAAACTGTTTAGGGGGGATATTTTGTCCAGGGGAAGGAGAAAATACATAGTATCAAACCTGAAACGAATTACACCAAAAAGACTAAGAAAAAGAAATGGAAACAGTGAAGGGGAGATCCAAAGTTTGTAGCAAAAAATGCACCCACCAAGGGTAGAATGGCATAGATCAGCATTCAGATTTGAAACTGATGGCTTTCTAGAGAAAGAAAGGGTGAAATGAGGGGTTTGTTTTGGTTTTTTGTTTATTTGGTGTGGTTGGTTTGTGGAGTTTTGTTAATCATCATCTGATGAAATGCTTAGTTAATAAAGAAGGAAAATACAAATACAAGAAATCTTCCTGTGCCTGGGTTAAGAAAACCCTCAGAGTCACTAATACATTGAATGAATCCTGTTTTAGGCAGGTAATGGCTTGAAACTCCCTGCTGAAAACAACGGTGGTTAACAATGAAGCATGACAGATGCAGAAGCAATGTGACTGTGAGATGGCACAGTTATTCCAGTTTCAGGGATGATGGGAGTTTATCTAAGGATAAAGGAGGGAGGGATTCCCCGTGCAAGGTCAGTGTAGAGGAAAGATCCAGGGGGAGACCAGCTGTCTGTACTTACTAACCTCTAATCCAGGAGGATGGCTTTGTTGTGCTGCTTCAGTACAGAATAGGTTAGACTGAATGCCGATGAGGTACCAGCCATTCAGGAAATAATTTTCTGTTTCACTGATTTTGGTTCTCGTTGCTTTGTTTTCCCCTCCCTTTGTATGTAAAACAAGCGCTGAAGGAGTTCCTGAACAGAGGTCGCTCTGCTCCTCTCTACCAGCAGCACTGCGAGCGCTGTGGCTGCTGCTGGCCCCAGGGCTCGCTGGCACTTCACCAGTGGCCCCGATAGCACACAAGGTCTGATCTTCACCAGATAGATAATTTTATGTGGTCTGCAGAAGAATAGGCCTTTGTCAGAAGGAGATGATAGCTGACTTTACTTGGGAGGGGGAGGGGAAGGAGTTTTCTCATTTTCCGTGTATTTCTATTCAGCTGCTGCAGAAACATCCCCATCTGCTTTGCATCTACATTTTAATTCCAAACCCTAGCAAGAAATACAGCAAGCTGGCTTGCTCTGCCTGGCAAAGTACACACATAGCAAGTTGCTGAGCTGAAAGTTGTTCCAAAATCTAGGAATGTAACAAACTTAATGGCCAAGTTACCTGGCTTTCTGTGCTGTTTAACTGTATGATGCTAACCAAAAAATAAATTTCATTTGTGTGTCCTTTAGATGTTGTCACTTACTCATGAGTAAGTGCTTTCTTTGCTATCTGCTCTGTCAGGAAGCTGGTTTAAGGAAGTGACAGTGTACATATGAAATGGGTTTGGGTTTTCTTTTCTCTGGTGAAAGCAGACAACAGAGCTTTGCCTGCTTTTCCTGCATGATGAATGGGTAGTGAACCAGAAGGTGCAAATTAAATTTTTGATTATCCTAATTTATAACACCTATATCTGAATTCATGTAGTACAACATGATTTTTGCTAGCAGCAGTGAAAACTTGTGTTTTATACATATATGTGTGTATGTATATATGTTTATATGAAAGCTCAAGGGCTTATTTTAGCTTTAAGATCTTCACAGTTTGAGTTTTTGCTTGCCTTTTCTAGCGCATAAAATTTTATCCCTAACTGTCAACAGGTGCCAGAAACAGACACAGCTGAAACCAGAGCTGAACAGCATTTCTGTTCTGATCTGATAAACTTGCAAATAAACCACATGTAACTTCTCTTATGGACACCCAGAAAAACTAATCATGATGCAGACCCTAAGTTAATTTCTGTGCCTGTTTCACAAGCTGTAACAGGGGATAGTGAATGATATACAGACTAACTCACAGGTTGATAAGAAGCAGAACTGCCTCTAAATTGTTCCTGGCTGAAAGGAATCGTAGAAATGCAAGTTATTTGCATTGCATTCTAGAGAGAGTACGATTTAAGGGATTTTTTTTTTTTGTGATGGAAAGCAAATGGACAAGCAAAACTGTTCAAGCAAACTTAAGCTGTAGTGAGAAAAGCAAAAGAGAGTTTACTGTGAGCTGAAAGGGAAAAAGAATTGAAAGATGCCCATTCAAATGCTTCATCTGCCTGCTAATTTTAATTAAGACTCCTCCTTTGTAACTATGCCACAGAGCCTGAGTCTTTTTTAAAAAAAAATTGTCACTAGGCAGATTTCTGAGAGTCTCCTGATTGAATCATCATTTTAATCTCTTCACTGCCAACCCCCTCTCCTGAGCAGAAGCTACCCGCTGCACTATGTGACAATTAACATGCTCAGAAATGCTACTGCACTCCTCAGGGAGTTTCAGTGATGCAAAACACTGTTCTGCTGTGTGACAAAAATGCCAAAACCTTTAAAATATCTCTGTGGTAAAATATCCTGTGTTTTTTGAAGCCTGGATGCACACCTTGTTTTCATCAGGAAAAAATACTCTTCATTAACTTCTTCTGAATAAAAAAAATATTCCTTTCCTTCAATTCTCCTTCAGCCTTCCCTTCCCCAATATCCCTTCCAAGTTTAGAGAACTTGATAAAAACAGTGGTCTTTGCAAAGACCTACCAACCAGTGACAAAAACTGCTGTCTGGGTTTGCATGTTTTTGCTCAGTGTACTTTTACTTTCTCAAATCCTTCCTCATCCTTGTCCACTGCCTCACATTTCACCTCTTTCCTAAAAAAGCACTAGAAACAGTTTCCTGCAGCCTGCCTGGTAGGGTCCCACAGCCTGCTCCTGTGCACTGCCCCACTCCAGTCCCACAGAAACCAAGCCAGGTTTGCTGAACTGGGTAACTGCCCCCAGTTAGACAGCACCCACTGTACCAGTCTCCTCTCCTAGCAACACATAAAAGAGAGGGGCAATAAAAAAAGCGAACAAATCCATTCTGTGTCTTCTCTCTCTGCCACCTTTGTAAGCCACAGATCAGCCCAAGCAAGGTCTGCCCACAGGGACATGCTAATTGAGACGCTCTTTGGCAGCAGACTCTGTCCTTGCACAAATGTTCACAAAATGACTAATTAAAAACAAGCCTCTTGCCCTGCTTCCTTCCCTTGACAAGTTAACATAGGCACGTTTTTCCTTTCATTATTTTTTGGATAACAATAACCAACACACTAAGAACACTTCAGGAACAGTTTTGTCTGAAGAAAATAGAAAGGCTGGTTGTCCCTTTCTTCTCCCCCACCCTGATGGTTGCCTGCATTGCTGAGAGGGTACAAACCAGGAGGAAGTCGTTAGGAGGGGGTATATGGGGAAAGATGAGTCATTCCAGGCAACTCTTAATTATGTGAAAAAGGAGGAAATATGCTTAAACATAAGAATTCTGTTTCTGTTGTCCCAAAAATACCCTGCGAAATTCGAAAGGAGAATGAACAGATTTCCATGAAGCCAAGCCTTGCTTGGAAATGAGAAGACACCGAGTAAGAGTGCAGAGTGCTGTGTCACTCCAGAAAGCTCACATGATACCAAATGGGCAAAGCTCTTAATTGCATCATAGACATTAATGGTGTAATCATGGAAGCATGCAAGGAATGGGAGTAACTTTAATTCAGGGAAAATAGCTAACTGGATTGTGTAATGGGGAAAACCATCAAATGCAGGAGAAGAATGCAGTGGTGAGGTGACTGCTGCAAGGCAGGCAACAGAACGATTTCTACAGTGATCGGAGATTGTGAGGCAACAGGCTGGATTTTTATCTAGCTGTTGTGCGTGACTAACATCACCTCTGTGCGTATATGAAACACTGACAAAGTGCTTTCACTGTTACTCCACTGCATGTGTGTTCATTGTTGTCTAAACCCGGGAGTAATTGCTGTGAAACTTTGAAGCACGCAAGAGTTTTCCTGTAGGCAGAATGGACAAATCCCTAAGGGAGAAAGGAGTTGGCTCCTTGTGAGGACCTTGATCTCTAGACTTGGAGAGGAACAGCTTTGCTGTGCTGGAAAAAGTTGCATGTGCATCCACGTGCTTTGGAGGCAGCCTCCTCGCTGGGTCTGAGCCAGCTGCCCGATGGGAACATGCTGAGGAAGCAGCTCTCTGCTCCGTGCACAGCCAGGCTGCTGGTTGAGCACCTGAAACGCACAGGGACACAGAGGAGAAGCCATGTTTATTCCTGTTGAGGCTAGGAAGGGACAATAGTGTGGAACTCAGCAAAACTTGAGTGTGAGACTGAAGAAATGAGCAAAAGATGGGCCAAAATGTGCAGTGGTGTTTTAAGCACAGGAGACATGCAGATAGGCACATCATGGGGATTTACAAAAGCAATTGGAAACTTTGTGGAATTACAGAAGCATCCATCTGACTCTAGACTTCTAAATGCCTCTGGAGAGATGGTCCTTTGGGCCTGTTTTACCAGAAGCCAGGTGTGCAGGTTTGGTGATCACAGTACACACAGATCAGATGTCTGAAGGCAACTCTCCCGCAGGGCACCTGAGCTCTGTGTCTACTGCTGGGGCAGTTTTGGCAGCCCGCTCTCTATAACACCAGCCTGGGGCATGCAGTTGGCAGTCCCATACACAGGTCATGGAACTGCTGCTGACCTCCATGAGATCCTGCCAATATGTGGACAGTCGCCAGAATCAGACTTACGAAGCTGAGGTTAAAGTGTTATGTTAAAAAAAAAAGGAAAAATGCAAGTCCACCTTGAGCTGCAATACTGGATGTCCCTTGCTAAGCAGGTAAATTAACTTAGTTACAAGGAAAGGCCAAATATGGCAGGAAGTAAGGCTCATATTTCCAGGTGTAAAACCACCTTCCCTTGATGTTAGCACCAAACCCTCAATGCAAAAAGATGAAGTAATGATTTACAGGCACAAAATCTGTCTTCCTCTGAAATAGTTAACTACATTTTTGTTCAGAGTAAGGAAAGGGCAGTAACTGAAAGGAGTAATCTTCACATGTTGGGTTTTTATTTATATAAACTATACAAAACACCTTGACAATCTTGGGGATACACAGAGCTATATATAGAAATGTGAATAACTGTACTAGGAGGCATGACACTGTGTGCAAGCCAAAATATTCCTGAGTGTTTTCAGCCATGTGCTTTCCTTCCTCCCTCTAGCCTTGCATAGGGTATTCTAAATCACTTTAGCACTATGTAAAATAATTTTTTTCTTGCCTTTTATGGTAGTTATTTCAGTATGAATACTCTATAGTCTGAGACTTCCTCAAAACCTCCTAGTTTGTCTTGCAGTTTCTACGAAATAAATACCCGTATTAAGATCCTGTAAGCTGTACCTCTATGCCACTGAAGTCGGTTATTCTGCAGTAAGCACATTATACAAAAACCTGTGCTGAAGAAGTAGAAATGCTATGGTGTAGTAGGGCTATGACATGAGAATTAGTAGATCAATAACTCCAACAGGCTGATGATTCCTCCAGAATTGGTACGTACCTGTCATATCTGGAATTCCTTACATATCTTTCTAGACCTGAACACTAACCTAACATATAATGTCTTCCCAGGGGGTTTCAGTACCATTACTTGTATTCTGAGCTTTAAGAACACATGCTGTGAACTAGTATTTGTTACTCCTGAGCCGAAATGCAAATGCTAAATGATTCTGACTGGAGTGGGAACTATTCGTGGTCATGCTTTCCAAGGAGGTAGTTTCAGGAGCAGCAAGCCTCAGAAAGGCTGAGATTACCCTGGGTTTGCTTTCTTTGACTGACTGAGAGTTTCAGCAGTGAAACTCTCCCACTTCCCAGGAAACTTCTCCCGTGGCTGGAACATGTTTAAGGGCTCTCTCCCATGAGGGTTCTCTGGCATTTCATAACATGTGAAGTTATGTATTGGTTGTTCCCTAGCTGAGATGTTTACAAGCTTTTCTTCCGATCTTCACAACAGTTGGAGCAATAAATCTGTCACACATGGCTGAAAGCTGACAGTTAAATTGGACTCTCTTTGTGGGGGATGGGCAGGTGCATATGCACAGTATCATCCCACATTACTCATTTTGCTGGGACACTAACTTAATATATATTTTTCTAGACACAAGAGGGATGTATGACTGCATTAGCTTGTGGTAGTGAGCAGAATGGTCACTGGTATTCATGGGTAAGGGAAATATGTTCAAATCAAAGAGCAGAAAGCTATCAGACATACCACCTTAACCATGAGTCAGAGGACACCAGGGAACACTATCTGTAAGGACTGGAAGTGGAGAGAAGACAACAGAGAAAGGTAATTTTTAAACAAGTCTGGACAGTAGCTGATTCCTGGACCCTGCAATCTCCAATGGGGATTATGCGAGGAGCTCTTCTGGAGGCAAGTGGAACAGGCTCATGGAAGACACTCCCTGTTTGGGTTCAGAGAAGGAGGTGAAAGGGTAAGAAGTAAAACCAAGCAAGCCTTTTTGAAGCAACAGACTTACTGTAATTTGGGACTGTCTAAAGGACAGTACTTTGGATTGACAGCTTTTTTGTCTTCTGTGGAGAGAAACTTAGTAAGCGATGTTTTGGGGACATTACATCAGAAGTAAAGCCCAGAACAATGCTTCAGAAAGGGGTAGGGCAGAGAGGTGGTGCAGATTAGAAAAATTCTGTATTGTTTTAATGCATGCTAAGTCATGCTAAGAATTTCATGCCAGTCAACAAGTTTTTCCAGAGAGCATTTCACACACATTAAAGTGACACACACATGAAAATTTAGGAAGGGAACTGTTCTGGAAATAGTTGAAGATAGTTGCAAAGTTTGGCGGCGGGAACTGAAGAGAGAAGTTTGAAGGATGTGCAGGGAAGCAGGGTAGTCACACAAGCAGAAAATGTGTAGGTGCTTTGGGAGCAAGCAGGCTGCCAAGAATTGAGTAAGGAGAGTGCTGTATGTATCCAGATACAGATGCAGACCTTGGTTAGATTAATCAGATGTCTGGCCTTCTTTGGGAAAAAGGCAGTGAGATCAAAGGAAGAAACTTAAAGGAGGGCAAGAATGTGAAATGGGGAAGGCTAGATACAAAAAAAGAGGTTCTGTGTAGTGGAAGAAAAAGTAAGTTTTGAAATGAGGCAGTGATATTTTTCAACTTGCAGGAAGTAAACAAAGCAGGCAAGAAGTGAAACACAGTTTATACAGGCAATAAAGGAGATAAGAAATAAGACTTTCTGATTTCTTCCATTTAAAGCTAAACCACTAACAAAACTGTGAGATTCAGCTTTCTGTAAATGACAATTGTTGCTCTTACTTCGTTATAGAGCTAGTGTGATGTGACCAAATGGTAACAGTGATGGACATGTTGAGAAAAACATCTCTAGTGACTATAAAGGGAAAAATACATGAGGATGAATTTACCCATCTAGTTAGTTCATAATAGCTGCTATGAACCCCCCATTCAAAATGATCAAATGGCTTATACGATACCTTTTCTGTGACCCATGGGACCAAATCTGTGTCATGGAGTAAGGTCACTACACTGTCAGCTGGGTGACAAACCTAGTTTGAGCATTGACTCGGGATTGCAGGCCATGGGCCTCGGGCCAAGGGATGTCGAGCGTGCCACAGAGGTGACGCGCGTACTCCCGGCGGAAGGCTTCCAGTCCATCGGCACGCCGCCATGCCGTTCCCGCGCCAAGTCATGGAAAGGCAACCAGGCTGCCTCCGAAGGGAGTAACTTGTCTGGCTGTCCAGATGGATGTGGCGCTGTGCTGGCAGCAGTGAAAGCCTGGCAGGGAGGAGGAAGGGAGTCTCTTGGGTAGTTGCTGGTGTTTGTGCCAAGCCGCATAAGGAGACTGAACACTTGCTGAATGTTCCCTGTTTGCTTTGGTCAAAAGTATCTGGTTATTTTGGAAGAAACGGGGAGACAAGAGCAGATGTTGCACTGCTGTAGATCAGGGTGGCTCCACTGATTTCAGGAGAGCCCCACTGGTTGAATTTTGGCTCAAGGTCTGAGCAATGGCATGAGCACAGGGAGACACTGTGACTGGACTGCTGTAAAATGGTAGTGTTCCAGATATTTCTGGTATAACACAGATGTAAACCTGTCCCCTAGTGCATTACAGCCAAAAGACGTCACTACTCAGAGTTTGTTTGGGGTTCCTGCGTCAGCTTGAAAGGTAGCAACCTCATTGCTGCAGTGTAGTCCTTCAAACGATGCCATGACAACTGTACCACACGGTGCCTGCCAGGTTCAAGCAAGGACATAGTGGAGCACACGTCAACAGTGGAGCTGCAAATGAGGTAATGTGTTATCAGCAGACAGGTCAGGGCTCTACGTATCAACTCCGGGAGCACAGAGTGACTAAAAATAACTTTCTATTGCAAGTGCCCATTTCCCGAAGAAGGAAATGCCCCTGTTTAACACCTTCCACCCCAGACAAACCAGGAATGACTTATCATAGTTTCTGCACCCCTCGATATCCCAATGGTCTAGCTGGATGCCTAGCTCAAGCGCTCTGCTTTCACCTCCAGAAGGTGACCATAAGTCAAAAGTAATATAAAGATCTGAGCAATCCCAGCCACAGCCCCATCACCTGACTCTCACCATGGGTAGTGTTACACTTATGCACCAGCCTCTCTCTGTCAGGAATGTGAGTGTCTGGACTGACAGGTGTGGGACTGAACTATTCCTCGTGCCTTTTAGGTACACATCATCAGATCAGGATCTAGACCACTAAATCACCTCACATGTCAACTTTCCACTTGGGTCTGAACTGTGAACAGAGAAGCCTTTGGCTTCTGTTATTAAGCCAGACTTTATACCCATACACCAGAGAGGTGCAAAGGAAATATTTCTGTTATTATTAAAAAAATTTAAATCACTGTTCATTTGTAGCTTCTGGGGTGCCCTAAGGGATTTTATTTCATCCACTAAACTGCAGTGGATGTTTTGGTCCTTGCCATCTATGAAGAGAACTACAGCCCAACCCTTTGGTGCAAAGGGTGTGAGTCTGTTCTCCCCAGCACTGTGGAGCAGCATGGGTTCAAGGCAAGGAGGAAACTGACTGAGGTCCAGTTTATCATTAATACTGGACAAAAAAGGTTTCAAACTTAGGTACTCTAATTGTATTTTTGCATCTTCATAAAAATGTTTATCTGATTTCTCCTGGCAGTATGTTTCACTACCTTGTCCATCAGCTCTGATACTTTCACTCTGGCCAAGTAATTTCTATTCTCCCCGCTCTCCTAATTATTAATTTTCCATATGTTTACATTAGTAAGTCATGGAATATGCTAATCCTGTCTAATGAGGGCGACAGACTTACAATTGTGCCACTACAGGCCAATGCAGTCTTCTCCTGAAGGTACTACTGCTTTGAGAACATGCAATAGAGAGCAAAAATCAAAAAGCAAGAGTTTTGAAAAGGCACGTACTAATAGATACACCAGAAACAAGCATATTGAGAGGTAAATAATTCACAGCATATCTCCTAGTGACCAAAACCACAGGTGTTTTACTAACACACAAAGGCAGTGAGCTTAAGCTTAAGCTGGGTCATGGGATCAGGCAGGCCAAACTCTTCTCCATTTGCATGAGTTGACTCAGGATTGGGCTTGCCTTTTTTTTTTCCCCCTGACTACAGACAGTGCAGCGAATTTAAAAAGGACAATTAAGCACCACTGCTGAGCATGTCTCTTCTTCCCATGCTGCACACCCTGGCAACAAATCAATTTTGTCTTTTGCTGTGAGACTTTTTCTCTGTCTCTCTGATGGCTCAAAATTACTCTCCCAGAATTCTCTAGAGCAAAGTTTTTCCCCTCCACAGTTCATCCTGCCAGCTGCCACTTTGGTAAAAAGCATATAGCAACCAACAACTTTATGTTTTCCATTCCCTCTAAAGGTTAACTATAGGTGAATGTTTTATTCTTTATAACAAGTAATTGACATGCATAAGCCAACTTTCTGTTCAGAACATAATTTGTATTCTTGAGAGATCTGTGCATGTTCTTGTTCATATTGCTTCTTCCCTGAAGGGATCTGGAAGGGGGAGGAGAAGGAGAAGCTTTTAAAGTTTGGCTCACAAAAGTTACAGAGAAAGATCTAGGCTTTCAGCTCCATCAGATAAATAGCAATGTAACTACACAATATAACTACACTGGCACATACTGATAGGAAAAGAACAGAATAACTAAGGGGAAAGGAGAAGGGAGAAATCAGCAGGCAGAAAAACCAGAAGACTCAGTGTCCAGGCAAGCTTGCTGCTAAAATAAAAATAATCAGAAACTTTGACCCTGAAGGTTGTTGGGCTCATTAGAAACACAATTCAGGTGGGAATTTAATGAGAGCGTTCTAATAAGAAATTGATACAGCCTTACACCTGGGCACTTAGGCAGCATCTGCTTAATGAAACTTAATGACTTGATTCCATGACCACTGAAATCAGATTTGTTTCAGTCACTTCAGTGAGTTTAGGATTAAGTTCAAAAAAGCACCACTTTAACGGGGGTGTGGCAGGTTCGTTTACGGAGCACACATTTTTCTTTTTTTTAGTAGAGTTTTCTCATGTGGTTACATCTTCTTGTGAGAAGGTCTTTTTAGAATTTTTGTAAAAAAAGTCTCAGCACATATGCAACGCCTGTAATTTAGAACAGAGCTCGTGGGTTGTGGTCTCCTCAGTCAGGCTGATAGGTGTGGTGGGTACAGCTGTGTAATCCTTGTGATGCCGGAATCTGTCAGCTGCCACTTCAGGCCTTTAATTTTACCACTAAAGGGTGATTTTTTTTATTTCATAGTGAGGATCTTCAGCTCCCTTGCATATAGTTTTTTCAAAATTAAACACACTTAAGACCCCTTTAGCAAACACCAAATATATTGAAAAATTAACATGAAATCACATTTAGAGACTTGATATTCACACTTTCACCCATGAGGGGATGTCCTGCTTGCCAGCAGTAACCCCCTTAGCTTGTTACATTCAAATTTGTGATTTTAGAAGAGAGAACAGTATAGTCTTACTGAAGAAAATATAATTTACAGACAGAACTGGGACAGGATTATGTACGCACATTATCATGGCAATTTATGAGATTTAGCTAGTGGAGAGTCTTCATGCTACTTAGGTTACAGTATCCTCTTGTAGCCCCCTCTGTGCAGTTTCCCACTGTACCCACTAATAAGCATTCTCCACACACAGACCCCACTTGTCTAGTAAAAAATTACTTTAAATATTAAGTAACTAAGGCAACTTAGAGAGACACAACCACCTATCTTGTATAATGAAAGCCGGAAAGAACACCACGAGGTGATTCTTTCCACTCACACTTTATTTCAAACAGGTGTGCAAAGGGAACCTCTCGGAGAGATTTAAATAGAAGTTTAAGCAGACTGTAAATTTCCATCTATGCTTGGTCTAATTAAAGCTATGAACATACGTAAGACTGAGAATTTTGTTTAGAGTAATCCCCTTATCAAAACTGTCATATGCCAGGAAATGTTAGAAGTAGTTGCTTATTCCCCATGTTCTTAAGCTACTGTGTCTGCCATTTAAATATCAACATTTCTCAACAGCTTTCAGTTTAACCCACAGAGGTTTTCCCACAGTCACTTCTGGCTGATTTGAGCCCCTTACTCATACCAGTGATTAGTTAATTCCACAAACAGCTCCACTATCTGCAATGGGATCACATTTAATTATGACTGCATCAATGTAAAAGGTTTCCAGCCCTTTAGGACTAACACAGATAGTGCTATGAGTTAATCTCCCAAGGGCTGTGAGCATCAGACTTTTTTTCTACTTCTGCTTGTGTGAAGAATAAGCCACTGCCACCACAGACAAGTGGCAAAATGTTCCTATTGCAAGTCACGCTAAGCCTAGGTTTGTTTTTTATTTCTATTGTTATTGTCCTACAAAGAGTTTTCTGCCTCTTCCAAGTCGTATATTCTACCATAGAAGCAGAATATTAAGGTCTAGGCTACAAGGATTTTCTCAACTTTGCACTGTCTCACTCAATGCAGACCCGAGGTTTGTACCTCTACCCAGTATTTGCACCTAAAAATAATTTAAACAGAAAAAGTATTTATATGCTGTTTATGTACCAGAGTAATGTCTTCAGGCCTCTGCTGAGTGAGGGTCTTCCTGTTAGACACCATGAGGACATGTAATGGGCTTATGATTCCCCTCACTATGACCTGTTTCTTCCCAAAGGGCTATATTGTTACTTACACAGACGCATATAAGATCTCACATGTGATCTCACTGCAGTCAATGACTTTGTGAGATTGACCACTGTGTAAAAGTGCTCATGTCCATATTATTGTTAATGAATAGAAAAGAGGAAAAGAGCTTTTCAGTGCAGGGACTGCAGTCCTACATGGAGCAGCAGTCACAGGCTAGGGCTGGAAACAGGTATTCATGCACCAAGCAAGCCCTCCTGAGGCCACTGAGTGGGTCCAGGGCTAAATCTACATACAGGCCACAGTGCTACCCATTTACCTACAGCTCTTTTTGCTGGTGTCCAAGGGACAGATTTCCCTGCTAAGCTTTTGCCTGCATGTTACACAGCTTTCTTTTTTAAGAACAGCTATGTAATAACCTAAAATAGCCTGCCCCATCCATCCTGAGTGCAGCTGGGCAGAGTTCCTTCATAGTGTCTGTCATTCCTAAAAATATTCCTGTTATGAAAATGGAGACAGAGATGTCTGTTTTTGTGTGTTATGCCTGTGTGTTTAATGTATGTGTAAGTGCATGTGAATTAAGTTTGAGGGTGAGCTTCCTCATCCATGGAGCATGAACGCTGTACTGAAGAATTATCTAATGTCACAGTGTCATGAATAAGGGCTTGATACTTATTTCTGAATATCTCTCTATCGCTCTACTGCTGCACTATAAATATATCTAAACCAAAGCAGACGGTATGTAAAGCAGGGCAGGGAATACCTCTGACTTCTACACTTGCTAAACTTGCAAAGCTGTGAGCAGTGCTGCTTACATTAATAGTTCACAGGTGTGAGAGAAATACAATAAGCAACGAGGCAGGCTAAGCCTCACAAGTGAGACGAGGTACAATATTTGAATGTTTCCAAGGAAAGAAACTAAAGGACAGGGCAAAGTCGGTAAGATGTACTTTGACTGGTGTGTAGAAGGTAACAGTGGTGAGGGCCATAGTGACAAAGCAGAAAGGTGGGAGGTGTTTTATATCATATGTGGTTTTCCTTGTCTGAAAGTTTTAAGTCATAGAAAAAGCCCGTACAGGAATCAGATATGACCATGTAGAAACAGGAACCAATGAAAGAAATTAAGTCATGGGGTAGAGGAAAACCCTATTAGTGAGTGTTTCTCACAGGTTTTTTTTCCCTTCTTTCTTTTGAAATGATGTATTCAGCTTCATAACACAGGCAAACCCCGCAACTGAACTTGCCCAGTCTAGGTGTTTTAAAGTGCAAAAACATGCAAGCACAAACACCTGCTGAGTTTAGGAGAGCAGAAAGAAATGAAAGAAAGGATAAAACAAAGAAAATGCCCTGGTTATCTTGAGTTCCCTCTGAACCTAGTTCAGGTCAGTGCTGTTGTGTTGGCTATACTGCAAGATAGGAGTTTCTGCAGGATACCCAGATTTTATTAAAGGGTTTTCATTTCCCACAAGTGCTATCTGTACATGGGGTTAGTGTTGCTTTGAAACCTCTAATTCACAGTTTCTACAGTTCTACAGCCAGTATCTCCATGTACTCATTGTCTGTGACTGCTGAAAACTACTTCTAAATTCCCTGGAGAGAGAGACACAGTCAGGTGAGGCAGCACTTTCCTGCCCAGTTCTGCACAGCAGAGCCAGTAACCCCTCCAAAAAGACTGCCATTTACCCTCCTGAATATCCTGATTTAGTGCAAACTCACATCCATATATATAATTAACATTTTAAAAGGATTTCTAAAGTCTCTGTTATAGCCTGTAAAATTCTTTGGCACATGCAGGGGAATTTAGGTACTTTCAGGTTAAAACAGTTTCAGCAGAATAAAGAAAACTAGAAGCAATAATAAAAGCCCAAATTCCTGAAAGTACACTATGTGTTCTTCCTTATGCATTAGGCTGCAACAAGTGTGTTGATAGACCAACATGAGATATGCGAGGATGAAGTAAACAAAAAGCCCGGGATTGCAAAGTAAATATTTGGGTGAATTAGCTAACTGTTTGTGGGGGTTTTGCGCTTTTAAATTTGTTTGTATTAATGTTTAAGTCCAACTTACCTTCTAAAAAAAGATAACTGAAGCGATCTGTCTCCTGCCCACAGTCATCTCCTCCATCAATATTTTTGCTTATCTCTCTTCTCATGTTTCATGTTGTTTCAAAGCAGCTCTTTAGCAAGCCACAAAAATGTTAGCTATCCAGCTAGGTTTAAGTGGACTCCAGATGAAGTAAATACTCCACGCATACTATCTTTTCCATTTTTTGGTTAGTCCTCATTGGGCCTGCTACATGTAGATCAGGAGTCTTTAAAATGTTTAGCGAGGAAACTATTGCTTTCACAGTGCTGTGTTTCTATAGTAACCATTTTATTAAAGCACTGCAGCCATCTGCTTTAAGTACTAACTTCACAAGACCATCAGGACTAGCTTAAAACAATATCATGTTCATTAAATGTTAAAACTAGAAACAAGCAGAGAGAACTACAGGAAAGAGCTTTTCCCTGTTCCTTGAATCTGATCTTTGAAAAAAAAACACACTTGTTTGCTCTTTTTAGATAATTTAACAGTTCTTGCCACTGCTTTAGAAAGAACTGTCCAAGTGACCACACTAGCTGCTGGTGGCATAAACTACAATTTTCTGGGATGTTGCAATCACAAACAAATGAAGAAAATAGCTTCTTGGGGGTAGGTGTTCAGTTTGTGTATGTTCCTAATAACAGATTTTATGGACCCTGTTTTTGTAGCAGTACTCTCAGACATAGCGTGATGAAGTCTTTAGAGGAGGGAGCGCACAGGGAAAGAGCAGCTGAGAGATGCTATACTGAAGCAAACAACTGTCTGTTTTTATCATAGTCTGCTAAAGGGCAAATGCTCAGAGAAATGTATAATCACTCAGTAATGCATTCAGCCAACCTCCATCTTGCAGCCAAAACCATGAGACTTAAACGCCCCTATAGATGGTATGCTAAGAAGCAGGTACCCAGATGTGGTCCCAATTCACAGAAATGCCTGCTACTTACAAAAGAACCTGCATCAGCAGCAGGTTGTGACAGCAAAGTCCTTAGATTAAGCATACCCGTCATATTTGTTTCTTTCAAGCAATTTGAAATCTGTTGGCTGTTTTCAAATGCTGTCTTTCTTCAAACCGTGCTAGAGAGCCAAAGGTAAGCTTCTGAGACCCCTTCTCTGCCTTTGGCATATGGTGTCTAGCTCCCACTCCAGTTATTCTCGCTGTGCTCTACTTCCTGCTCCCTCATTCTCTACTGCCGGTTTTGAGGCCCTGATCAAGCACAGGCTATTATATTTGGAGTCAGAATACATGGGAACAGTCATAATTTGCAAATTTCATCTGAAAATTTCACTGGAACAAGAAAGGAGAATTCAGATTTTCCCATGGGCAAACCAAACACCTCTGGCATTACAGCTCAAAAGGAGTATTTTCTAGTGTTTTGCATTCTCTCGAACATGCTTCTATCTTCATCCATGACAGCTTAATAAAACCATACATACTACTAAGATTAAGTACTGTACTGGATCTGTTTTTCCCACTTCTCTTTACCATCACATCGAGCAAGTGCCTACACTTAAGCTGTTCGTTATATTGTCCAGATCTTCTGCAGCAGAGAACATTTGCATTATGCATGGCATAGCAGCAGTGTGCCCAGATAACACTGATATGGTCCTTGGCCAAGAAATTCACAGTCTAACGGATCAGCAGACCTCAAAAAAATGTGTAATTACTTATTTGAAGATTCCTCCAGTATGCAGTTCCTCCTCCTTGATGACACCAACTTCTCTGTTTCACATACTACATTTTTTTCTGAAGTTTTTCTGAGGTTTCTCATATTGGTAACCCAAGAGCAATGTCTCAAAAGACAGGAACAATTGTAAGCACAAACACTGAATGAGGAACAGGAGTTCCTAAAGTTACTGTGAACATCAGCCTGAACAGTTACGTCAACCCTTTTGAGAAAAAAGGGCAATTTTTGCACAGGCTGTAAGTCCTCTTTGTGTGGCTCTGTCAGACTTTGCTACCTTTCTTCTCAAGCCTTGGCAGGGCTTCAGCTGGAATGCTCTATCTGTCCAAAAGGAAAAAATGTTCATCAAAATGAGAAGACTTGGCACAGACAGAATCTCCTTTAGCAGAGGTCTTCTAGAGCAGATTACCCAACTATTTGTCAAAAGTGACAGTTATGATTTGACTGACTTGGGAGAAGAAGATGGAATAAATGGTCTCTTCCATGGCTATTTCATACAACTTTTAGGAACAACTTGTCCATCTTTCTCCCTCTTGTGCACTGGTACAGGGAAACACTATTTAGTATATCCTGATGAGAATTTTCCTGGATAAGGGTGCAAGCAAGTTTGCACAGGCCATAAAGAGGCTCACAAAAGAAACATGCTGGCCACTCTTTCCCTGAAAATTAAACTAACCCAAACTTTCCACATCAAAACTTTACACTGGAGTATGACATTCTTTTACATGAAGTTTCATGGTATTTGCTGTGCTTGGGACAACCACACTCTCCATATTCGTGGAGCTTCAGCAAGGATAAAAAATGAGGAAAAAAAAAGGCTACTAGGATAGTGCAACCTGAGTGCAATCAGTGAGCCTGATTTTGGTGCTTCTGGTGTATCTCTATTGAATTCATAAATCAGTGTTTCTGCAGCTCACCTGTTAAATAATAAAGGCTGTTTTCTTTTACTAATGTGCAATTTGACTACTAGAAATGGGGGTTTCATTGTATTCTGAGGCTTTGGAGGTTGGCCATAAGTCAGGCTGATGGGCAAAGCACAGTAGTGTTTCTTGTAGGGTCAAAAGACATGGGAAGAAGCCTCAGCACCTCATTGGCTTAATCTTGTGAAAATGCAGAAGAGCCATTGCTGGTATGGCTTAGACAACCTTTCCTTTTTTAAACCTACTCTGTAAGGTGAGATTCTCTTGCTTTTCTAAGAACATATCTGGGCATGTTCCCCCATACATTCCCCAGTACTGTAAAAATCTAAAATGCTCCTTGTTTCTTTCATTGTTTTTGTTCTCTTTTGCACACATTACATTCTTGTAATTCTTGAATTAAAAGGACTTTTTGTGTTTTTAAGTAAGGGGATAGGAAACATTTTCTGTCTGTGGTTTGTGCTGAGCAGATGCTCTGCAGACTGGTCGCATGTTCTCTCCTTGCCTTTGAGTGCTGTGGGCAGTTGTTAATGTGACTTAATGTACTTTCCAGCAGGTGGTCTGTAAGTTTTTTTCTCTGTGCACAAAAGCAATAAGCAATTGGTCCGTTAAGGAACCATCTTCTGCTGAGAAGGCAATGAGTAAGAGAGACAGAGGAACAATGTGACCCCAGACTATCTAAGTCTCAGGTCAGGAAGTCCTCCCACTGCCTCATTCACTGCTGCAAATTTTGGTAGTGCAATTCAGATCCTATCCAGGATTTCCAGCTCCAAGAGACATTAATGATAAATCCCTCAGGTAAATATCACAGGTGGTCTTTCATCTCTTCTCCATCTCTCCCTGCTCTTTCGGGAGATGGGCTTTTCAAAGGGGTGAGGGAAGAGGGGGATTGGCAGAAAATTATAAACTGCTGAGTAGTCTCTTGCTCTCTCTCTCTCACACTTGTGGCAGAGAAAGCTATGGCTGGGGATAGTTGTTTATTATGCCAAGAGATTTTTCTTCCCCAAACTACACACTGTCATGACTATTGATCAGCATATTTAAGCATAAGAAAAATAAAAAGTCCCAAGTCTGTTCTTTGGGAGTTGTAAGACTCTTTAGTAAGATTTGCACCCATGCATCTGAAGATATAATTAAACTTTAGGTGTGCCTTTTGCTGAACTTGTTAAACAAGATTTCCATTGCTTTTTTACCTAGAGGACAAACCCATGACAGAGTCTGTATTTATTTTGAGATACTCATCTAAACTGACACAATGGCGGTATTCACCCTGTAGCATACAATGGTAATCTTACACTGTTCCCTTCCCTCCTGACCCAGCTGAAAGCATGGGATAAAATAATCTTTATCATAAGTAGTATTTCTTCCCTTATATTCTCTTCATTGGGTGGCTAAAAGAAGATCTTTGTATAATGTAAGAAAATATCAAAAATGGTAACAGTAAGAAGATTCTCTGAGTCAAAGATGCACCAGACAGAATTTGTGTCTGTATGGACCTTACACTGGTTAAGTTATATGTACTGGTAAAGCCCACAGACATCATAAATACTAATAATCCAATCCTTGTAAATCTCAGTACTTTCTGATTCAGAACAATTTACAAAGCGCTTGAAGGCTTCTGAAAAAAGACTCCAGAAGATGTACAGTGACGTAACCAAGAGAAAAGCTATATACATTATGGGAAGATTTTACACTAAGGCTTTAATTCTCCTTTCTCCAAGTCTGCCCATACTTGTACAGTTTCACAGTAAGGTGGATTTGCTTTCCTCAGGCAGGAGAAATGCTCTTTAACAGTTCTTAAAATACGAATACACCACTGACCTATTCTCAATACTTACATTATTTTTAGGTCTGTTATATACAGTGTAATGAACATTGTAATGAACATTCAGCAGTGAAAAGACATCAATAACCAACCAGGTACATTTGCTCACATTCTGAATGCAAGATTAAAAATAGCTAGGAGACTGGGCAAAAGCAGCAGTGCATCAGGGGATGATCTGCAGAGCACTTCCTCTGCTCAGGTTAGAGCTGTGTGACCATGTGAAATGAGTTAGTGATCAGGCCAGAGTGGACGTATGTCAGCCTCTCTTGCTGTATTTTGTTTACATAGCAAAAAAACTCTGCATGAACTTTGACAACTCTAATGCAGAGCTGCCATGGGTATTGTTGGAAAAGATGAAGACTATGGACTAGCTTTATACTTATAAAAGTTTTATTCAGTAATGAGAATGAACTATACTGGAGAAGAGGCATGGAGAAGCTTATGGTGTATCTTTCCTACAGGCTTTGTCATTATGATATTTACAAACAGCGAGATGTATTATAGCAACTAATACAAAATAGAACTGCCATGTTTCTAGCATCTCATCTCCTGAAAGGTCAAACTTTCTATCTGGGAAGGGAAAAAGAATTTTTCACCATTTAGTTGGATTTTGCAAAGCTGAGATTAAATTCTTTGATTCCAGAAGTGGAAACGCAAGTGATTTATTAACAATCATGGCTTATTTTTGCTCATTTAGCAGCTTTTTCAAGAAAGCTGTGTTTATCTTTGGAAACCACTCACAGTTATAGAACCTGTCTTCCTCCACATACCTGTATTTCTGAGACAACTTCAGGAATGCTAGACTCTGTCAAAACTAATTGTCTGACCATGTACTACCCTGTACTATAAAGTAACTTCTAGGAAGCAAACTGCTTTGGAGTAATTTGGCATACAGTACGAATTTCTTTAAAGAACTTAAAGGGTAAGGAAGGGATGCCTTTTTTTTAAGCAGACATCTACTGTAAAAAATATACATGTGAAGATAGAATGTGGACATTTGCCAGTTGAGCACACAATGCTTGGTTTGCTAAGCGAGTGTTTCAGCTATGCTTTTTTTTCCTAAGGCCCATGTCAAAAAACCCAAGTCAGGTCATACAGTGGTATTCATATTTTGTGGACGGAGGTGCTTAATCTGAAACTACTAAGGCATCTTTTTCCTAAACAGACAGTCACATCCTGAATACAAAGCATTCATTAGTGCCTGAGTGCAAGTGTTAATAAAGGAATAAAAAAGGAACTGTCAATCAGGAACCACGCAATCAAGCAGTGTTCTTTTCTTTTAGCCAAAGTAAGCCAGCTTTGCAGTTCCTTCCCATTTTAAGAATTTTATGTACTTTCTGGGTTAGTTCAACAGACGTATGGTGCTGAAGAACACAGTCACTTCTATCCTCGAGCTGCTGAATCACTTCCCCGCCGCTCCTGCTAGCTAATAGTAGCTATTTTTAGTTTATGGTGGAAAACGCTCTCATGGTGGCAATGATATTTCAAAAGACTTTGGGAGCAAAATCATCTGCCTCAAACGTCTCTCAGCCTGTGTTCGGTACAAGCGCGTCGCTATTCGCTCCCAGCAGTAGCACTCCAGGTCACCCTCGCACGCGGGATGTGGCATTTGCTGGCTCTTTCATAACTGCCCGTAAGAGTTCTGGGGTCATGTTTGTAAACACTGCTGCCATGTGCGCGTAAGCACGTGGTGAGACACCAGCATGACCTGGAGTGCCAAGCCAGGAGGTAAATCTTGGCGCCAGTGTCCATGTCGATGCTAAGCCAACTAGTGCCGACTCTCCCGCTGGCGCACACCCCTCTCAGCCCTGTGAAACACCACGGTGAGTTGTTTGAAGGGCAAAGGGGAACCTTCTTCCTGTACATGACACACGTGGATGTGTGCTAATGTTGATGGTGGCCCAGCAGGTTCAGGTCTCTCAGTGGTAAGCAAATGGCAGTGCTGAATTGTTCTCAAGAGAAATAAAACTGATTTCTGCCCTAAGTCACTGAAATTGGAGCCCACATGGTCCCACAACACAGTCCAAAACTATGGCTGTTAGGGAAAAGAACCGTATAAGGGCACGTTGCCAAAGTTTCCAAAATTACTTCAAAGGCATACAACCAAGAGACTTCGTGTCTGTAACAGCTTTTTGCTGGCTTTGCACTGATGAAATTAAGACCACGTTTCAGGCATTTGAGGAAGTAGCTCCTAAATTATTTCTGTTTATCAGTAGAGGTTGCGTGATATGGCCAGTACAAACAAAAGTCACGAGTCTTTCATTTCCTCTTAACGAGAAGTGAGCAGATACAGCCACCCAAACCTGTGCAAAGTTTCATCTCACCCTGGCCATATACTTTATATATTTCAAGAAGAAAAAAGCGCGAGAAGGGGAACAGTCTGTGATCAAGTCCCTCTCTCCTATAGTGCCTGTGTTTCAAGTACAGCTGTTAAGTCTCATTTGCTTTGACCTTTGCTGGGAGAGCTGAGAATAGGACAAAGAGTTAAAGTATTACCAGTCCCTGCTGAGTCTGCACTTCTCGGCCAGGCAAGCCAGAGAGGCAGCTCGGAGAGGGTGTGCACCCAGCAGAGGGTGAGCAGGAGGGGGCACGGGGAGGGAGAGTAAAACAAAAGGAGAAAAATAAACTGTGCACACCCCGAAACAAAACAGGGGAACAAGTAGAGAAAAATGCTTGTCTTTGAAGAACTGTTTGTTTCCCTCCATGTAGTTATATCTTGTTATCTGAACTCAAGGTACAGTAGATATATGAGTCCTTGAACTCTGAACTGGTGAGGAGAGGAGCAAAAGTAAGTCAGTACAGTTTTAGCTGAGCGGCTGGAACGAAGCAGGCTTTGTCTTTTTGTGCCTCAGCTATGGGAGGCCATTTAATGCAGCAATGCACAGCTGTTCAAACCTCTTTCTTGCTGTATGCCAAAGGCCTGCTAAAACAAAGCAAAACCAAGGCAGTCTTCTCCGAGTGATAATGCAACTGTGGGTTCACTAGCTGCTCCAAACTACTTGTGTTTCATTGAGCCTCGTCTCTTAAACCTGGACAAGAAGTGGTCCCTGGTTTGTCAGTGGGAAATGAAAAAAATGTGCCCATTCATTTCCACAGGCTTTTTGAAATCCTGCCCTACTGTAAATGTTACCCAATTCCCCAGTCGTGTCTCTGGAAAGCAGAAAAGTACCTTCCTCGATGTTGCGTATGTATCTAGCTAGCGCTCTCCAGTGCTACTACTCTATCGAGCAATAAAGTTTCTATTTTTGACTCAGCTGTGGACGACCTTGTTCTAAACCCCTGGCCTGAATATTGCTTAAATGTAAAATGAGCAAACCCAAACAAGCTCGCAGGCTTAGCCAGCCTGTCACAGCCCTGCTACGAGCAGCCACGAATGCGGGTGAGAAACAGGAGCTCTCGCAAGCTGTGAGAAAGGAACCCGGCCCTGCACTGTGGCACCCTCAGCCCATCACTGTGCCTTGGGACACCTGGGAGGGTGTTTGTAAACACCGTGGCCACGTGCATGGGAGCCACGTGGGGGCTCAAATGAACCTCCAAACCTGGGGAGAGGAGCAACAGGGAGAGGGCAGGCAAGTCCGAATGCTCCTACTCCATCATTTTCCAAAGTAGTTTGCAGTGCTACTGGATCTCTAAACATAGCAGGAAAAATCCATTTGTCCTTCATGGTCAGCTGCCTCTGTCAGCATTCAGAGATGCTGCATGAGCTAAATTACCCACTGGATTTTATTTTCAAATGCATTTCGTCATGGATTATATCACAAGTCTGTGAATGTGCTGAAGTTAAATAGGGTAAGCTCTTAGTGAAATGACCTATGTACGAGGCAGGCTGAGCTATGACTGTGACCCACAGCAAAGGAACTCTCAAAGACCAGAGAGAGACATTAAAACTTGCCATCTCTATTTCAGGTCTAGGAGACAACAGGTGACTGTTGCACAGAAAGCTATGAATGCTGCTAAGGTTGTGTCACCTGCACAGGTTTGTGCATCCCATCTCTAGCAGAGAGATTTCTGACAAGAAATTAAAGTTTGTTTTGGTTTTTTTCCCACCTTTGAGCTCTGCTACCAATTACGATGTCAGCGTGAGGGTTTGTGAACCCTGACAAACCTGTAATTGATAAAACAGATCAAGTGGGAGTTGTGTGGTAGGTTGGAGCTGATGTACATGAACAGTTTGCAGACTGTGGGAAATCTTGCCTGCATCATTAGGAAGATTGAGGGCATTAAAGGGAGTTATTGGAGTACTTATTGAAATGACGTTACATAACTCTTTCACACACTATGATTAACTGATACAATATACTATTTTTAATTATTTTTATTTTAATTATTCATTTAGAGGTGCAAGAAGACATCTACAGTGCTAGTAAAATGGACATAACATCCTTTCCTGTACCCTTTCTCACTTGGAGTGGAGGGTTTAAACAGTGCTGCAAAGCAGTGCACAAAAAGCCATCTTCTTCCCTGAGGACGTATATTTAATTTTAATTTGCTGGGTTTTTTTGGATGAACATTGCTGATTTAAAGGTCTGATGGGCTGTGCAGCAAAAAGAGAACATGTTGTCAATCAACAGAAAATGCTACTGAAAACCAACTTCTGAAAAGAAGTGAAAAGCGTCTAGTTTCTGTTTCTTAAAATTGATACTTCTGTTATCTTAGTAAGCAGAGAAAACTATCTCTAAACCTCTGAATGAGCAGGAAGGAGAGTATCATGAGTAAAGCACTCGGCCTTAGGAGATATGGGTTCAGTTCCCAGCTATACCACAGCTTTACTGTAGATCTTTTAGGGTTAAAAAAAAGGCACTGAAGTGAATTACTCCAGCAGGGTTTGTACCACATTGCATGATCTCTGTGTGCTTTGGCTCTCAGTTGTCGCTTATTAATTTTGTACCCTTTCTCTTATTCTTTGCGTGTTTTGCCTGCTCATTAACATTAGCACCCTGGGGAAAAGACTGCAGCAGTGCTGGTTAGAAACTCCTCTTAGACACATACGCATACATACATACACAGAGCGGGCAGTAATAGCAGCTTTGCTTTATTTACTGCAAATATTTAGTTTTTTGGAAGGGAGCTGCCTGCCTCTGCTGTAAACAAGAGTTACTAACACTCTGGCCCCTTGTGTGCTGCCAGACCCCTTTTTCCTGCCTCCTTTACTGAATTAAATAGTAAAACAGAACAAAAATGGCTTATGTTTGTACAGCCCCAAGCACAGTGGGATTATGTCTCATGGCTGGGATATGAGGTGCCTCCTAATGTGCAATAATTAATTTCACTATATCCACTCTCCTTATATTGAGAAGCATCAGCGTTACCATCCTGAATTAGACTCATGCTTCAGCTTGTCCAACAAAATATCTCCAACCAGCTAGTTGTTTCAAGAAAAAGCAACTATTCAGTTAGTAGTTGGACCCAGTCTTCCAGAGGCAAAACTTCTTTCTAATCCATCAGCTAGCATTTATATTTTATGGCACAATACATGTTAACTTGCAACTTTGAAAACTTGGGGTTTTCTAAAGTAAAAATGAGTTTTTAGCTTCTATACCTGCCTCTTACTCTTTCTGTCCACTCCGTCTCCCTGTCCCCTCAAAGAAAATAAGAATAGCCCCAAAACTACCTTTCTTTTTTCAATTACTACAAAATACATGACTGACTAGGTGCCTCAGTTCTACAAGTGTCTCTGTTACAGTTCTCTGAGCCCAAAGAAAATGAATAGGGTTTTGTGAAAATGGCAAGGGCTGCCATCATTTTGGAGGATCACAAATCAGCTGACAACACCGGGGGGAAAAAAAGCCACCTATCCTTAATGTATTTTCAACTCCACAACATAGGCACAGTGGAAAAACAGATAGAAATCTGTTTTTTCCTGCCTGGTCTCTCCCTTTTCAGGCACTACACACAGTAACAGAGAAAAAAACCCAACAGATCAGGACAATTCTTGTTTTTTCTACTGTTTTCTTGCACCTACAGAAGCTTCTTCTCTGCATTAAGGATCAAAGGGAAGCAGAAAAGCACAGGTCTAAATTTATGTAAGGAAAACAAATATTCCATGTAGAGTATGGGAAGCACCATAGAAAAATCAGAGAACTGAAAAGCTGTATTCTTCTGTTTTGTACATTTTTCATCTTTATAAAAATCAAGAGTGTTTTTCCCTATTTGGTCAGTATTTTCACTAGTTCTGGGTATGTGATGTGGGCACTTGCAACTAAGTGTGCACGGAATGGAAACTCACTAGCGCAGATTTTCTTTCCTCCAAAATGCCTGCTAGTTATTCAAAGTTAATTGTTAAATCTGGCCCTTGCAGTTGTTCAGTTTTCACATTTTTGATTTTTACTGCTGCCATTTTAGTAATATTTCAGAGCTTTTTGGGAAGACAAACTTGAAATCAAACAGACAAGCAAGCAAAGGAGGGCAGTGGGAACAAAAAGTTGGTAACTTGAAAAGGAAGTATGTTAATATCTGTAATACCCGCACACACACACACCCACTTCTCCATATCCTAGGGAAAGGTGAGTCCAATGTATTTTCCAGCTTTCATATGCTCTCTTTTAGGGATAAATGGCATTCCTTTTATTAAGCTGTACATACACTTCAAGGTCACCAAAATATCTCACTTCTGTGAACTTTAACTTTGGGAGAAGGGAAGAAACTCCTGCTTTACTGCAGCAATTCCTTTTCCTCATTTTACCATGTGCAGGACAGTAATGGTACTTGCACACAAGAGGAAACATGCAATCATTCTTTTCTTCTTTTTGCTTACATAAGAGCTGAAAGAGTTTTGTGTCCTTTGGCAAGTATAAAAATTGTATAACTTCAAAGAATGTGACTTCAAACACAAGTGAAGTAGCACTGAAAGAACAATCAGATTAAACAAAGATGAAAAAACCCAACAGGGGCATGAAATGGGGGTGAGTGCAGCATGAGCAGTCATCTCATGCTAAGGGACAAATACCGAAAGATACTAAAGGACACTGAAGCTGAGGGCAAAACTCTCCTGCCAGCATCAGGCCCAGGGTTAATGTTTACCCTTTGATCTCTAACAACACTAGAAGTGGCAAGAGAAGGAACAAATAGTCAGAGAAAACTCAGGAATGCCTCTGTCATGTATTCTTTACTCTTACTTGCTACCTTCTGCTACTCAGCTGCTGCAAGAGTAATGGGAACTGTGGGCAAAAAGAAGTCAGAAAAGAGAATGAAAGGCAGTAAAGAGCTTACTGAAACAGCAGCAGATTCTTGATATAACAGAAATAATTGTGTCTCACAAATGAAACAATAGGTGAGCAAGAAACCACTTCAGTGTAGTAAAAAAAATACAGTGATGTAGTAGACATTAACACAAAATGGAAGCAACCAATGTGAACACACAAATGCTGGCAGAAGCCCTGAGTATAACAAGATCTGTGAATCGGTGCTCATACTCTGCTACATGACAGTGAATACCATGATTCATCTAGACAAATTCAGAATATGGAAGAGACATTTGTACCAAATGCTTCCTCCCTATGAGGAAAAAATACATCTTAGGATTCATTTTGTAAAGCAAGTGATGTGCTTTGTACATTGATCTGAGTGCTTGCTGCAAAACTGCGTAAGAAAGTCTGAAAAATGTGCATGAGACTGGATGAGGAACAGAACATCTGACAATAAAGTCGCACAGCACATGCAGAGTATAGGCTTCAAGTGTCTTTGGAGAACAGAATCTGTCTGACAGCTTTGGGTTAGGTTCACAGGAGAGAGCATAAAACACATTGCCAGTTGGGTGCTTCTGACCAGCTACAGTGCGTTTTCACGGAATCACAGAATTTTCTGTGCAAGGCATCTCCAGTAATTACCATCACTTCTCCCCACTCCTTTTTTTTTTTTTTTTTGAACAACAGATTGGTGGCATTATGCATTTGGTTGAGTAAATGCAGAAATCTCCACCAAGCTTCTTGTGTCTAATGGAGATCCAAAACTTGCCTTACAATGGTATTAGCTTTCGCAACAGCAATGCCTCTTTGTGTCAACATGTCTCACTAAGACTTTCAGCTATTTGATTTTACTTATAAAGTTAGTAGGATTCATAATTTTTGTTCTTTAAAACGGGAATTGTTCTAGAATCCTAACAGGCAATGAGTCATGCCTAATTAAGGAAAAAATATATAACCGTTTACAGTGGAATTCTTGTATTGCAAAGAGCTGTTTTGTCATAAAAGCTTTTGGGGACTGAATTAATTATAATTTTTTTAGAAAGGGAGAAGGGGCATAAAAATAATTTGAAACCTTTGCAACAATCCCTTAACCCCCATCTCATACTTCGTGTCAGTCCGTTCCAGACAAACGCGTCAACACAGCCCAGCCTGCGCTCGAGTGCTGAGGAAAAAAACGGCATCCGACAAAGGACCCAGTGATCTAGAATGCAACACAGATGCAGAAAACTCAGCCAAACCCCAAACTATGGTCCGTGTTCTTAAAACGGTGCATTTTTTTATTTCTTCCCCCCTCCTCCGCTGCTCATGAGGACTAGGGACATTCCTAGAACTCTGTCCTCATTGGCTGCGTCAAGGCAGCTGCCGAGGATGCTGGGACACTGTTTGTAAACACTCTAACCACGTGCGCGCAACCACATGGAGAGTCATCGTCCTGACCTAAACCTCTACCCACTTAGTAAGCCGGGGTTTCACTGCAGTGGAGCCAAATCCTTTCCCAACATGACGTGACTTAAAGTAGCTCACGCCAGGACACTGGAAGACAAACTTGGACCGCTTATGCATTATTAGAAAGGAGATTAGGGAGAGAAATTGTTTAAGCTTTAGTCATTGAAACATAAGGACAAAGTAGCTCATGTAGAGTAAAAAAGTCATTCTTTATAGGTCTGCAAAAAATTCAGCTTAAACCTGGAAATTTCTCCTCCCCCGTGCATACACCTGGTGAAACCAGTATTCATATGCTGGGAAACCATGTGGAATGTATTGAGGTTAGAGATAATGCTGTAGAACACGTGAGGGTTATTTCAAGTTGTCTAAATTGCATAATAGTAATTAATCAGAGTGCTGGGGCTACTGCCCTGTATCTGGGGAAGACACTTCTATGGGGTATTTGGTTATTGAGCTATTCCTGGCTATCTTAGATATCCAAACACTCACCTGCTCACTTCTTTGAAACTGTCTGTTGTTGTTTAACAAAGCTCCGTACTTGATTAGGCTTAAAATGCTGAATTATCCTTTCTTGCTGAATTTGAGCACAGAACAAGCCTATTCCTTTCCATACTGCAACATAAATACCTATTTTTTTTTATTTTTTTTTTTTTTTAGTAAGAGGAAAAACGCATACACCAGAATTAGGTCAAATACTGCAAGCCTTTATTTATCTGTAAGAATAATCTTACTGGGATTTCTTGCCATATGTATGCTACAAGGCAACAGCACTCCAACTTGGAACCCACACCTCCACAGAAAACTTTGCTTTTTAAGGACAGCCTGAATTTTGTTCAGGTTACTAAGATGATTCAGAGTTCTGGAAGGTGTTTGACAGAGATGAACAAGGCTGCTTGAAAAGACAGACAGTAATCTAAATCTTTATGGCTTTTATTTGTTAAAGGTTTTTTTCAATTTTTTCAAAGCATGGCAACTTTCTTTAAATTGACCCCAGATTTAAAATCCTTTACTATGAAAAACTAGTAGAACACTCTTTCTGATCCTTCTATAAACTAGGGCATATTTCTTCTTCAATTCAAGAACAGTGTGAGATATGTGGGTGAAATTAGTTAGCTGTTCTTTCTATTTCACAAATCTTGTTTTTCTCTACCTTCCTTCTGTTACTCCCTGCTATATAATGCAAGGCACATTCCCAGTATTTCAATCCAAACAACTTTTTGGGGTCAGTCATCAACTGTCCGTGGGATTAGTCCAGCTGATTCTGGAGGTTCAGAATTTTATTCCTTAACCTCACTACCTCTGTGTCCACCCACAGAGCAACTCCTTGACAAAATGGGTGATTTCCCATATATATACTGGGCTTTTTAAACAGACTTAATATACCCCAAGGGAAGGCAGAAGTGACTTCTTTTCAATGGGTAACTGAGAGGATGATTACTCATGGTACTTTCCATTTTTAAGTTTTATTATCTAGGATATTGGGACAAGCTATGCAAATTCAACATGTAAACAGTGATGATCTGGAAGTCTAACAACCGGAACTATGGCAACTTGTTACTAGTTACTTGTTCAGTGTTCAAAAGCACATTTTTGCTGCAGAATATCATTAAATGAGTAAGACAGTATTCACTGCCTTGTGGAGTAAGGGATGGGAATAATGCTTCAAGTGTGATTGATTCATATAATTCTCTTTTTGGCTTTCAGCCATGATGCAGTCATATGCTTTATCTCTGTTCAGACTACAGCATTTTTTTTTTTTTAATAATGAATCATAGTACATCCCACTCCATTTCAGAACCAGCACATTGCCTTTCAAAATGATGTCACAACACTTACTGCTGCTGGCTGACTGCCTTAACAGCAATCAGAGAGCTGGACTAAATAAATACTGTATATTATTTGGCAAAATCATTTGTGGTTGTGTTCTCCAGCACAGTTTCCAAGATAACCACCAACTCTACTTGAAACTTGGCAACTTTGTTCTACCACTTTCAGGCTCCAGTTGTGAAGCTGGCTTACAGATGCTGCTACCATGCCTAGAGCTACTGTGCAGCAGCCCAGTGAGAGAGGTGGAGGGGTCACTCCTTGTGACAAGCCAAATTTGACAGCTCTTCTGAAATTCCGTCTTGAACAATTGTCAGCTTTTTAAAAAGGACCTTATTTGGCTCCTGTAGAAACACAAAATATCTTCCACTCAGAATGAAATGGAGCAAAGTATTTAAAGTCACTGCTTTGGCACACTGAAAAAAACACTCTACTGTCCATGCAAGGAACTTAGAAGTGAAGTACTCCCTGTAATCCTGAACAGGGTTGGTAATATTAATCCAACCCAAACTTCATGTTTTTCAACACGTGAGCAGCAGACTTGTTCCAAAAAATGATGAGGTGTTTTTGGGTTGATCTTTTTTTCTTTTCTTTTGGGTTGTCTGGCCGTTACTAATATTTAAAGAAACTGTATGGAAGACAGAGTCCCAGCAGCATCTGAAGTGCTTAGGGCAAGAAGGAACAGTCCCATCCAACTCTGACAGCTGAAATCCCCATTCCTGCAGCAACTATAGGGTCTCCTGATTCTGCATACAGAAGCCAAAATATTTACAACCTCCTACTTTTCTTATCCAAAGCAGCACTGCTGCCAACGAGGGACCTTGGAAATCTGTCCGTTTTAACTCCTCAGCAAGCACACCTTTCTTCTTCTTTAAACAATGTTGACACGCCAAACTCTAATACCATGCGCACTAAATCAAAACAATACCACTTTTCCTGGCTAAAAGCCAGGAATCAGCACAATGCCAAAGTCCTCGTTAAAAGCCCTACCATGAAGGGTGATAATTCGGCAAATTCAGGAGCTTCAGTGTCTCCTGTTCAACCTTTTCTTCTTTTGAAGATTTGTTCAGAATTAGTTTTGAAATGGGCAATACAAAACCACTTTGTGAGGTTCCCTGGATGTATTCAGTTTTTTTTTGAAGTCAGTTCCCAAAATGAAACAACTATTTCCACTGAAAGATGACTTTTGAGTTCTTCATTTCACGTAAACAGTTTAGCCCCACCACCAAAGCACTGTTATTTTCCACATCGTTACTCTCCCTTATTTTCCTCCTCCCAATACCCTGGTTGCTCGATTGAAATGTCCTCTGACTTCACTGCCAGGGTTCATACTACACTTTCCGTGAGAAAGAAAGACAAAATACTGCCCAACCAACAGTGATTTATCTTCATTGGTTCCAAATTGCTTTTTTCCCTGCGGGATAAAATCCAAGATGGGTACATTCTTTCAGAGCGTTAACAGCAGCAGTCAGATCCCTCTATAACGCCAGTTTATGCATGACTATTACACATGAGTTTATACATGACTAGACCATTGATATCTCCCTGTTGAGTATCTTCGGCAACCACGTCCTGTTTTGCACTTTACAACCTCCAGAGAAAGTGCCGTAGTGGAATACACACGCAGATAGGCAAGTGAATGTACGTGTGACTGACTGCACTCACCCCCTGCTGCCATAAGTCAACCTGCCATTAACATGCGAATAGAATGGCCTCATTAGCCGACAAACAACACCCACTGACCTGCTTTCACTAGGGACAGTATCTCCTCATCTCTGAAACTCTTAAACTTCACAGCGAAAAGAAGAAAAAAACCCCAAAAAACACGATGCTGAACTGATATTCAGAGCTGCTGATCACCGCTCAAAGCCTGCACATTCGCATGCCGCTCATCATGGAAAACAAACCTTGTGATGAGATCTTTGGCTGCGATAAAAGCACGCTAGATCGCATCACTTCTCCCTTCGCCTCCCTCCGAAAAGGAAAATTACTTAGCAGGAAAGGGTCTGCTGAATTTCCAAGATTCAGACCGCGAGCCGGAGAGCCCCCTTTCACGGGGGGCTGCCGGTGTCCGAGGGGCGATGTAACGCCGACAAACGCGGCGCTGCGAGCGAGCCCGGGCACACACCGCCGGCGTGTCCGGCTCCGGCGCGGGGAGGGTGTTGCTCTTGCCTGTCATCTGGCGGGGAACGAGCCCGGCCGCACCGACAGCGTCATTTTAGGGGAACACGCTCGGGAAAGTGGTTCTCCTTTTCATCCCGTGGCCACATTGTGCGAGTGGCCCCGACGGCGGGGTTTAGCAACGCGGACAGAACGCAAGAGCACGGAAAAAGGGAGGCCCCGCAGCGAGCCCCCCGCACTGCTCCCTGCCGAGCCCCCGCGGGCCGCGCTGCGCTCCCGCTCGCCCTCCCCCAGCCCCGCGCCGCTCTCCCGCTCCGCGCCCGCCTTTGTGTCCGCCGGGGGCCGGGCAGCGGCACAAAGCCGGGGCGCCCCGGCCGCCGA
>VWZF01002687.1:0-12197 GCA_013396755.1 Sclerurus mexicanus
TTAGTGCTGTTAATAACCACTAGTAGTAAGCAAAACAACCACACTATCCCCCTGGCCCTAAAGCTAACCAGAAGCCGGAAGCTAACTCTTGCCTTTACCATAACCCTAACCCAAAACCCAATCACACGTCCGCTACCCAAATAACCGCTGCATAGAATTGCCACCACCGCTAACAACCCCTGCCACCAGGCAACACAACCGCGCAGTACCCCTGGCCCTAGCAGCAGCCAGAAGCCGGGCGCTAACCCTAGCCTGTACCGTAACTAGGTTTAGATGATGAGAAGACTCAGGATGTGCAGCAGCTTTCCAGTTTTGAACACTTGCCTTAAGTGAGCCTATATCATCTGAAAAGGCTGACTCTGACACAGGAACCTGAACTTTTCCACATTTCATATTACAGCTGTAGGGTTTCTTTCAAAAAAACAAAACGACTTACTGTTTCACACTGGCACTCTATGCAGTTTGTAGAGTAAAATAAAACCTCAAGGTCAGAAACCATTATCCAAACAGAACATCCTTTCTCAACAGGGCTGTCTTCTGTATATAGTCACTATTCCCTATTTTCTTTCCATAATGATGTTTAACTGTTCTACTTCTTCTCTCAATTCCAACCAGTTATGCAGATTTTTTAAGTAAAGCCCTAACCTTGGGCTGCAAGAATACCAACGACTTTTAGAAAAAAGTCATTTAGCTTTAGGGAGGGTGAGGTTCTTTGCCTATAGCAGAATGTTCACTGTTAATAATAGTATGCAAGGTAGAGAGGAATCAACTTCATACTGGCACTTGGAGCATGTGGAGATGCCAGCTAGTAGAGGCAGCATTTTATACTGAAGTGCAAGAAATTTGATTGAGGTGTTCTTGAGAGACAAACGCAGTGCTATGGCATAATCCTCAAGCACTACAGCTGCATTTTAGGTAAATAAAATCTCCTCAGCTTTTTAAGCACTCAGTTTAGAGTCTCTAAACCAGAAATATGTCTCTGTGGGATTTTTCCCAAATGTTGTGATTATGTCAATGTTATTGACATGTGTCATATGTTGCATGCTGTAATTATGGCAATGTTATTGAAAACGTTTCTGTTGTGGTCAAATATGTCTCATAAACACCAATTATTTCAAGCACATAAATGGCTGTACTGTGGTATAGGAGTGCAAATGTCCACTGCTTCGTGAAACATTATCAGATGTAGCCCAGCATTCAAAAGAGCAAGCTCTTACCCTCTCCTATGCTCCATTCAGGCAGGAGGGCAACAGAAATGCTCACAGGGGACAAGATTGTTCTGCTGCAAAACCCTACACACAGCTTCCCAAAGGCCCCTCTGCATGAAGGAGTAGTTCAATTTTCATATGCTCTGACTCTGTCCTCAAACACTGTTGTAAGGGGACAGACAAATGACCTACCTTGAAATTCATCTCCCAGCTCATCTGCAAGGGGAGCAATGGAAATGTACAGCTGGGGGGAAAGCAGAAACCTGCACTGAGGTTATGTTAAAACTACTGTTAAACATCATGAGGGCCGTGTGGGCCGTGTGTCTCACCACACTCTTAAGTAGGGCATACTGGAAGCAAATGAGTGTCATAGCACCAGAGATTCTTTCAAGCACCTCCTTTGGGGATTTTAAGTTCTGTGCTGTGTTCATTAAAGGAAAAACACAGAATTTCAGTTCTATGTTTCTTTAGTTTTCAGTTCTATCTTTCTTTGGTACAGAGAAGGTACTTCAACCAAAAGGAAAGCTACTACTTGAAAAAACAGAGTCTCTTCAGGACTTACAAGTCTGTGTTCAGGAAAAGACACTCTAAGGGAAGATAGCAGGACTGCAGACTACCTTGCAGCTTTTACAGGTAAGTTTCATTAAGTACTTTCACTGCAGAATGGTGCCATTTTAGCTCTACCTTTCCAAAGCAGATTCTTATTATATAAAAGGTTTAGTAATGCTGATGCTCTAGATCCTCAATGCTGGAAAAAGTTACATACTGTAAGCAAAAAACACCCCTGCTCAGGCATTTGGCTCTTTTTGGGCCTTGAACAAGTCTCCCTATAAAACACCAACTTTATGTTCTTTTTTTGGTACAAGTCAGGTGCTCTTCTGCTGGATTCTGGAAGCAAAGCTCTACAGGTTATTTATTTAGAGGTACTTTCCAATAAAAGATGAACAGGTGGCAAAAAAAATACTAGGGCAGTTCTGAAAAATGTGACTTATACTTTAGACCACTAGAAAAGGGTCTCGTAGAATAGATTTCACCCCGGACAACATGGACCTTAACAAATTGCTTCAGGTATACAAAAGAGTGCCCCAAAGGTTGTGACTTATTACACCCTACAAGAAAAGACATTTAAAATCCACTACTGATTGAATTAAAAAAAATTGATATAACACTTGTAATCTTTCTCCTTACCTATTACAGAAAATACAAATGATAATGCAGCTAAGGGAACTGTAGCTAACAGAGTCTCTCAAACATTGATTCTGTCTGCTGACCAGCATCCAGGTACTGAAAATACTACTGCTGCAGGAGAGTGAGACCAGTCAGCACCTATGCAAACACACACACAGCTTAGCAGTAAAAATGTCACCTAGTGATTACCATGAACTGAAAAAATACCCTGCTGAGTAATTAACATCATCTGGGCAATTAACACAGGCTAAGTCTACAAACAAAAATAGCTATATGGGACAGAGGAAAAAAGAGAGAGAAAATGAAACCCAGGGCAAAAACCAGACAGAAAGAACAAGCTTACAAGCTCAAAATAAAATAATTGCATCTGGTGCCAGAGAAGAAGCACAAGAAAACCAAATTAAAATTTAAATTTGAAGTCTTCTTCATTCTACGATCCACAGCAAAAACACCAGTAGGAAAAGAAGGACATGGGCAAAAAAAGTGCATCCTGCCCAAAGAGAAACACTGAGATGGAGCATTGCTGGAGCAGAAGAGTGAGTTGAGCCAATCATCCCTTCAAGATACTTCAATAAAAGCTTAGCAACTCTATGACAGACATGACCAAAGCTTCAAGGGAGTGGCTGCGGGAAAAGGGAAGCTGCAGAGCTGTTCACTCTCTCATTCCTCCCCTACCAGCACTGCTTGGCACAGTGCGAGCTTGGCTTGTGCTGGCAACACAGCCACCTCCTGCTTTGATCACACTGACAAATTCCAGCCTTACTCAGTGCTGGAATCACTTCTGTCCAAGGGACTTGATTGCATAACTAGATCTTGGACCATTAGCTTTTATTATTGTTGTTGTGGTTGCCTAAGACACCCATGCAATTTGTCTAGCACTCAGCTATAGGTTTCTGAATTCAGGCTTATTTTTTCTTCTTCTTTTCAGAACAGAGAAACAGTTTGGAAGAGAGAAAATGATCAAGAAAGAGGAAGTTCTCTCATGCCAAAGAAGATTGCAGTATAAATATCTATTCTAGCAAAGGAGAATAAATAATTCACTAAGACACCTTAAAACAAGATATAAAGATGACAAAACAGCTTTCAAGTACCATCTTTTAATCCCTGAATGTTTTTAGAAATTGCAAAGTCATAGTTTTTATTAATATGAAGAAAGACAGAACCAGCCAAAACTCAGGAAACTACAAACCCTTCTTTACCTCTCTTAATGTCATCCAGCTGAGGCTCAGGTGAAGGATTATCCTTCAAAGGAGAAGTTTTAGGTCCAACTGCTGGCTTGGTTGGGGCTCTGAACTGTGAAGGAGGCTGAGATGCTCGGGCAGACTGTTGTTCTATCCGGGCTTGGATCTTACTGCTGCCCTCTGCTCTGAAAAAACAACCAGAGACATTCAGCACAACTGTGCAAGTCTGTTCAGCTTTTTCAACATCCTGGTGCTAATGCATCACCTGTGACTTCCTGTTGTACAGATCTCTGCTTTGCTTTGATTCTACTTTGTTTTATAATGATAAACAGTGAAGTGCAGCTTCCTGTATGCAACACTTGCTTTCAGTAACAAAGGAGCACAAACAACTACACTGCAACACCCTTACAAAATTAATTTTCAAATCCAGATGTGGTTCAGTGATGGCAAATTCTCTCCTTCAAGAACAATTAAGGCTTTAATTTGGTAATTAATATTTGTATTTTAAAAGAAAGAATAATCAATAATAGTAATTTAAAGTAACTACAAATCCACTCATAACAAAATCCTGTTTAAAACAATCATAGCAAAAGAAACTATTTTCTCACTTGCAATTAAATCATCTCAAACTGAACTCCCTTAGAGGTCAACCTGCCTAGAGTAATCATTCTTACTGCTAAATACAGCATGCAAGCATTTAATTCCTGTTTTTCATTTGCCTGCAGTTAGTCTTTAAAAATAATTTAAGCTGTTTCCTTAGTGGAAAATAGTCTCCAGAGAAACAGTATGCCTAGCAGTTCAATTCAATTTCTTCCTTTTACTGAATCAATTATTTGATTGAGATTGTAGTGTAGTCAATAATCCTGGCACAAAAAAACACCCAAACAACAACCACAAAACCAAAATAGGTTCCTTTACAATACACCATAATAAGGTTAAAGGGTGTGGTGTATTTCTGTAGCGTAGCACAGAAGCAACTCAGGTGGATATTAGGGCTCAGTTTTAGTTCGAGGAGGGTCCTAACTCAGCAGTGTTACACTTTGTGTCTGTAAACTAATCCCACTGAGAGAGAAAGTGAACTAGTCCATGTCAAACTTTGTAGGACTTCACCTAAACCACTTGTGGTACCTGAGCTAGGACATTTAGCATTTACTTGGGTATTTCTGTGCCTCACTGAACTCCACATTCAGCCTCGCCCAGAACCACCTCTTCATTTGTCAGTGACATGCAGCTATCAGATACCCATTAATGCAGTTTACACATTCTTATCCACAACAGAAGTGAGGATTTGGGAATAGACTCACTCTATGAAGTGAAACATAAAAGCCAAAGGCTGTTTCTGGTATTAATTATGCTCTTGGAACTACAGGTTTTATGTAGATTAAGCTCACTTATTCCCCTGTGAATGTCATCAAGGTGTTAACACTAAAATCTCCTGTTCCCACAGAGTGTCAACAGGTCATTAAACATCAGAGTAGCCATGAAAAAACCAAGGGCACTTCTGATCTAGAAAAAGAATCACTTTGCAAAGCACTAGTCCTCAAAACAGGGATCCCCAATTTCTCATTATCCTGACTCTGCTTGAGAAACACTGAAATATTTTTCACCACACCAGAGCCAAAACTCAGTGTATCCAGACACCTCACTGAACTCAAGCCATCCTGCACTTACTTGCTTCCTCTGACTTCAGCTTCACCTGAAAAACTCCAGCAGAACTTAAACTGGGAATTCAAGTCTCACCTATGATATGCTCATATCCACGGGACAAGATGAATGCCACATGGGTGAGTTTCCACATCAGTGATTCAGAGGAGTGTTACAGTCCATTTACCTTGAACTCAAGGTGTTCTGGGCAAACATCCAGCCAACACTGATCAGCTGCAGCCCGTATTTCTAGTAGTTTTAGCAGCTAAGAGTTCTACAGTGCAATAAAGTGGGTTTTTTTAAGTAAAACTTGTAAAGAGTTTCTTCTTCATGAGACATGTGAATAACTGCTTTCTCTTTAGATCTCAAATAACCTGTGGTCCAGTGATGCTGAAAGAACACAATCCAGAGACTTCAGGTACTTGCTAAGCAGAAAGACTGCTAAAAAATGTTCCAACTGCATACTTTGTAGCATTTGTGTGGCAAATGAAGAATATTGGGTCACACTGGCTTCAGCAATATCTCCCAGTAAAAACCTCATAACCATTTTTTCTACAGTTGCCCCCGCCATTTCACCAGCTGGAGGCTCTGTACTTGTGTTCCACTTTACATATCACTAATCCAGTACATGGATGAGTGTTTCCTGTTCCCCAAGATGATGTTATTAAAACATCATGACTCCCAGAGGAATCTGTAGGGAACAAACCTAGAAAGTCCAATGATCCTTTTGACAGTCTAATATTTCCATGGTCTTTTTCAGGTAACCAGAGATTCCTGAAACACATCCCATCCTTCAGCCTGTTTCTAAAGGCCCAAATCATCACAGGTGCTTCATTGCAAACCATAATTATGTCACTTCAGCAGTGGAGAATTTACAAATTCTTTACTCTTGGATTCACACTCCTATTTCCATTTTGGGGCATGATAATTGGCCACGTAAAGCCCATAAGGTTTGGTAATTAAACATCACTACAAAATGAAAGAGAGTTCTGTTTCAGAAAACAGTCTGAAGAAACTTCAGCAAGAATTAATTCTGTCAACAACCCCGTTCCCAGCTTTACCTTGTTTTCTTGACTTGAATGCTGCTACTAAGTTTTTCCAGCACATATTCCCCAGTGTCATGATTGATAATAAGCACACAGTCCTTCTGATATGGCCTTTTATTTCCTTTAAAGACAGTCATTGGTGGAGTTGAACCCTGGTACAAAGAAAATGCACATATTTGTTTGGTTATATTCCCCTACCCGAAAGTTTCTAAACACTAAAAGAATATATGCATTGTTCTGAACAAGAGGCTAAGCATTTCATGTTTAGTTCCTACAGAAAACATTCATTCATGAAAAGAGAAAAACTCAAAGAAAATGTGCAGTAGATCAGACATTTCCTCACAGCAATATTATGCTTTTCATCATTTTAAGTGTGTCTGCAGTGACAAAACATCTTCTCCATGGTTGCCATTATTTACAGTTCTCATTCCCAAAATGGCAGCACAACTAAATTTGCATGACTGGCCCTGACGAGTGTCAGAAATCTTCCTGATGTTTCTGCTCTGGAAATCATCGGTTTGGATAAGAAATAAAGTTCTAATTATTTGTGTAGCAGAACTATTGCCTAAAGAAATATGTGGTCAATTGAAAAATAATTTAAACTCCTTTGTATATTTTACATAAATATATCTCTCTGTAAAGTATAGCAACTGTACAAAAGAAATTTTTTTAAAAAAATAAATCTATATTCACATTCACCTTTGCACACGCTGTAGGAAAGCAACCAAAATCAGGGGGAAAAGGAAAAAAAATGGTCTCTCCTACATTTTATTCTTAGTAGCAAAAACCAACAATCATATTTTAACCACTCAGAAAGCAATTCCTATTCTCCATATTCCTAGTAGATAGAATATATTTGAATTTAAAATGGATTCTGAACAGTAAAGGTGAAAAATCTGAATTCTCAACAAAGACACAGTGAGAGATACAAACACGATTGAGAAAGGATGTCTCAAGAAAGTCTAGTCTTCAAAGGCATGTTACATTTTTATCATTCCTACATTTAAGAGAGAAAAGCAACATTTAAGAGAATAAAAAGCAAGCTTAAAGTCAAATCCTGCTTGCTGTTGACAACTAAGTGAGGAAATGTATAATGTACAAATTCAATGAAAATTGATCAAAGTTTGTTGGATACCCAGAAGCCTCCTAACTCAGCAAAGTCTGTGATTTTGGCTAAAAAATACGCAGAAATGTAACTGCTTAAGCAAATTAACAGTTCCACTCATTGGCAAAAAATCAAATGTTTAGGGTTTATGTTGGTGCCTAAATAACACTGGCTTACAGCTTGTGCTGATTGCAGGATAGAAGAAAGAGGTAGGTGAAACAAGTAACATTTAATCAGTTTGTTTTTACTCCTGAGGGCTTTTTGCCTGCCAGAGTTCAGGAAGTGTTTGGACAATGCTCCCAGGCACATGGAGTGATTCTTGGGGTTGTCCTGTGCAGGGCCAGGAGCTGGACATCCGTGATCCTCATGGATCCCTTCCAACTCAGGATATTCTATACTCTTCTACAATCTTCTGAGTAATCTAACAAACAAATTTTTCACTTCTCCAACCCAGATTCTTTATCAAATATAAAAGTCACTAAATCCACGTGTAGAAATAGTACTTCAAGCAGCAAGGGACACTAAGATATCTCCACCAAACAGATTATCAGAGATATCCTCAGGAATCAGGAAATCTTTAAAAAAACCCAACTTAGAATCTGAATCCTATCCAGTTGTTGGGCAAGTGGGAAACCAAAGCAGGATCCAAGACATTCAGTAAAACTTGTCAGGACAGAATGATCTCAAAACTTCTCCCTCTTTTCCAGCATGCCTAGTGTTTTCCAGCTCCCTGGAACAACACACACATAGTGGCTTGGCTACCTCAGCCTGCAAAGCACAGGAAAAGCTTAAAGCTGTTCATACTCAGGGGAAGAGAATGAAATGAAGCTCATCAGTACAGAGATTTGGAAAGGAACATTACAAGTGATGCTGCTCAACACAAAAGGTGAATGAGTAACACTGTTTCCTGTGAATTCAAGATGAATGCTGCTATTAATTGCATTGTTAGCTGCTCTCAAATAGCACTACCACGCTCATCATTTTTATAGAGGCAAAAACCAGTATGTGACCTCCTGCAGCACTAAAGGTGGTGACCAAAGCCATATAAAAAACCAGGAGCAGGGCAAAGCAGGCTAAAGCCTCATTCAGTGAGAATTATCACAGTACCATCACCCACTAATTAAAACTACCGAGGTGCTAGAATAAACAATACCAAAAGGATCTAACACGCAGCTTTCAAACTGACTGGTGCTCCCCTGCAGCCACCAAACCCATTGATGTCTGTCAATTTGGGTTTATTGGCTTGACACATTGCATTAAGTTCAGCTAATAAAAAAATCCAGTTCCAGCTTGCAAGCACTTTGTTTTGTTTTGGTAAGGAAATCACTGAATCTTCTATTACAAGACAGCTGCACCTATAAACAGTTGGATCACTTGTTTTATTGCCATTTGACCATCATCCTCACACAGAAGATCTTCATGGCATAATTAGAGAAGGAAGTGGATGGGAAAGCACTTCATTGCCACTCACTAGGACCACTGCCCTTGTTTCCACTAATAAAGCCAAAGACAGGGAACCCTCTATGTCCTATCTGTACGTGTTTTAGTCATGGCAGGAATATGCTTACAGGTCTGCCTGTGGCTTCTGACATCAAACCTTGACTAAAGCCCAAGTTACGCTGCCTTGGTTCGCTAAGCCATAGCACTAAAAACAGATTAGAACGAGGTATACAGCTTCAGTTAACAGCAAAAGTCTCCTTGTTGTTCAAGGAAGAATAGGAGAGAAGGAATCAAAAATAAAGGACAAACTGTGAGTTTGCAAATACAACCCTTTACAGAGATCCAATTGTTCAATCCTTTCCTAAGGTAACACACTACAAGTCTGGCCACTCAAATGTTGAAACCCACTAGTGTTAGCAAAGACAAAAGTGAAAACAGCATTTACATTAGACTGTAACTACACTGCAAATTCACTGGAGAGTAAACAAGGACACATACATAACACACTTACTGGAATATGTGGCAAGGTGATTGTAACGTCATCTCCTTTACCCACTTGGAGATCCCCCTCGCAAGATGTATCAATCGATGCTGGCTTAAAATCATCTGAAGAGGAAAACAATTGTGATTACGTTTCTTAGTCTTCAGAAGCGTCATCCTGCCCTGCAAAGAGCCACCGTCCATGGACTGATTATAGGGAATGCTAAAATACATACTAGTGCTCACAGCAGGGCTGGAATGACACACCAGTTCAGTGTCTCCACACAGCACCCCGGTCGTATGATGGTGCCATATTCTCAACTTCCTTTTTAAAATGGAAATAAGGTTCTAGACCTTGTGTTTGAAGACCAAAAGCAGACTTCTCCAAACCTCAGGCTTTGAGTGGCAAAACTTAGTTTTGCAGGCAAGTGTAAAACTGTACCATGAATCTCAAGAGAGTATCCACTCCCAAGACCCTCAGCTCTGCACGGCTCTTGCCAATTCCAAACCTGAGGGCTCTCTCTGGGACAAACACTAATTTAGTGACACCAATTTGTTTAGCCTGACTGATATTCCAGGTGTTTAACAGCCATCTTGGCCTCCACAATAGCACTAAAAGCTCCACAAGGGTGGAGGAGACCTCAGATGTCATTTATGAGGAAAAAAAAAAAGAGCAGCTGATCTTACTTCAGTGGTCTCCACACTAATCCAAAGCCACTGTGGACAGAAGGCATGACTAAGGGAAGGCACTGTAATGGCTTTAAACACTTATTTTAAGTATTTTTGCTCCATTGTATGGAATGCTTTGTCTCCCCATCGAGCCACTTCTGTTCAATATATTCATTTGAACTAGGAACATTTAAAGTTAAAAATATTTCTCCCTCATTATTCTGTTGTGCGAATGAGCCATAAAAAAACCCAGAAAAAAAATCAGAACCTCTAATATTCTGACAGAGGATTTGGACAAAATGAAATAAATTCAGACAAATACAGGTTCGTTTGCTTTGTTTATTTGTTTTAAAAACAATCCTCCATTCAATTGTGGCATCCCTGGATATGAAGAGGTGCAATTATATTCATGATCTAAGGCTTTTAATTACTGCATTAGCTACAAAATTAATACCTCAGAACAAATTTAAAATATAATTCCACTATGAAAAACACATTTGCAGAAAAAATCCCCCAAACCCTGGCTTGTAATAAATTCTCATTAAGAGGACATTAATGTTTAATTGAATTTTACTTTGACAGCACAAGCAGAATCAGACACACTTGACTTAATCCTCATGCCTTAACTGCCAGATCAAATCATAGCCTTCATTTTCATCTGAGCAATCTGTTTCTAGCTATTGTTTCCCACCTACTTTATGTGCAAGCTTGCTAAATAAAACAAACCAGCTGCACAAGAGCTAGTCTTTGCCAAAAAGGGGATCAAGAGTTTCCACAACACAGTCACTGACTTAAAAGGAATGTCACTATCACACTTCTTTCTTAGGTAGAGCAAAATAGTTACTTTAAACAAACACGCAACAAATTATTTTCATTTTGTTAGCTTACTAGGGCCACGTGCTTGGCTGATCTTGGTGTAGACCGAGTGCACGTCCTTCACTCTAAATGTACCCACAGTCTTTTTCCCAAAAGTCAAATGGTTTTAAGGTGTGTTTTCCCCAGATAATCCAGTTTCTCAGTACAGTATTTCAAAAACTTTACAGAAAGGAAGGAAGTATTTTAAGAAGGCTGAAACAAATTTAGCCTACAAAATCCTCTCATTGTAGTTTGTGCGAACGGGATTGTAAGAACAATATAATGTTTGGATCCCAGAAAAATCATTCCAGAACAACAGTTAGGGAAAAAAAAAGTATAACCGGGCAATGAAGAGAACTCACTTGAAAGTCAAAGAGCACAATAGAGCACAAAGAAAGATCATCTGAAATAAAACCACATTCTTCCAGTTGTAGTCTGAAGAGCTCTGTAGTGTATGACTATGGGCCATGAGACTGGGCCTAGAATTATGCATCATAAACCAAAAACCCTTGCTGTTGCCTATGTGAATTCCCCTCTTTCATAGAAAACTGCTGAATTATAAGTTTAGCATTCTTTTCATTTACTGTTGATGGTTTACCGGTCATGTTAGTAAAAAATCCTGGACTCATTTAGCTTAGATTTCTTGCCCACAGAATTCACGTACAGAGATACAGAGCGTTCCTTTTCAAAACAATCTTCTAATGTGGAATTCACTGAACCTGAGGCTAAACAGAGCAGCTGGAATAAGATATGGTGTCTTAAAAAAAGATATAAGCTATTCTTTCAATTATCCATAACTACTTGAGACCCTACCTCAGGATTTATCTTGCATTTATTAGGCACTACTGACGTGTCTGAGGCCTTTCTGCTCACTTTGCTGGGACAGTGATTTATTACAGCTGGCTGGAGTGGGGACAGGGCTGCTGGACTACACATTGCCTCATCATGAAAATACCCAGTTAAAAATCAACCTCTCCAGGCCGGGACCTGTCCTGCAACTGCCACAAAGAGAATGAAATAAAATGAAATTAAATTAAACGGAAAAGCCACCCCTCGAGGAGGAGATCCCTTCAGGCTTCCAAGCGACTCATGAAAACCTTCCCCAAGCTGTTTGCCCGCCCTGGCCCTGCCTCGCTCAGACCTGCTCCTTGCCAGCACCCACCTTTCCCTGTGCCCCCTCTGCGGGCAAAACACTCGTGGGGGAAGGAAGGGGGGCACGGAGGGAGAGGGAAAAGGGGAGAGGGGCAGGAGGGAAGGGGGAGAGGGCGGGGAGGGGGCAGGAGGGACAGGGGGAGAGGAGATGAGGGGGCAGGAGGGACAGGGGGGAGAGGGGTCATGAGGGAGCAGGAGGGAGAGGGGAGATGAGGGGGTAGGAGGAAGG